>FXXK01000024.1:168981-317903 GCA_900184695.1 Betula pendula | reverse complement strand
GGATTTTTAAGCTTTTCTTGTTTTTAAAGTTTTATTATTTCATTATTTTTTGGCTGATGTGACGTTCAAATTAGTCAACTGGACACGTGTCGCATTTTAATTGGTAGTGACGTGGCGCTCCGTTAATTTTTTGGACGGAATCTTGACGAAAGTACTAACTTGATACTTATGTTAACTACATGTACCACCTGTGATACGTAAAAAACGAAGTAGCTGTTTGATAATCGGGTAAATCACAGGGACCAAAAAAGTGTTTAACCCTAAATAAATTAAAATAAATTGTTAATATTTTAAAAAATGAAAAAAATTTCCTCCGAACTGTAAATGCATGTGAAAATTCCGTACTCTAAGAACAATATTAATTTAATACTGAATTAGAGGAATTTCTTCCAACAATACCGAAGGAAAACTTTTTCTTTCTAAAATTTCAGAGTGCTGAGTTATTTTTCCTCCAACATCTAGTCCCAGTATCCACAAATGTCTGTCCAGCAAAAGAAATCCTCCAATATTCTACTGGAAATCATAACATTCTTTTCTGTTTTTACCAACCGTCAATACTCATGGTAAAGAATCAAAGACGGTACTTTGGTCACGGCAGTTGAAAATATTAGGTAAAAAAGGGAGTTGGAATCTTATAATTTCTTTTTCCTGTTGACGAAACATGATCTTGGTCTCTATACATTATTATGCTTTGAGATGAACCAAGTTGTTTCATCTTATGCAGTTCTAATTCAGATCGGAATCCTTTATAATTGGCAGGTGAGTTTCGTGCTCATAGCTGGTGGATCTCACAATCCCGTTCTCTATGAAGATGCCCTAATTGCGTGCAATTCATGAAGTAGGCACAGACAAAAAGTACCAAACCATTATTGCTATGCTAAACTCTGTTTATTTATATGAACAAACAAAATCATGATTAAAGCATGGAATAACTAACAATTGCTTCTTTTTTTCTTTTTTTCTTTTTTCTTTTTTGGGGGAATTAATGTTAATGATAGTTTATAGCTTAGGTTTGGGGAGTTTTTATTTATTACATGCATGTGAGTAGTATGCTCTTTTTAGAACAACGGAACCTAAAATGATTAGGTCCTGCTTGGTTCTGGGACTTATCTAATTATACTTGTATGAGGAAGCTACTACTATTCAATGTGTCTTCTTTGGCCTTGTTCACCTTTTAAATGACAGAACCAAAACAAAATCATCATAAGAGGCCATCTCTGTATGCCTAATGAAGTGAAACTGATCAAATTACAAACGTTAAAGAGAGTTTTAATAATGCAAAAATATTTGGATACACATTTTTCACATAAGAAAAATTTTGTTCCTTGAGGCCTTCCACAAGGCATTTATAGTCTAATTTTATGTAACCCAGAAAGTCTAAGTAGAAATTGATTCCAAAAGTACCATTTATTATTCGGAATATTGCTTTAACCAGACTTACAACAAACCCTAACAACTTATTTTGATTCTTACTTCCTATTGCCAATGTTCTGTGTACTTCTTTTGTTAAAACAGTGACCCCACACCAAATGTCCTGTAAAGGAGAGGAGACCTGCAAAAAAGACACAAAAGGTTAAGATGGCTCGCTTTGGGTAGCAGCAAAATCATCTCCAATGTTTAAGTTAGTAGGTGAATGAGAAAGTAAATTGGTAAAATGTAGGCAAAGAAAGTGAAAGTGAGCATATATGTGGAGTTATTACTTTCATTTATAGAATTACTTTTCTCGTCTCTAATTGGCAAATGGAGTTCACTAGGCATTGATTCAGCAATCACAGAAGGTAAGGAATTAATATGGAAAGTTGATTATGAGGATGTACAATTAATATAGAAGGGAGTAGGTCCTTAATATATTACTTTCCCTTGGCAGAATGTTTCAACGGTAACTTTCCTTGCTAAATTGATGGCAAATCAGCAAGACAATAAAGGGTGGATAGCATTGCCTTATATGTCACAACCGTCTCGTTACATGCGTGTGGAGGAAGGAATTTGGTCTGTCGTGCTTATATGGTGCTTGGTGGACTTGTTCCGTGGTTTTGACTTCTTGTGGATTGAAACCATAGGCTTTCCTTCGGGTCTCTATGGCTAGACAAGCTTGGGTAAGATTCTACGCCCAAGTCCTAGTGATCCTCGGTGCGAGAGGTGGCCTGAGGATGGCGGGGGTGAGATAATCCCTCTGAATTTGGCTGGCGTTGGTGGGCCAAATGATTCATCCGTTCATCGATAACCGGTTCCTCCATCCTTAATGGTGAAATCTACTTCTAAGAATGTGTGTTGGCCCTGTGACTTTGCATGCCAAATGCATGTTTTAAAATAAAATTGCAAAAAGTATCTCATTTGGGAGTCCATATGATAAATAAAATAAATTTTTTTTAAAAAAATAGAGTTTAAAAACATAAAATAAAAAATAAAAAAATTAAAAAAATCTACATTTTCACATGACTAGCAAATTGTGCACTTTTAAAAATGCAAAATTTTAAATGTTGAATCGCAATTTTACCATTCATATAACTACGTTTTTAAAGATGACATTTTTATTAACTGTGTTTTAATTTTTATTTTTTTTAAGCACGTTTTGAAAACCATTAAACTAAATTGACACTAAATTCATCAATGACTAGGATAATTTTCTCTCCTAAACCCAAATAAAGCCTTTAAATATACATGAACAAATGGCGCCAACCTAAAGTTCAACAAACGGTTTCCTCAAGTCCTACGAGGAAAGTAGTGAGAGGTTCAATCTACTTTTCGAGTGAGGTCTTGTTGAAGGAACATAAAAAAAAATAAATAAATAATAAATAAATAAAATAAAATAAAAGGCCGCCATCTAAGGGCCCAAGGAGAATGTCATGGTGATAATGGTGTGCTCAAAAAGTGTACCATTTGAGTCAATCGTCAATCGTGTAAATGAAGAAATGGCCTTCGAGGAACGTGCGAATCCTAATGAATCAAATTCCCCCTTTGGAGGATTCCCCTTTAGCAGTGATTAGAGTTCATACTTACCAAGAAGTGATTAGAGCTAATGTGCCAACTAATCATTGTTTTTAGAAGTCTTACCCAGTAAAGCTTTTTGTTCCTTTTTCTTTTTTGCTGAGCCACATGGGGTTATTATGTATTTGATCCTACTAGTCAGAGGCTCTTTTACCATCATCTATGAGTTTCCTTTTTTTGGGGTTAAGGGACTTCTAAGCCCTTCCAAGCCCTTCTTTTTTCAAAAAAAAAAAAAAAAAAAAAACCAATATGAAGAAATGCATAAGAACAAAAAGTTGTGTTACATTGATTTTGTGTTTTTAAGGAAAAAAATGGTAAAAAAAAAAATACATAACCAGTCCATAAGATTTCACTAAGTTGCAAATAGCTTACTAGGTACAAAAAGTGATCCACCTTCAATTTTTTCTTTTTCTTTTTGTATTTCATATATATTATATCATTACTTTTTTTTTTTATGTACTTTATCATTTTTTTACTTTTTATTATAAGGAATACGTGTTGCAATATGATTGATGATAACATGATACTCTAACAGTTTTTATCAAAATTTTAATCATAAGTTGAGGGCACGAACATATTTGTTTATTTTGCTTATTACGTCAAGTTTCTGTTATTTGTTGTACTTCATAGAGCTATTTGCAACCTACAACTTAATGAAATCATAGGGACTAATTTTACATTTTAAAAAAAAAAAAAAAATTGGGCATGCTTTAACTTCTCTTAAAGCCCGTAACTTTTGAAAGCCATAAGTTTGTGCTCGTTTACCATTTTGTGAGATTTTATTATTTTATTTAACTTTCCAATATATACAAAGTAAAAATTTGAAATTAATTATAGATAAGTAAATAAGAGTAGAAAAAATATAATAAATGTGTTTATAAGTACTTTTAAGATGTGGTTTCTATGGGTTTTTATTTTAGGGAATTTATTTTAGTTGAAAAAATAATTTGGATCAATTTTGTGCTCGCAGGCACATAATTTTTTATACCCAAAATGCTTAAAAATATTTGTTTTAAGGTATAAATGGTAAGACCCAAAAAAAAAAAAAAAAAAGAGCCACGGACTCCTATCGTAATATGTGTCATAATGCGTTACGAGACACTTTTATCAAAGCGACTCTTAACTGTAAAAACAATAAATTTCAACTTGATAGGTCCTAATATAGTTTTAAAACCCAAATCATTTAAATGAAATAACTTCTGCTTATCTTTCCATTCTTCACAACTTTTATTTATTTCATGTAATTTTTGACACCTACATTTAGGAAATATGAAAATAAGGATTAATAAGAAAATAAGAGTAAAACATGAAAGTAAGCACATGCATTAAGGACCAAATTTTCTTTCAAATTAGGTTAAAAGATTTTTTTTTTTTTAATCCAATCTATTAACTGACATGTATACTTAGAACGTGTGATTTTCACATGAAATGCATGTGAGAATTGCATATCCTATTAAAAATACGTGCGATAACCACATATTCTAAAGACATGTATTAGTTAATAAACTGGATTAGAGAAATTTTCTTTAATACATGTCAACTATAACGAAGCTTTTTTTTAAAAAAAAACATATATACATTATTATTATTATTATTATTAACCTCTTATTTGCCATTGTCTTATATTCACCCTTGATGGGAAACTCTGCTTCTGAATTCATCAATAGCCAGCATAATTTTCTCAGATGAATCCAAATAAAACCTTTTTTTATTTATTGGGCATTGGTTAAATTGGCCCCAACTGCAAGTTCCACAAACACTTTTCTTAAGTCCTTTATTGATGATCATGGCCTACCATTACAAGGAGGAAAAAGAAAAAGGTTAGGAATCCAATCTACTGTACAAGTGTACAAGTGTGGTCTTGTTGAAGGAACGTAAAGGAATCAGAGGACCAAAAAGAGCAATTAAGGACCATCGTCTAAGGCTCCAAAGCATGGATAGTGTCAAACTAGTAATCATGGGCTCAAAAGGTGCGATATTTGAGTAAATCCTATAAATGAAGGAATGGCCGTTGTAAGCGCGTGCAAAACCCTAACGTAACAGGAATAAGATCGTATCACAAAAAATGTTAGTTATATTTGTGTTATTAATTAAAATTGATTAGTCAAGTTATACCTAAAGTTCTTTATACTCAATTTTATTTAGTAAAAAATCAATGTAAAATTGAAGTATTATATCATTGTGAGGACCATATCATGTGATAATCCAATAAGACATGGAGTTATTAGGTTTTTTTGACATAATTTGTAATGACGTAGAGAAAGCGCTAACCACGTATGTATTATCACTCTAAAAAGACTAGTTAAATTATAATTATAAATTCTTTTAATTATGTGGGAAGTCGTAAAAAAAAAAAGTAAAAAACTTGTATGTTGCTATAATAGGGTTAGGTGCTATAATCTTGATGTGCTCTTCACAGTAATTAGAGCATGTGCTAATCAATCATTGTTTTTTTTAGAAGTTTTACCTACTTCAACATTTTTCCTGGTAATTTTATTTTGTAAAATTAAATTTTAGTTCTTGATATTATATGCATGATTTCAATTTCGTCTGTGTATTATTGAGTATTTTGATGAATGAATGAAGTTTTAGAACATTTTTAATAGTACCATATAGTAACATTTTTAATGGAAGATTAACCTACCATTTGAAGTGTCACATTAAAAATTATAATACCCTTAACATCATTTTAGAAATTGTTACAACATTACCAAACTCCATTTTTTTTTGTTACCATATATATATATATAAAAAAAAAAAAAAAAAAAAGATTCTTTTCCTACAAAAGGAAGAAGTAAAAGAACCTGCTTTGTCATACTTGCTAAGGAATATTTGGGCGAGGAGTTGGGGAAGGGCAAAAGCAAGGACATCCTACCACGTGGCGTCACAAAATGTCATAGGATCCGACATAGATCTTTAGTGACACCTTACCTGAAAGGCCGTACTCACGACGTGGTGTGTGTGGGCTTGATAGGAAACTTCCTACAAATGACAAAGGATAGACATGGTGTCGATGGGCTTGATTTCCTTTTTTTTTTTTTTCTTTTTCTTTTTTTCTGCTAAAAAAACAAAGGACAGCAACAATTTTTGTGAGAAAGAAAAAAAAAAAAAAAAAAAACATGTTTTTAAGAGTTTTAATTAAATAAAATAATTATATGTGGTATACACAAGAATAAGCCCCTAAGTAGTGGGCTCCAAGTCCGAGATATATCTATTAAGGCATGTATCTTAAGCAAACATTCAAACACTACAAACAAGCCATGCTCAATCAAGCTCTTTGGAGAGTTCAACTCAACCTAACGTGAGATGTGATTTGTCAAAATTAGTAACCAAACACTACATTCAATCAAAGCATTGCCCAATAGTAAAAAGACACTTGGGATAGCTCATGCAGAGGAGAGCCAACCCATAACTTGGCTATCATATAGTCTATTATTGAATAATTATGTTACACATTATTCTTCATCTCACCTCCTATTAATTTATTTTATAAATTTATTATTAAATTTGTGGGTAAACATGTGATCTTACAACCTCAATGGTAATTTTGCTCATCTACTATATCGATATGAGTGAAATATGAAATAGAGAATAATTTATATTATTTTTCAATATTAAATCAATATATTTCGAATCTTACAAAATAAAATAACAAAAATTATCATCTTAACAAGAAAAATCCATTTGGCTGCTTGGAGTTTAGCGCTATGAAAATTGAAACAAGTAACATGGGGTTCGTTATAAGATTATAACTCTGATTTTTTTTTAATTATTATATTATTATTATTTATAATTTAACTCTTGGATCTTGAGGTGGAACAAATTGGCCTTTCATTTCACCAGAGGGAATTTGGGCAGAACAACCTGATTGGAGCAACTTTCACTAGCCTTGACGGCGCGTTGGTCGAGCTACTCCTAGTAAGAATATTCTGCACCAAGATAAAAGTGTAAAAATGGACGAGTCAGCCTAACGGAGTCGTTTCCACCGACGTTAACGGCAGGAGGATCCCGAGAGTTCACAGCGAATCGGCACGCGAAGATCGAACGGCGGTGGGTAACGGCCGCTGAAACGTGATCAAACGGTGTTTTGGCCTTGGAGGGCAATCATGCACTGCACGTGCACCGACGCTTTGCTGTGGACCCTTCAACAACCACCACACTTGTGGCGCCCACCTTCTGTCACGTGGACCATCACCCACCCACCAAATCACGCGGTGCTGCCATTCTTGTAGCTCTCATGATCTCTGTCCGGTGACAACTTCTACTACTACTCTCAATGCCTGTCTAATCTTTTCTTTTCTTTTTCTTTTTTTCTATATGCTATAATTTATTTATTATTATTTTTTTCTGAGCTTCTAAAGATTATAATTGAACTAAACACCTTTGGGGGACAAAGTTTGTGATTTGCTCTTTTATAAATAGTGTAAAGTAGATTATATCATATGATTAAGGTGTATTTAGTTTTGAAATATACGATTTAATTTATTAACATCGTGTTTTTATAATCTCATTTTTTTTTTAATATTTTAACATTATTATTTATATGTGAGCTCAAATATTATTTTAATAAGTGAGATTTAATAGGTTTATATTTAATTAAAATGAAAAATAAATAATAGAGATAAAATTTTAACTTAAAACATTTACTCTAATACAAAGTTAAATGATTAATTATTCAAATAATTTAATAATAAATGATTAAATAATTTATTATTTGATTAATATTATAATACTTATGATTTTATGATTTTATTAATTATTTTTATATATTAACCTTATTACCTTAATGCAAAGATATTTCTATATACTAATAATATGAGAGATCTCGTTGCTAAGAAATTGGAAGTTTGAATTAGTAAAGATGAACACAATTACTAAAATTTACTAATAAGAGTTATCCTAAACAAGTTTATGTTTGAAATTGGAATGAAAAAAAAAAAAATGATTGAAATTGGAAATTCTTCTAAAAGCTAACCACGAATTTTGGTATAGATCTTGTACGAAATTGGCACCAAAGATATGGTTAGTGGGGCCTATTGATTTAATAAATTGGATAGTGCTTTAATAACGTGGGTGTTGGCGTACGGTATTGGAGTCTATCACACAAAAGAGTCAAAAGACACTTGTCTGCTGCAAATGGAAATTCCCAAGCAAGATTCAATCGAATTCCCTAGGTTACTGCAACCATAAAAGATAGTGAAGGCTGAAGAAGAGGAATCTTATAGCATTCTCATCCGGCTCCCTACTATAGGGATATCCCTATAGTAGGGAGCCAAAATAGATTTTTGACCATTTTATTGCTCACATCCGGCTCCCTACTTTGAGGAAAAAAGTAGGGAGCATGAAATGGCCCCTACTAGTAGGGAGCATTTCACTCCCTATTCTTCTTTTTATAATAAAATATTAGTTTCTCCTCCTACTTTGTAATTTTCTAATTTTATTTGTTTCCCCTTTTAGAGAAAGAATTAATTTTTTTAAAATATTAATATTTAAATGAAAAAGTCAAAGTGGATCCCGAAAGTAGGGAGCCGGATGTAGGTGTTTAGAAAAAGTGGCTCTCTGAAGTAGAGAAAATTGATTTTACTCCCTACTTTGAGGATAAAAATAAGGAGCCGGATGAGAATGCAGGGTGGAAGCTGAAAGAATGAAGGAATCTTAGGTGCTTTCTAACCTAAATATAGCAGGCTATATATTATATATATTTTAAAAGCAGGCTATGATATTGCCATGCAGCCCAATTATAACAATGAATAGTACAAAACAATCTAATTTTTTTATTTTCTTAGGAAAAAATATCTAATTTAATTTTAAGGATCAAATACTTGGACTTTGACAAAAACAGATATACAAACAAATAAAAGTGTTTTAGGGTTGAAGGGTTTTAAATGGTATTGTGTTTGTATTTTTTACCGTTAGGAATTCGAATAGGGTTGTAAGGTCTCGAAGACGATCAATCTTTATCTGTCCCCTGTTGTTCCATTTACGAAACTTGTCTACACTTATCACCTTCTTTGGCGGCCACAGTTTTTTCAATGGATCAAGTCACTTATTTTATTCATTCTCAACTCCTTTAGGTTTAGCATTGTTTTTGTTTTATTTTGGGTTATTGTTAGGTTTTCCCTTCCCCCGCTTTGATTAGAAAGGAAAAAAAAAAAGTTTTAGAGGATACTATAATTTTTGTTATAAGTCTCTGATAAATTAATGTAAGACTTTACGTGACATTTACTACTCTGCTCACTAAACAATTAAATTTATTTATCAAATTTTGTTACTTAATTTTATTTTGTTAAAATATTAACACTTAAATTTATAAAAAAAATTATAATAAAAACTGTGCTATCGCCTGGTTTCCAAATGAATAAACATCTATTCAATGGATAAAGAAACGCAGAAACCATGCTTTGTTGTCTCCATTGATTTATGGTGGTGCTTTACATATAAAGAATGTGCACAAAATTGTGACACTTAGCTAGTGCTTTCTCCTTTTTTTTGGGTGGTTGTGAATGTGATGTCCCTGTGGGGACGAAATGTTAGGTGCGTAGGGCTTTATTTTTCTCTTTGATAAAACCTAACCCCCAAATTAAAGTTCTAATGTAGCAGCATGGGTAAAAGCTTGCTAGTGGTTCTTAACTTCTAACTTTAATCTAGTTATGCAGAAAGTAGTTCGTTATGCCAATCACTTTAATAGGCAACTGTTATAAAAGATACCACAAATTATACGGATTCTCCAATGAGTTAAAGAAGGTCCTAGGCCAGGCCTAGAAACTTAAAACATAACAATAATAATAATAGAAAAGAGAGTAATGATATTCATAAGTTTGGGCTGATTGAACAGTAAATCAGTACAGGTTATATGAGATTTTAAAAAAAATATATATGAAATTTGATGGTGGGTCCATAAAAACACAAAAGAAAAGCCTGAGCTGATTTACTGTTTAATCAGTCCAAACTTGTGTATATCACTACTCTAAAAAGGAAGGTCCTAGCCTTCTTTTTTTTTTTTTTTTTTTTTGTTTCAAGGTCCTAGCCTAGTAGCCTTTCTAAACGTGTTACTTGCTATGCTTGATTTTACTTGAGAATGAAGGGACCTTTTCTCAACCACCTAAATGACACTTGGGTCTAACCATTTAGGGTGGTGGTTTAGTTGTCCTAAAAAAATTAGATTAGCGTAAATTATTATGGGTCTCATAGATATTTTGGTAGGATTGTACAAAGTTATGGTTTAATCGAATTTAAGTGAGCGTATACTGTTTTTATCGTCTAAATCCTTATTTTACTATTTTCCAGATAGGTGACTATTATGATAGCTACTCTAATTGTCCCATCTTGCCTTTTTTAAAAAAAAAAAAAGAAGGAGAAAAACAACCACTTGGTGGCAGGTCGGAGGGGGTTCCTCCGCAACTACTCTAACCGGGTGGATCTTCGTGTTATCCTTCCCGTTTTGACAACCAAATCTCCATGCTGCTGCCGCCAGTGTGCCTACCATTAGTCAATATTTCGGTCTGCTACGAAAACCGCCATTTTTGGCATCTTATTTCTTGGTCTTTCGTCGGTGAAGAAGCTTCTCGACTGGGTCATTTACTGGACCAATTTTCGAGTTTTATTGTTTTATTTGGCAATCTATCATCTGTACGGAAGAGTTTGTTGGGGGGTATCTTTCCTCCTCCTCCATGTGTATCCTGTTTTTGTTTTATTAATCAATCTCAATCTTTTTTTAAAAAAAAGAATGACAGTACTTGAACGTTAAGACAAATATTAAACTTTATCTTCTCAGAAAAAAAAAAATATATATTAAACTTTACCTGAGAAAAATTCCGTCATAATATGAAAGGAATCAATTGTAGTACGTAGTCTTTAAATAGGGAAATTAACTTATGGTGATAAATGTGGTATTATTGGGACGAGAATTTACTGCACGTAGGTGTTTGAATTGTTAACCTTTATAGAGTTGGGGACTACGGAACTCACTTTCTTTAGACAGGTGAACGATTATTGAGACTAAGGGTGAATTTATAACTTTTCTCTATATTAAATTGTTCAAATTATTAACAATTAAACACCTAATATTTGGATTAGGCATCATTGCATACATTAAGGGTACACCTAATTTTCCTAATGTGATATGACATTGACATGCATAACACTGTCAGTCTCAAATTGTTACTAAGAATGATGAAAAAACGACATTTGCTTTTGACATGTGAACGGCTATTAAGACCTGGTGTGACCTCTATAACTCTTATTTATATTAAATTGTTTAAATTACTATCAAGTATCATTGTGTAAATTAAGGGTACACTTAGTTTTCATAACGCCATATGACATTGACGTACATAACGTAATTACTCTCAAATTGTTACGAAGAATTATGAGAAAACGGCACTTGCTTTGGACAAGTGAGTGATTATTGAGACCAAGTGTGAGCCTATAACACTCCTTTATATTAAACTATTCAAATTATTAGCAATTAAATACCCAATATCCAGATAAAATATCATTGCATACATTAAAGGTACACTTCATTTTCCTAAAGGGACATGACATTGACATACATAACGCAGTCACTCTCAATTCTCAAATTGTTAGGAAGAATGAAGAGGAAACGGGGAAAAGGGCATGAGGAAGGTGCCATGATTGAAATAATGTTGCAGGGATTCTAAGACAGCTCAACACTAAACAAAACCTCCAGAAAGGACTCCTGCATATGCACTTGCAAGTTGCAACCCCACTTCAACGCCTCTCACTGTCAAATAAATGCTTCGATCTGTGATTTCTTTTCTTCTTCCCTCGATCTTATGCAAGTTTTTGATATTTAATATTTTGATGCACCACTAAACGATGCTGACAAACCATCACTTAATTGGCATTAAAGAAGAGAGCATTGCTCCACTGGCAATATAGATTGGGTGACAATTATACATACCAAATTAAGGGGTTTTTTTTTTTAATGATTAAACGTGGGAGAAAAGGGGAGGGGGAAGGTTCCAAATCAAGTTGTTAACGTATTAATTTATTAATTAATGATTAAATTGACAATTTTTAGTTATAGTTTTTAGAATAATTAGTTATTGAACATTGTATAAGAGTAGAGATATTATGATTTGGAGTTCTAATTGAACAATTTTCTTCTTATTTATAATTAAATATTTCACATGGGCTAACAATTTTTTATACAATTCTCAAATCCGACATGAAATTAGCGAATTAAGGTTAAGAGACTTAACCCCGTTTAATTAAATGAATCGAGTTATGTTCAACTTATAAAGTCTTGTACTCATGCCTTAACGTGCGATATTTAAGATTAATAATTTTTTTACATGACTTACAAATCTAACATAAAATTAACTGATTAAAATTAAATTGTCTTGATACAACTTGAATTCGACGTAGGATCATGAATTGTCATGTTAATAGAAAGTTTGAGAGCTCAACCTCATGAGGACAGCCTGGGTTTGATTGCATCCTTTTGATCAGACTGTTTTTTTTTAATTAAAAAAAAATGGAAAAGGATTACAAAGATTCAAAACATGGAAAAGAGGGGATGGACTCGACCCAAATAAAAAATTTTAGTGCAGACACAAGCAGTGTATCAGCATGTGATAGTGCTTAGTCTTTTCTATGTCTAAGGAAGTAGTTGGTCGATTTAATTACTGGGTGGCCTGTACGATCAGTGGGTGACCTAATTAGAATATAGAAACCCGAAATCTGCGCATAGAATTGGTGGGTGAGATATGGCGGAGTGGGACGATGGTCCCACTGCCTTAGGGTTCCCCCATTAATTCCTTCCGTCATTCCCGCCGTTGAAGGCTATAAAGAAACGTATCACAAAGGGAAGTAAAACAAAAGGGGACCGAACAAAGGTAATTAAAGACCGTTGCTTACTTGTTTCATTAATTACCCCACTAAACATGCCATGTGGGGGGCATATATGACACAAAGATGATGGCCATCTGTGTGTAATTAGAACCAGTTGACTTTAGACTCATGACTAGAAGCCGTTGGCACTTGGNGAGAATTAAGAGCATATGAGAAGGTGATTATTAATTTAATTAATGGGGAGCAGATGATGATTATACACTTTTTTCCATGAATTTAGAAGAATTGCAGTTACCCTTTAATTATTATTATTTTAATTCTAGAATCAGATAACGATCTCTTTTACCGCCAACCGACAGAAGGTTGCCAATGCCTAACTAGAATACTAATTCATTGCCAATTTGGATGGACAATACTAACCCCCTGCTTGCCAACAAGATGTCGCCATCGATCATGCTTCTACCTTCGTTGTACTAATATGGTTTCCAAAATGTCCCTATACTGTTTTTGCTCGTACAAATTTGCAACAATATTTTTTTCTTTTTTAGTGGAAGGAAAATATTTGGAGTACTTTTATAAACTGACGTAACAATTTCACGTAACACTATAACATCAGTCACATAAATTTAACCCTCTTCTATATCAATCATGATGCATGTAAAGATTTTTAAGGATTTTGGCCAATTGGGAGTTGTCGAATCATATTGATGAGTCATGAGAGGGTAGTCATGACTAACCTGTTATTTCACGAGTGGTGTAAGAATTATCACGTTACCTACACAATCTTAAAATTCTCTCTTTTAGGTCAGTTGCACTATCCTTTATGATTTTTAGGGATTTTGGCCGATTAGGAGAGTTGCCGATGGCCACCCATAAAAACTGCTCCTTAAATAGTAAAATAGAGGAGTGACCCAATCACTTAATAGTTTTTTTTATTTTTTGAAATGCAATCACCTAATAGTTGCTTTGCTTATATGGCATCTCTAAGCCACATAAGTTGCTACATCACTTTAATAATTGACATAATAAATATATTATAATATTATCACATCAATATGTAAGTGTTAAATTTGGCTGTACTCCATTAGCCTTCTTAGTCAATTTTTTTTTGGTAAGTACATTCTTAGTCAATTTTAGTCAATTTGATTTGTGAAGTTTATGGCCCTTGATTTTTAGTTTTTGTACATTGTTTCAACATTTATAAGAGTTTCTCCGTACTTTTGGCTCAGTTGCATATATTCCATCTTGATGGCTTCTTCAAGTTTATAATAGTCTTCCTTCAAGTACTAGTGGATAAATCTTAAAGACCACATATTGGGTACCAAGAAATGTCTAAACATCTTAAAATGGAGAAAATGTGGGATAATTCAGCTGGCATGACAGAAACATCCCAGAAACAGGTGTCATTTTTTAATCGTAGAATTCACAGGAAATTCACAAAAAAAAAAAATCACGGAAAACGACTAGCTAGGACAGTAGGACTGCTCATTTTACAGCTTGACGCGGCCCAGCAATGATTGAAGCCGCCACCCACCGTCGAGAACCTAAGTAGAATGCTCTATTTTACATTTTAATCCTATAATTATTTTTTAATGTTAAATTCTTGACATGTTATTTGGACCAATCTTTAATTTTTTTTTTTAATAAATACTGACCCAAAAGTTAATTGTAACCATTACATTAATATTATAAAATAAAAATATAATTTTAACATTATTTTTAAAATAATATAAATACAAATGTAATAAATTTGCATTAAAATACTACATTAATATTGTATAATAAATATAAAATAAAATATATTTTAACTTTACTCAAATTTAATTTTAATATAAATAAGAACTAATAATATCTTCAAAAGATTTCAAAGGATTATTCACAGAAAATGACATATGATAATTATCTCTAATATCAATTGTGAACTAGATTAAATGGATTAAAATGATTTGTTTATAGCTTGAATGACAGCTAGTCCTTGCAATGGCTCTTTCGTGATCTTTCGACACAGATACCAGCAGATCTACTGAGACGTACAAAGGTGACAGCGCATGTGTCTTTTGGGAGGAAAAACAGTGCCAAAAAGGTCATACTTAGGGCAGCACGAGGCTGGAAGGAAGGGAGGTTTCGGGTTCACATGGAAATGGTACAAACCCCTGAGACAAAAGTCACAAAAGCAGCAAATTAGGTATGCCTTATTATTTAATCTTTCCCTTAATTGCCACTTACTAGTTTTTCATTACCATAATGTCCCTGGTCATAAAAGGACGTGGACGAGTCAAACCCCACAGTCTGACTGCCAGTGTGTAACACAACATGCAAACGTTAAAATTGTCGGTTATCTGTTAAAATTGTAATTATGAATATCAAAGGGTTATTAATGTAACATGCAAACGTGTTGCCTTTTTAAAAATGTCATAAACAGGATATGTTTAGATAATTTAGATTGAAGATGTAGCCATAATATATTGGTATGTTATTGCAGTAGAGTGTCGTGTAACGTCAGTAATTAAAATTTGAAATTGCCACGTAATAATTTATATAATATTTTCCTCAATTTTATAAAATGTAGACCATGACATAGATTTGTGAAAAAATTATAATAAAAGGCCAAAAGTTGTAATACTCCTAACTCCACAAGCTTTTTTATCATTGTTATACATGAGCAAAGGAGGAAAACAAAGTGCAAATTAAAAACTTGTTCAACAAAATTGGTTTTTGGAAAATAGATTAAAGCAAAGGATTAAGCTCCTCTAAAATTTTTTTCCCAATTTTTAGAGAATTAAACCCTCAAATGAAAGAAGGGCACAGGACTTAAATGCCCCGAACAACTTAAAATGCAAAATTCACACATCCAAACCTCACAATACTCTTTTATTCATAACTACTAAATATGGGAATTGTTATAATCTTCTCATAATCTTTCTCTCTATCTTTTTATTTTTTTTTAAATTTTTTTTAATTTTTTAAAATTACTATTACACGTGAAAATCATTTCTCACTAAATATATGCTAACAAAGTGCACTATACTAGCTTCTGTGACCAAGACAGCAAGACTAATACCACATTCTCATTTAATAAGAACCGTATAAAGGTCCCTAAATTTACTACTTTTGTTTTGTTTTTTTGTTTTTCTGTTTTTGTGTGTGTGTGTTTTTTTTTCCTTCTATGAGCTTCCTTTTTCCCTGTTTGTCAGGCGTATAGTTTTACTCCTTTCGTAGCTGACAGCCACGCAACGTGAAAGCTCTCGCCACATGTGACTGTGAGTGAAAGCTGTCAAGTGTGTAATATATTACTTATAAATTGCTCTGCTCAGAGTTTCAGAGACCTCTGAGTGTGGAGTCCAAAGCGCCGAATGGACCCTGTTGCCATTGCTGCACCACCACACTCTTAAGCAGACCAAAAAACCCGTTACCCTCTCTCTCTCTCTCTCTCTCTCTCTCTCGCTATCTGCATTTCACAAATCATAACAAGCTTTTGTTAAACTGGGTGTACAGAAAGCAATGGAAATTAACTCGGTTTCCAAGTCGTTCTTATTCTTTGGTTTGGTCTGGCTCCTGGGTTTGGGTTCCCAGCTGATCCAGTGTAGCGTGACCTACGATAGGAAGGCCATTATGATCAACGGTGAAAGGAGAATTCTCTTCTCTGGGTCTATTCATTACCCCAGAAGCACTCCTGAGGTACGCCAATCTTCACATTTCTCTGTTTGTGTGTATTTTGGTTGAAATGTGTTTTTGGGTTTGTTTGTGATTTTCTTGCGGTATGGGCTGCGTGTAGATGTGGGAGGATCTGATACAGAAGGGAAAGGATGGAGGCTTGGATGTGATTGAGACCTACGTTTTCTGGAACGTCCATGAGCCTACTCCTGGCAATGTACTTTACCTTCTCGCCGTCTTTATTTCCTGAACAGCCCTTGCTCTGTTTTTGCTCGGTTTTCTCTTCAGTATTTTCTCTGAAGATTGTGCTTTGTTCTCTGTTTTTTGTAATGGATTTCAGTACAATTTCGAAGGAAGATACGATTTAGTAAGATTCATAAAGACTATTCAGAAAGCAGGGCTCTATGCTCATCTCCGCATTGGACCTTATATTTGTGCAGAGTGGAATTTTGGGTACCCACTTTTTTTTTCCCTTTTCTAGATCTAAATTCAGTCTCTCTCGCTTTCTACAAGTCCTAAGGGTTTGATCTGACTATTTTCCTTTTCTTTTACTATTTTTCTGTTCTGTTCAGAGGATTTCCTGTTTGGCTCAAGTATGTACCAGGCATCAGCTTCAGAACAGACAATGAGCCTTTCAAGGTCCCATTTCCTAAACCTTTGCTCCCTGCTTTATATGGCACAAATGGTGAAAAAGGAAATTCAGTGAAGCATATAGAAACTCCAGGATTCTTCACTATTTAGTATAGTGTTAATTGTATTAAGCACACACTTATGGGTGTTGCAGAGGGCAATGCAAGGGTTCACTGAAAAGATTGTCGGACTGATGAAGAGTGAAAAACTGTTCGAGTCCCAGGGTGGCCCCATCATACTCTCTCAGGTAACAAGCTTTAGGTCTTTGAGCTTTTCCATTTTCAAATGGTGTCGTCATTTTTTGCATTTGGGGCTGCAAATGTACTCAACACTGTGTCTTGGCTTTGTGTTGGAGCACTAACCCATATGTGAACTATACGGAAGTTCTTATAATTGTTTGAGAGAAAGATAGAAAGATTAAATGCAGCTCTTATGGCAGTATATTTGACTAATGAAGAAAAGATTACAATAATGATTTGTGCAAGTCATGTTTCTTTAGATTGAGAATGAGTATGGGGCACAGAGTAAGTTACTTGGGGCTGCCGGCTACAATTATGTGACTTGGGCGGCAAATATGGCTGTTAAATTGGGAACTGGCGTCCCCTGGGTGATGTGCAAGGAAGAAGATGCCCCAGATCCATTGGTGAGCATTCTCACTCTTTTTCCGGCGGACCTAAATATTACTTCACTCTTTTTGGCCATTTTGGTTTACAATCCTGTGTGATATCTATTATTTTACATTTTAATTAGTTCTAATTTGTTTGATCTTCTGAGTTTCAAAAACTATGGTGCCCAAAATTAGTTGTCTAAGATACTCCTTTTCCTCTCAACTGGCTGCAGATAAACACGTGCAACGGTTTTTACTGTGATTCATTCGCTCCCAACAAACCCTACAAGCCCACAATATGGACAGAGGCTTGGAGTGGCTGGTATGTCATGAATACGTTATTCATTTTTTGCATTCTAACCACATATTTGCAAGTTTACTGTAACGTGAAAGTACACCATTTCACTGTCTTAATGTATATTTTAAGGTTCACGGAGTTCGGTGGTCCAATCCATGAGCGGCCAGTCCAGGATTTGGCATTTGCGGTTGCTCGATTCATACAGAAAGGAGGATCCTTTGTGAACTACTACATGGTTGGCTTTCTTTAACACCTGTTCTGAAGATATGAAAATTTTAAGACGTTGAAACCTACTATAGTATATTCAAGTATCTCTATGTTGTGTATAAAACAGTACCATGGAGGCACCAATTTTGGACGTACAGCTGGGGGCCCTTTCATCACCACAAGCTATGACTACGATGCTCCTATAGATGAATATGGTGAGAGTGAAATTCTTTTTTTCTTTTCCTTTTTCTAGTTGTTCAGATTGTTGAACAATTTCTACTTGAAGGACTGTTCCAGCCAAAAGAAAAGAGAAAACTTGAAGGATATGGTGGCAATGGCAATGGGAACTAAAGATATTACCCCCCTGTTAGGGTGTTTGATTTGTTCATTAAGTAACTAGGAAGTAGGAAGCATTCTTATTGATGCATTTGCACACATTTAGGTCTTTATCAACAATCAGCTGAGCCCAAAATTATGCAAATTGAACTGAAAAGATTAAGTATATTTCGGAAATGCTTAAGCATTCTTATGTATATCACACCAGTATGCTACATACCACTAGTTCAGAAATATAACTGCCTTACTGCAAAAACTTGATAGGTTTGATTAGGCAACCAAAGTATGGTCATCTAAAAGAGCTTCATCGGGCAATCAAGATGGCTGAGCGAGCTTTGGTTTCAGCTGATCCTACTGTGACTTCGTTAGGGAACTTTCAACAGGTTTTGATTTCTACTCTCAAACTCTCCTGTTTCTGGTGATGTGTGGTTTTGTATTGTTCACTGACTCCAGTCAATTTTTGTCATTTTCCAGGCCCATGTTTACTCATCAGAATCAGGAGATTGTGCAGCTTTTCTTGCTAACTATGATACAAAGTCAGCTGCAAAAGTGATGTTCAATAACATGCACTACAACTTGCCTCCTTGGTCCATCAGCATCCTTCCCGATTGCAGAAATGTAGTCTTCAATACTGCTAAGGTATGAATTTTCTATCTAATGGTTTCTTTATTTTCTCTATTTAATTTATTTATGATCTCATTAGTATATGTGTTATTGAGGTCAGACAATTTATATTTTTGTCTTATCATCTTATTTCATTCTAGAATTAAAAGTAGAACTTTCTGAGTTATTGACTTGCTCTCATTCCTCCTCATTAGGTTGGAGTTCAAACATCTCAAATGGAGATGTTGCCAACAAATGCTGAGATGCTCTCATGGGAGAGCTATGATGAAGATCTTTCTTCCCTGGATGACAGCTCAACAATCACTGTTCCTGGTCTCTTAGAGCAGATAAACGTCACAAGGGACACTAGCGATTACCTGTGGTACATAACTAGGTGAGGGCGATTATCTTAGTGCCTCATTCATACTCTATAAATGCCTCTTGATCGATTTTGTCTACCAGTTCTTTAGAAAAATTTTCTCAAGGAAGAAATTCATCTTTCTTCACACAACTGTTTATTTTGCTGTTTCTTTTTCTTTTTCCACCTACTGGCACAGCAGAAACTCATTGATTCCTCGTATCCTGCTACTCTCATCGTATTCTCTCCCTCATAAACCCAAAAATTGAAATTACCACACTAGTGGTGGAAAGGAATACTAGTGATAATGAAAATCCTAGGAGAAAAATGTTTTTATGCAACCCACCTTGGTTCCTATGATGTAACCTGATGACTTAGCACTTATATTATTGTTGGACTGCACTACCTATGTGCCTAATTCTCAACACAATTCAATGGATGATCCCGAAAGATCTCACAGTTGCATACTATTACAACATCTTCCTTTTCAATATGCCTACAGTGTTGAAATTGGCCAATCTGAATCCTTCCTGCGTGGAGGTGAACTCCCCACTCTCATTGTTCAATCAACAGGCCATGCTGTCCATGTCTTCATCAACGGACAGCTTTCAGGTACGTATTTAATTTACTTAACCATGGGTTGCCTTTTTATCGGATTAGCAATGGGAAAATTAACATATTTTATAATATTATATTAGGATCTGCATTTGGGACAAGGGAGATGAGGAGATTTACTTATACTGGCAAGGTCAATCTGCATGCTGGAACAAACAGAATTGCACTTCTGAGTGTTGCTGTTGGTTTGCCGGTTAGTTCCCTTTCCCATCTACATTGTTTGTATTCTACCTGGTAATATTCGAACCTATTAGGTGAAGAAAAAAAGAATTGTGCAACCATGTAATATCCAGTAGATAGTTTCTGCTAGTTCACTTCTAATAGGAGACAATTAGCTAAACCTAGGATAACTTGCCATCAGACTAGTCTATTCTGGGGCAACTCAGCAAATTAATCAAGACAGGATAAGAAAAGGGTTTGGAACTTAGGAACCCTTCATGGACTTGACCAATCTTGAAGTAAACAGTAATCTTTAGGTGCTTTATTGATCAATTTATGCCTTGAAGTATAAAGTAATCTTTAGGTGCTTTATTGGTTAAATCATGCAAGTGATATCTGGTAGATTTGGCGCTCCTTAGTATTTGCTGGTTATATATCGAGTCTAGTCCAAACATTTTAATAATCCTGGATTCTGAAACTCTCTGACCACATTGCACAGACCTTTAACTTTTGGTAGCATGGTTATTTCTTTCTTATTTAAATGCTGACTTTAACTTTTCTGTTGCCATTGAAGAATGTGGGTGGCCACTTCGAGACATGGAATACAGGAATCCTTGGTCCAGTTGCCCTGCATGGACTTAACCAGGGAAAGTGGGACTTGTCCTGGCAGAAATGGACCTACCAGGTAGCCATGTCGTTTCTCATAGTTTTTGATTAATTTAGTGTAGATTCGAAGGATTTAGCCTCACAGCTGCATCCTTAAACAGGTAGGGCTAAAAGGAGAAGCTATGAATCTTGTTTCTCCAAATGGAATTTCCTCTGTTGAATGGATGCAGGGATCGTTAGCTGCACAGCAAAAACAGCCATTGACTTGGCATAAGGTATAAAACAAAGTAAATACAACGCCACGTTATGGTGGAAAACAGCCTGTTGGTATTGAAATTTTGAATTTTTCTCTCCTTACCTGGCAGACATATTTCAATGCACCTGAAGGAAATGAGCCATTGGCCTTGGACATGGAGGGTATGGGGAAAGGTCAAATATGGATCAATGGGCAGAGTATTGGAAGATACTGGACAGCATATGCTACTGGTAATTGCAACGGGTGCAGTTATGCTGGAACATTTAGACCTCCAAAGTGTCAGCTTGGCTGTGGCAAACCCACCCAACGATGGTAACTACTTCTAAGGAAGTTTTTGATAAATATTGAAATGCTTGAGAATGATATAGAGCATTTAATGGCTTACTGAGACAAACATTTCTTATTCAACCCCCATTCAGGTACCACGTGCCTCGGTCTTGGTTGAATCCAACACAAAATCTGTTGGTAATCTTTGAGGAACTTGGAGGGAATCCCTCAAGTATTTCTCTTGTCAAGAGATCAGTGACCACTGTCTGTGCTGAGGTTTCTGAGTACCACCCAACCATTAAGAACTGGCACATTGAAAGCTATGGAAAATCAGAAGAACTCCACAGGCCCAAGGTTCACCTGCGGTGTAGTGGGGGGCAGACCATATCTTCCATTAAATTTGCCAGCTTTGGAACTCCCCTGGGAACTTGTGGGAGTTACCAGCAAGGAACATGCCATGCCCCTGCCTCATATTCTACCCTAGAGAAGGTACTGACAGTGCTGTCTTGGTTTTTTTTTTTTGACAATCTAGTAGAATGCATGCCTTGTTTTGATCATGTTTAATCCGTTTATATTCCACTTTCCACAGAAGTGTATAGGGAAGCAGAGATGTGCAGTCACCATATCCAACAGTAACTTTGGGCAAGACCCATGTCCAAATGTGTTGAAGAGGTTATCAGTTGAAGCTGTTTGTGCTCCTACGACTACTACAAATTGGGGGGGTTAATACTTAAATAGGTAAAAGAGGGCTAGAACTGCCCTTAAACGTTGCAGCTGACTTTAACTACATATTACCAGCAAGAGAAGCAAGACAAAGAAGAATAAAAGTAGTACAGGTAAAGGTTTTCTAGTTTGTTAGGTCGAGTGCATAGTCGGATGGTAGCTCTGGCCAAAGTGGTTGGTGCCAAAGGCAATTAGTTCTTAATTTAAGTGGGGTTAATAGTAAAATAGTGATTGTTAGGTGGGTGAGTTTGTGAATTCCCGGGTCCGACAACTCGGGCCCTAAGGTGAATTTCGAGCCCCGGTCCCCGACCTTTTAACCGGGAATGGGCACTGGGAAAAGAGGTAATTTATGTTAGTGTGATTTACATTTGTGTTTGTATTAGTGGGGAAAAATCATACCCCAGTTAGGGTTCATGTTGGGAGCGGATCCTAGTATGACCATTGTTTTCTCTGCAGTTACTTAATTTAAAGTCCATTCAATCTTCACTTCTTGGTGGTTTCATTTTTTTTTCTTCACTTTGTCAATGGAAATATGTTGGATGATATGTTGTAGCAAACTAATAATTTGTTGTTGCTATCATGAATCATTCCAAGGAAAAAAATGACTTTTTTATAATTCAGGTCGAAAGAAATTTCTTAAACTCGGGCTAGCTATTAAATTAAGGGAAAAATGTAAAATTGGTCCTTGTGGTTAGCTTAAATTATAGATCACTCCATGTGGTATAAGAAAAAATTCAAAGGTTCCTGTGGTTGGCTAAAATAACAAATCACTCTCTAAAGTAAATTTTCGTTAATCATTTTAACAGGAACTGTTAGTTTGTCACGTCAGTCATTTTAACAATAGCACGCTACCTTATTGGTTTAACGTGGCAGATTAATGGTTTCTGTTAAAATGACTGAAAAAAATTTGCTTTAAGGAGTGATTTGTTATTTTGGCCAACCACAAGGACTTTTCAGTTTTTTTTTATACCACAGGGAGTGATCTGTAATTTAGACCAACCACATGGATCAATTTTTCATTTTTCCCTTAAATTAACATATGTTCTTAAAATATATTTTTATTTTTAAAAATATATATAAAAATTACATGATCTAAAGATTGATGTCAGTTTAATAAGTTGGATTTAATTAAAAAAAAAATTATCCAACTCAATTTAAAAGTAAACTATATAAATTTGACATATATATATGGATGTCTAGATAAATTTGACTATACGAGGGACTAACATAATATACACCAACACGGGCTTTAACTTAAGCTTCCACAAAGGAATGGATGAAGCTTATCGGCTAGTTCATGAGTGTTAATAAGGGCATTACTATTTTTATTAAAAGTCTCTTAAAAATTAATGTGTCAATTTATGTTACATTTATTACGTCAAATATTAAATAATTTAATAGATTTGTCAAATTTTTTTCTTTAATTTTTGTTTTGCTATGCTTTATAGTATTATGTAAACCATCATGTAAGTTTATAGTAGATCGTCACATGATATTGTAGTAGTCCAAGCATTTTCCTTAATTTATAAAGCACATCAGGAAGTTACTATATAGTCTATATGGTACATGCTGAGTTGATCAAACATGTAAAAAGAAATCAGAGATCTAGACTTCCAAAGAGAAATATAAATTAAAGTTGATTTTCATGAAAACTTGACGTACAGCTCAAGTTAACCGTCATGTAGACTAGACATACTCATTTGGCATGATGTAAGAGGTAGGGTGAGGGTGCGGCCTTCTAATATAGGGGGTTGAGAGTTGCTCGAAATCTCTTTGTTCAATGGTCTCATAACGTACGGTTTTAAAAAATAGTTATTCCAAAAACATAATTAATAAAAATGTAATTTTCAAAAACACAATTTGTACATTTTTAAAAATGCACCATTTTGTGAATTTTTTTTTCTCTCAAATAAGATATTTTCCATGATTTTGTTTAAAACACAGACATTCGCAGGACCAAATGCACTCATAATCTTTTATCTACTATTTTGTTGATAAGATCGCCTTTTGAAAGTTGGTCATATAATATGAAAGAAGCAAAAATTGGTACCAAGAGCATTCTTGGCATCACCCTAATAACATCATAAGAAAGGCACTCTATATACCATTATAATTATTGAAACACCTACAAGTGCAGCCATTCTTCATGAAAGAAGAAATATTTAAGTTCTTTAGCAGAAGTTTTGTTATGGAATATAAGTAGAAGCAAGAAACCAGATGAAGTAAGAGCATATTAATAAACCCTCTTCAGAGAGAGAGTGAAAATAATGACTACTTTGGCCGATTAAGCGGTTGCCAGGTGCTTTGTTACGGCCTGCTGCAGTTCATCTTTCTTTGCTCCGACCACCTTGTCCACAATCTTCCCATCTTTCAGGAGCATGAATGTTGGCATTGCCTCCACAGCCCAATCTTGTGCAACCGACTGCAAACAACAAGTTCCAAAATAATGAGAAAGAAAGGTTTCGTTGGTCCATATTAATTAAGTTTGAACTATAAATCTAATGGTGTATACTTGCCACATCATTTAAAATTATTTATTTTTAATATTTATTTAGTTTTGAGCATTTCCTGTTTCAAAACTAAATATAAAATTTTGAAATGATTTTTTTATTTTTTTTGAGTATATTAATATTACTTTGAGTTCATCAACATCCACTTTAAGAAATGTGACATCTGGCCATTTCTTAGCCAGCTCAGCCAGGAACGGTGCAATGAAACGGCATGGTCCACACCAGGAAGCGGTGAAGTCAACGACTATCTGCATAAAACAAAAGTTAATGGGAATTACCACGCCGCAATTCACAACCATCCGCATCAAATAAAGGAAAGCGAGCCATTAATGCTATCTATCCCATACAAACAACACTTATTGGTCTCTAGAACATCCCTAAATTTATTCCAACAAAGGAAGAGTTTATCTATATATATAAAAACAAAAACATAAAGGAAGATTTTATCTATATATATAAAAACAAAAACATTAAGGAAGATTTTTATGGGGTGGCCACGCATCCCCATTTAGGGTTTTTTTTTTTCTAAAAAAAAAAAAATTAAATAGTAAGTTTGTTGTTTTGCGAAAATTGCTCTGTTTGTTGATGCCTTTTTAAGGGTTTTTTTTTTTGTTTGAAAAAGTTTTCAAATACACAAAATTGAAAATAACTTTAAATGTTTGGTGTTTGTTAACGTTCTTTTTTTTAAAGAGAAAAGCAAAGAGAGAATAATGATTTAACAAACATGATGACAATTTTTCTTGTATCCCTTTTGTATGGCCTAAAACGGGAGCACCGTTAAGTGCCCATCAGAGTCATCATAACAGCCTCGTCAATCAAACCCCATAGAGCAATATTTGTTTCACCACAGAAAGAAAGAATATATATATATATATATATATATATATATCAAGGCAAAACATAAATTCCATGCGAGTTCAAAGATTTTCCCAAAACCATCCGAAAACGCTCTCATTGCTTTCAGATAATATGAAATAGAAACCCTAAACGAAAAAGTTTTCAATTAGTATTTTTCATCACCTAATTTTGTCCGAGGACCAAACAGAACCAGAGACAACATGGACAACACCGATTTAGAAGAAAAAATAAATCTATAAAGAAGTCATAGTCCAAAACTTTATCAGATCAGTGCCAAACCAAACCAGATCCATTATTCAGAACCTAAAATTCCAACAAACCCAATAACCCAAAACCCTCAAACGATAATCAAACCCACAATATATATAAATCAAAGAAAAAAAAAACATTAACATAAAATTTTAGCTAATTATTTAATGAAAAAGATGAGGAACCAGTTTCTTGGAGTCATTGCCCTTCTGGAGATGCTCGTTCCACGCCTCGACGGTGTGCACACCGATCACTTGTCCCTCCTCTGCTGCCATTTCTCTCACAGTACTCTTTCTCTTCTTTTCCCCAAAGATTTTCTCGGATGACAAACGGACTGCACGCAAACCGAAACGCCTCGTGTCGTTATTGGTCTCTTTTACTACCATAAATAAGGAACACGTACGGCGGGTATCCTTAGAAAACTGGACCTTAGGTTGTACTTTAATTACGATATTACCATCAAAGATAAGGACAACGTGCCTCCACGGGGATTCTCATGCCAGTCCAGCTGTCTTGCATCTGTTTTTAGGAAGGCCCTCTCGATGTGTTATATATGAGTAACTATAAAAGACAGCTTGGACAGAATAAATAATCATTCAATTCAGAGAATTTTTGTTTTGATTTTGGTGGGTTATTATTAAAAAATTATTATTTTTTGTTTTATTATTTTTTTTTAATTCCTATTAGCCTGGACTAAAATAAACAGTCATTTCAGCCCAAGATGTTGCTAATCACTACTCGCTATATATATACCTCGTAATTTCAGTATTTTCATTAATTGATTCTTAATTGAATGATTGATGAGATTTTATTATATTAATATATATTCTAATTTTAAAAATATAATAAATATGAGATGTCAAATACTAGATTGAATCATTCAGTAGAAATTAGGTATATTTGGAGCCTCAGGATTCAGCATAAATTGAAATACCTTCTTTAAAATATTGCATGCAAAGTTGGCAAGAATAATCCCTTCATGATTCTGCCCTCTCTACAAATATATATATAAAACTAAAATTTTATTAAATTGTTATACTAACACAATTAAAAGAGAATTAGAGTAATAAAACAAGCAAAGCTTCAATTAAAATTTTGTAGTGGAAACTTTAAATGTAATACAGTCATGATATTTTTTTTTTTTAGAATTTTGGGTGATGAGGTTTCAGTTGAAAAAAATTGTAGTTATGAGACAACATCAAATTGATTGATCATTGCAAGAGTTAAACAATAAATTAAATTAGAATGTAAGACAAGACTTTGAAATAAAATGGAGGATAATTTTCGTATAGATTATCTGCTTATCTACATTAAGAAGGAAATTCTGAAAGATTTAATACAAATATGATAATTGATTACTTTTATTCATTAAGGCAACATAGAGTTCAATTATCATAATTAATTTTTCCCCTCTTCTCTTTCTCTCTCTCCTTTTAACATGTGAACTTGAAGTTGATCCATATATTTTTATGTGCTTTTGAGTTATGTTATAATTTTTGGACAAGAATAGTACTCTACATAAATCATGTTTTTGTACAAGAACTTGAAAATGTAATCATAAATTAATTTTTAGAAATTTTTGTTTTTAGATTTTATTTTAAAATTATATTTGGATTCCATTAGATAAACATCCCAATTTTGCCCATGATAACATCAAAACAGGTTTTTATGAGTTCAGATCTTAGCTTTACCACACGTTACAAAGTAAAAATTTTTTTAAAAGAATGTTAAAATATTGATCAAGTAATTTTAATTTAATTTTCTATTCACTTAGACTCTTAAAACCAGTGGTACTTTATTAATAACTCATGAGAGAATTAGGGTTCTTTTTTTTTTTTTTTAACTATTACGGTTTTGGGGGCTAATTAGACTGCTGTACATAAAAACATACCAATACGTCGTTTTCCTGATCGAACAGAACGGTTGGTCCAGTTTTTAAGACATTGAAGATGCTAGATTGTTTGAATGTAAAGATTGGTTGTATGGTTAGGTGGATGTATAGCAAACTTGTGTTCAAACCATCAACCTTCAAAGTTCTCAGCTAATCTTCAACAGAATCTTCACCTAAGTTTGTCTTCTCTCTCAAACTGAATCAATTGAATATTAATGATATTAACCACAGTAATAGTAATGTTGGGCTTATGGGCAGATCATTATAGAAAGCAACCCATATAGCCAGGTAAAAGAGATTTTTGTCTCTTCTGAAAACTGTCTTGTTTTTCATACCAAACTATTCTTTGAACACTTCACTAACTTAATCTAATCTCCCGCTAGCCCATACCGGCAAGCTCCTTCGCTTGTAGTGTGATCGCCCCCAACACAAGTCAAAATATTCTCTAGCAATTTCACACATACAAATATCTGAATCAAAACACATCTGTTGAACTTCAGTTTTTATACGTCAAATAGTTGAACAACAGATTCTACAACTGGATTAAATTTTTAAAACAGTAAGTACCAAGAAGAAACCAACCAACTAAAAAGCAGGTGAAGAAGGCCGTGTAAGCTAGGAAGGTCAATCCCCCAAATGCAAGTCCAAGAGAGAATACTATACCAAAGGGTAAGAAAGATCGCACCATGGATGTTGTGCTCACCCAACGGCCCTTGAGGAAAATGAGAGCGGCAAGGTTCACGACATTCCATCCACCTGAATGAAACCCCAACCTGTTTAGGTTGTTCGCCACAAAAGAGTGGCAATTGCAAGTAAAGAGGTTGTAAGATCGGTGTTGGAAGTCCTGAGTGCTCCTTCTTAATGCATCATCCCATGTCAATATGTCTTTTCCAGCATCACCCTGTGTGTACCCATCTTCACTGTTGTGTAAGGACGGATGGGGAGAGATGCGACACTGCTTGCAAGAATTTTAAAGAGCATTAGTGTACCAAAAAACTGACAGATAATTAAGCATCTTGACAAGAAGAGCAGCTCCTACAACATTACTATTTTCTACAATTGTCACAAGCTGCCAGCTTGTAGCATTCACAATAGTCTTCCTATATCTTGTTCCCTTCCTTATATTTAGGAAAAAGTTCAAAAAAATAACAAAAAGTCACCCACAGCAGATATTCTACATATTCCCTATACCTTAGGAACGCTACAGTGCAACCCAATGCACTGTAACTTCCCAATACGATTTTATATTCATAAAAAATCCATCTCTCCTCGCACGACTCAGCTCATCTCCTTGCTTCATCTTCTTCTTTGTTCTGAGCAATGAGTCGCACATGAGAGAGACAGAGACGAGAGAGAAACTCATCTGGAGAAGAAAAGAAAAAATCTTCCGGAAGAAGGAAGAAAGAAGAAGAAAAAAAAAAAAGAGGTAAAGAAAAACAGACGCAGATGATGAGAGAGAGACAGAGAGACAAAGACGAGAGAGAAACTCATCTGGAGAATAAAAGAAAAAATCTTCCGGAAGAAGGAAGAAAGACGAAGAAAAAAAAAAAAGAGGAAGAAGAGTAAAAGTAAAAAAAATATTATTTTAATGATATAAGGAAATGTTTAGGAGAATCTATTGTGGGCTGAATTTAAATAGAGAAGTAAAAAGTAATTTGGTTTCCTAAATTTAAGAAAAATGGTTGGGTATCTACTGGAAATGCTCTTATATGATTACCAGCACAATGCACTGAATCAAGGTGAAAAGGGGTCTTGCAGTCATTTCTCAGAGAAAGCAGTGGTATGCAACAAATAACTTGCTTCTCTTTTTGGTGCAATGATTATGGTGCCCACAACACTTGAGGCAGGCCATGTTACCAGCAGGTACAACACTAGTGATGGCAGCAATTGTAGAAAAGATGATTGCAAAGGAACCAAACCATTAATTAAGATACAAAATCCAGTAGACAACCTTTTCGTTGCTAATTTGGAGGTAGCGGGTCACTGATCCAAATGTGAAATTGTCCACGCACACGAAATTGGGCCCTGCAAAGTCCAAGATCACTCCATCCTCTCTGCATATGCCAATGTGGCCAATAAAAGGAACCAGCCATGAAATAATAGGAAGGGGCGTCCACACAATGCAGCACGGGAACCGAGCTCTTCTTGGATCAATTTGCATAGTTTGTGAAACACTTCCTTCGATCATCACCGAGTGCTCAGCATCTGCATCTGCTTCCATTGCAAAGTTGGCCGGGCAAGCTGAATTGCCTCAGCACATTAGATACTTGTGAAAGTACATAGACAACCACAAAGCTATGTGAAGAGTAAAAAGATAGATATCTAAAATAAAAATGAAGCTTTTCCACAGCTAAAATGTGCAAAATGGCATGAGCTATTGTGAAATAACACTTTCTCCTCCTGCGATAGTGAGATGAAGGGTGAGGTCGTGCCATCAAAATCCACTTGGTGCATGTCAAACTTACCAATAAGAAAAAAAAGAGCAAAATGCTTCCTCCATAACATACACATATAAAAGCTTCCTGGGCCTTTAAAGTTCAATTCTTCAAAACACATCAAAACGAGACTCTAACCTCCTAAAATTTTCAATCACCATAAAAAGCATCGTTACTGTCTCAAACAGACAGACAACTATATCTCAGCAGAAAATTAACTATTCATCCATAAAGACTATGAGATACCAAAAATACAAATGTAACATCTTCCACAGGTTTACAGATTGTCTTTTACCATTCAACAACGAGTTAACAGAAGTAAGATTTCTGGAGGTCATGCAAAATGTGAATTTAGTTTGAAATGCTATTCTGGAATTCTTTCTTCTTCTTCTTTTTTTTCTTTTTTTTTTTGATGAATGATTATATCTGTCATTAACAATGAGAAGTACAATACACTCTAGCTCTTTTAAGCTAGAATCTCAAGGAAACATACAAGTCTCCTACACTCTAACTGTACAGTAAGGAAAACCCCAACTATACACCCCTATACAACCAATTTTCAGCACCCCTAGGCCCTAACCTTCCTCCACCCTACTCTATACAAGGAAAGAAACAAAAACAATCACACTATATCTACAACCATCAAAACCCATCACACAAGACAAAAGGTCTGCAGCAAAGAACCTCCTGATAGACATCAACAATCACACTATTCTGGAATTCTTCCATGTATTTTACATATACCTTTGACTTTGCATAATCACATTCAAGTCCCAATCAAAGTTTACCAATCACAGCATTCCCTTACTTCGCACCTAAACTTTTAACTACTTACATAAGGGCAATACATTAGGAGTGATTAAAAGCTACACATATGATTATATCTTCACAAGTCAAAGGCCACCATTATCTAAGTACCCAAATTTCTATATGCAACAAGATTAAGTTAGCAAACTTTCTTTTAAGTCGGATCAAAAACACAATCTGAAGCTGACCCATCGTCACAAATTTACAAATACAACACAACCCAAATCACATCAATAAATTATAATCACAAAATCCAACAACAACTTTTTCGAATCACAACTAAAAGAAAAAAAGCAAATGAAGAAATTGACCCTAGTTTTTGCACCAATTTAGATACCCATTTAGTTTTCTTTCAACTACACGTCATATTGCTTGAAAATCGGAAGAGAATACCTTTGTTTCCAAATCAGAGCGATGGCTTTACCAGCCGGAGATTTCTCCCGTTGCTCGAAGGGCCGTTGGTGGTTGATGTGTGGTGGTCAAAACGAGCTTTTGTCCGGTCTAGTGTTATGGGGTTTGTTTGGAGAGTGGGTTATTATAACCAACCAGGAGATTTTCCTGCACTTGTTGGGATCAATGGAACACGCTGTTTGTTTCTTTTCTGGTTTGTGAGCTTGTTGGGAAAATAAATGTTATAAGCTATATTTTTATAAGAACAGCTTTTTCTTAGAATTGGGTTTTAGGAATTTTTTTTTAACTTAATTTAAAAAAATGATATGTGTTTCTTTAACATGTGAGATGCATATGTTTTTTTAGAGTAATTATATATGTCACCCTCCATGTCTACCTTGTGTCAACCAAAAGTGATATGACTTTTAAAATTACCATTCAATTTATGATTAATTATCATTGACTTTTGATCTAATGGTGATTTTAAAAACCATGTCACTTTTGGTTGACACAAGGTAGATATGAAGGGTGACTTGTATCATTATTCATTTTTTTAATAGTATAGGCAAAGTTGAAAAAACTTTTATTAAAACAAGGACATAAATTAGCTACAAATTGGTTTGTAGCAATTAACTACAAACCAGTCTAATAAAATGACATGTATCCCTTAACATGTAAGAAGCACATGTTTTTTATTAATGTTATTAAAACAAGCATGTGAGAAGCACATGTTATTAAAAAAAATGTGCTTCTCACATGTTAAGGGACATATGTCATTTTATTAGACTGGTTTGTAACTAATTGCTACAAACCAGTTTGTAGCTAATTTCTGTCCTTAAAACAATATTTGCATCTCACATGCTATTAAAAAAATAGACACATATTTTTATAGACTAGGTTGAAAGAAATTTCTCCAACCCAGTTCAGAGAAAAACTCTCTCCATTTTTATATTATAACTATTTCATAATATTAACGTGGTAATTTTAATTGACCTTTATTTTTTTTTAAAAAAAGAAAAATATAAATTAATTCAATTATTGGTTAGAACTCTCACGTCAGCATTATGATATAATTGTAGGATAAAAATGTAATAAAATTACTATGTTTGGAATTTGTTTCTAGCATTACTTTGCAATTTTTTTTTTTTTTGCTTTAAAAAATAGAAAAATGTATACCACTATCAACCCTTACATCAAAACTTGTTAAAAGGAAAATAAAAAATAAAAAATTCCAATAGTGAATCGGCATAGTAGATCGAGTGTTGTATTCTTTTTTAGTTTTTGGTTTCAAAATTTTAAAAACAAAGGAAAAAAACTTTTGAAATTATGTTTAGATAGATTTCAATTAGCATTTATCATGAATTAGGACTACGTGAAAAAAAAAATAATGAGAGATGCTACACATCATTTTCTTACTTATTTTTTGTCCATCTTTATACAAGAGATAATCAAATTCATCATTGAATTATGAGACCACACGTGTAATCCCATAAATTTAATAATAGATTTGTCAATTTCTTTATATGAAAGTAGACACATTTCTAAATGTTGAGATAACAAAATATCAATCAATTGTTGGCATTTTAAGAACTCTCCAATATAAAGTTCCTAGGAAATCTAACTCTAAGGACTTTCACTTCCTAAGGGAGTTTTTTTTTTTTTTAAAAAAAAAAAAGATTTCGACATTTCACATTTATCAACTTTAGAAGTTATTAATTTTTCTTCATTCATTATAATTTATTTAATAAAAAAATATTACGGTGGATGGCAAAATATAAATCCTTTAAGTTAAATATAGTGCTAGAGAATCTTAAGAATTCCATGAGAGAATTATCCTAAAAAATCTAAATTAATAACTGACTTTTGAAGTTTTTATTTATTTTTTATTTTTTTTTGATGAATACTGACTTATGAAGTTTGAATTTCGGTATCATGACTTCTCCACCCCCATCTAGATAAAATCGATCCTAAGCGAACTCAGTCTTCAATAAACTTCACCACTCTTTCACCTTATTAAAATAAACTTCTCCATTTCCATTGCACAAATTGCAGTTTCTACAATATTGCTCCCCACCATGGGTGCAATATTCTTTGTACCAGTCTTGTTTCTTTTGCTGAACATCGTTGTTGTATGCAATGGAGGTATTACGAGTAGTTATGTTAGGAAGCCTTATGCATCCGGTGACATGCCGGTAGCATCTTTTCCTTCTCCTGCAGGATACAATGCTCCCGAGCAGGTTTAAGCCTTTTGCCATAAACTTCTTGTGTTAATCTCAATATATATGCATTGCAGTTGGTTTTTGTTGTTTGTTAATATCTGCTATAATATATATGTGCAGGTTCATATAACCCAAGGGGATCTTATTGGGCAGGCTGTGATTGTTTCATGGGTTACACCCGTCCTGCAATACCCTGACTATGTGGTCTATTGGGCTGCAGAGTGCAAGGACAAAAAGAAGCACAAGGCTTATTCCTCAGTCAAAACTTACAAATACAATACTTATGTTTCTGGCTACATTCATCATGCCACCATTAAACACCTTGAGGTTAAGTAATGGATTTTCAATTCCTACTTCATAATCTATGAAATTATTGAAGCATATATACATATATTGAACCTGTTTTTTGTTTGTATCTTCAGTTTGACACTCAATACTTTTATGAGCTTGGGACTGGCAATGTAACCAGGCGATTTTCCTTCACAACTCCTCCCAAAGTAGGGCCAGATGCTCCATATACATTTGGCATTATAGGTCAATACCAACAATTTGCATTTGAAGGATTACAATGCCTTTGATTAATTCCTGTAGTTCTAGCTAAATGATGCAGCATGCATGCCTACTGCAGGGGATTTGGGACAAACACAGGATTCTTATCAGACGCTTGAGCATTATGTGGCCAACCCGAAAGGGCAAGCTGTGCTGTATGTGGGCGATCTTTCTTATGCAGATAATCACCCGCACCATGACAATGTGAGATGGGATACATGGGGCCGCTTTATTGAGAAGAGTGCTGCTTATCAGCCATGGATTTGGACTGCTGGCAATCATGAAATTGATTTTGTTCCAGAAATGGTAAGAAATCTCCCACATTTAATTTGTCCTTCCTTATGACATTAATTAATATGTTGATGATTTTTTCATGTAATTTCAGGAAGAAACTGTTCCTTTCAAGCCATATTTGCATAGGTACAACGTACCCACAAGGCATCACAGAGTACATCCCCACTTTGGTATTCCATCAAGCGTGCATCCGCATACATCATTGTCCTGTCTTCTTACTCAGCATATGGTATGAAAATTTCCTTTCTATATCTCATAATAAACAAAGCAGGCCTAATGATATATAGTTTTGTATCTCCTGTTGTATATAGGTAAATACACTCCTCAATACCAATGGCTCGAAAAGGAGCTCCCCAAAGTTAACAGGGCTGAGACGCCGTGGCTTATTGTTCTTCTTCATTCACCATGGTACAACAGTAATAACTACCACTATATGGAAGGTGAAACCATGAGAGTGCAGTTTGAATCTTGGTTTGTTAAAAACAAAGTCGATATTGTTTTGGCTGGTCATGTTCATGCCTATGAACGAACAGTAAGCTTTTGTTCTCATTTACTCTTACAACATTTTCTCAACATGCTAATAAATCAGTAACTTAATTTTCCTAAATCGTTTTCAATGTATATTGCAGGAGCGAATATCGAATATTAAGTACAACATAACAAATGGACTGAGTGCTCCAATAAAAGACCCTTCTGCACCAATATACATTACTATTGGTGATGGTGGTAACGTTGAAGGCATTGCCAATAGGTAACTCATTCATTTTATCTTAGATATATAATTTCCATCACCCACTAAAGTAAAATTTGGTAGCAACAGTGTGTTCCTATTCATTACTACATCACTTTTGTTTTGTGCAGCTTTTTTGAACCACAACCAAGTTATTCTGCATACCGGGAAGCAAGCTTCGGGCATGCAGTTCTAGAGATAAAAAATCGGACTCATGCCTACTACACTTGGCACCGTAACCAGGATAGCAATCCTGTTGCTGCTGATTCTCTTTGGTTGCATAATAGGTACAATTATCCCGAAGAAGAAGCATAGTGAGGCTACCAATGTAGTTTAGGAGTCATATTTCCCCTTGTAGACTTTTTTGTGTTGGCTGTCATTTTGGTGCAACTTTAATGTCTTTAGAAACTGTCATCTTTAGTTTGGATTTGGTTTTAATTTTGGTTTATTTGATTTCTGCAGTGTACAAGTAAAAATTTTGTCATCAAGGAATGTATTTGAGAAACAAATAAGAAATTATATTATATAATTGGTGGCTGCTGTCCCTTAAAATTTCGTTTAAAATTTCGTCTAGAAGGTGAAAGTGCTCTGCACTATAGCTAGCTGACTGAAAGTAAAATTTGATGTGGTTAAGTGTCTTAGAGTGGCCCTATATTGTTGTGCTAAGCATGATGCTAATAGCTGAAGCAAACTTAGAGCTATCTCCTAAAACATTCTCAATCTCCTAAAAGGATTGAATCTTACATTATAAATATGTCACAATTGCGAGTAGTTAATATAGTATAACTGAACCCAAATGCACCACTCAATCTAAATGTTTTTTTTTTATTCAAAACGGGCAAGAGGGAGGTGACGTAGCCACTCCGGTCAATTCCTCCTGCCCTGTTTGAATAGAATATATATATCGAGTGGTGTGTTGGCTGCCAAGTTCAAGAAAAACTATCAAATCTCATATGTTAAGCTAGCAAAAAAATACAGTTTCTACAATTATTATAACGAGCCACGAAACATGTCCATGAGATCAAATAAACAACCATGAAATTGACATGGATGAGTTAAATAACTTGGATATGACACAAACAAGGCCCCACTTACCAAAAAAAAGCCATCACAGCCACAGGTTTATGCAAACTAAAGTCTAAGAATTTGACAATTTGGAAAGTTGTGTCCCTCACTGTATGCCGCCATTAAATCAAGTCATTGAACTGCGTTGATCAGCCAAATTTGACCAATGATACTAATTTGCAAAAGAAATTAACCCATTCAATAGATTATACAACTAAGCTATAATGCAAGCCATTAATCTATGCTTGACTCTGTTTGGTGTTTAAGATGGAAAACTAAGTGTATGTGTTGTGAATGTGTATCTAAAGCCATTATATCTAAAACATGGTCTCTTTTACCAAATTTTGGTATCTCTTTCCTTAAAAACACATACTTCACACCTTTTAGATATGAGAAAATGAGTGCATCTAATAGCTTGAAGTAGCCAAAATGAATTTCAAAAAAATAATAATAATATTACCAGTCTGATCATATCAAATAGAAATAGATTTTTTTTTTTTTAAAAAAAAATAGAATAGATTTATGAATACTTGCTTTGTTGCTAATGATACTTTGGGTTAGAGTCAAGTGCAATTCCCCCCATAATCTTCAATCTCAACAGAACACTGGCTTTAAAGGTCATGGAGTATCGCAGCCTCAAAATTTGTTTAAAAAGGGTTTTTTACTTTATTAATGATGGTCTCCAAAAAAAGATTTCAATACAATTTGACCCATATTGAAATTTCTAGTTTTGTCTCCGTCTACCGATAACATAATTGCCGATCTTAGAAGAATTTGTAAGGAAAAGATGAAAGCTTTTGAAAAACAAGTTTCCTATTCACTGTTTTCACTCTCAAAACTAAGTAATGGTTGGATGAGAGAAGATTTGCAAGGGCCTCTTATCTGATTGTAAACAGACACTGGTGGAATTGCAGCCTTTTCTTCTGCAAACTTGCTCTCTTCACCTTTTCCCCACACGACAAGGTATAGTCCAGCCACAATCAATACTGCTCCAATCAACCTGCACAATAAAACAAAGAACATTATATGATACATTAACATATAATGATAATAATACAATATGACAGGGATCATGGGAATATTACAACCAATATGCCAAAGTTATTGAATATTTAAGTCTGGTTGTTAACATAAAAGCATATGATTCATTAATATAATCTGACATTTAGTGTTCGTTTGGTTTAGCGGTTTCAAAAAGTTCAGTTTGAAAAAATAGCGATTTCCAAATGCAGTTAAAGAAAATACGATTTTTAATGATGCAATTAAACATTTGGTAAAATCTGTAAAAGAGTATTGTTTATGCAATTTTAAAAACGTACAATCTTTAAGATTGACGCACCCTTGTATGCGGTTTGAAATGCAATTACTTTCAAATGCACCTCAAACGGGACATTATTATTATTATTTCTCTCTCTAAGCCAAAGATCAATTCAACTCCAAAAGAGGGTCAAGGGGATCCTTTACAGAGTCACCAAAAAAAAAAAAGTACTGTACTTCAACCAAGTTAAAAGCTTCAAAATTAAGCCAAGCACTTGCTAGTCTTTCCCTTGAGCCTGAAATTGCTCTCCAACGAGATAATAACATAATTTTTGCAGAGAAAGTTTCAAGGAAAAAAGAAAAAAGGAGAGAGAGAGAGATTAGATAGGGCAATGAGACACACCCCCCCAAGTAGAATTCTTCGCCTAAAAAAACAGATGCCATTACAGCTACCAGTAAGGTCTGTACAGGTAGATACACTGAAACAAATACTGGTCCGGCTCGGTCAATGACCCACGTTTGTACTGCAAATGCTAATGCTGAAGCCACAAGTCCCTGCAACCACCAATCTGCTATGTTATTCCATTAGGATTGAATCAGTAAAAGGAACTCACTAGGGACATGGTTATCAATTAACAAGTCTGTGATTAGGGTGGTCAATTTTAGACGCGACTCGTGAACTCGATATGAAATCAACACGAAATTAATGGATTATGGTTGATGGGTTTGACTCATTTTATTAAATATGTCAGGTTAAGGAGTAATCTATATAGTCTTATTCACATGTTTCATCATGATCCAAACCCGACAAGCGAACATGAATTTTCAACCCTATCTGTGATGATCCTGAATTGACTTAGATCATGAGTTTATAGGATAAGTAATTACATCAAGTGATGTTTCTCTTCAAGATTCAGAAATATGTGGTTATCAGTTTCACTTACTAACCGTGTAGAAAATACTGAAAAATTCAGCATTGGAGTGAATCTTCCAAGCTTGGGGGTCTTTCTCATAGTACGCTGCGATTGCCAGAAACTGCAGAACACTGAAGAAACAAGAATATGAGGAGACTGAAAGCCGAGCCGGATATTTCTTCAAGACGGGTGGTTGTGACACAATCCAACCGGACCAACATAGGCAGTGAACAATCAGATAGACGCAACCCAAGGTCCAATTCTTCCCCTTGGCATGATCATCTCCTAATGGAAGCAAAATATGTGATTGGTGTAAACGTGATTTTGGTGTATAAATGGCTGGTCCCTTGTAAAGGGTAATTACTGACGCCCCAGAAACAGAGGCAAGAGTTCCAAGCACCTTAGCAATACCATCTTTCCTATTCAAGTTCACTTGCTCAATCCTGCAGCCAACCAATCATAACAGCAGACCAATCACCAAGATTATGATTTTTGAGGATTTTAGACTTCATAAAATGAGTGATATATATATACAGATAATTGCTTGCCTGAGTACCGCAGCCATGAGAAAGGTTATAGCAGGAATAGAATTCTCTATAGCAGAAGCAAAGGTGGGTGAAGTGTTGTCCAACCCAAAAAGATAGGATCCTTGATTACACGTTATCCTGCCAGTACCCAAAAATGAAAAATTGTAAGGGAAACTTTTCCAAGCAATAGGATTGATTTCTTGATGAAAGATCATACCCAATAAATCCGAGGAGGAAGAATTGAATCAAAAGAGATTTAGTCAACGGTGGCCTGTCTTTCCTATGTAACCAAAGAAGAAAATAAAATTCAAAGGAATTAGAACACAACAAAAAAGATTTTGAACTTTCCCATTGTTATATATATAGAGCTTAACTGCTTACTTCTCTGAAAAATATGCAGAGGGAACTAGAAAAAACAGCGCGATGATGTTCCGATAAAGTGGGAAAACCAGCTTGCTTACACCCATATTAAGTGCAGTTCTCAAAATGATATGGTTCCCTGCATAACCAAACTGCCAGGTGGTCATGACAAAATGGAGCTTGGCACGCTCGGGCACCATTGTCATTCTCTTGGCAAGTGCTGAACCTGAACCAATATTACAGAAAAGGTAGAGCAATTATAGCATAGTTGCGCTTGCCCCTTTGAGTGAGGGTGGAACACTTCTCTTTTATGTGGAGGTTTCCAGCTAACAGGACAAAGAACAATATTTCTTGCCCAGACAACGAGCTCAGAGATCTGGGTTGGAAGAAATAAACTTGCCCAAAAAACCAAAAAAAAATAATAATAATAATAAAGATTGAACACCGCTGTCCTCCCAACTGAGTTGTTGGAAGAAATTCTTCCAATTAAGAAATATAAATTTGATTTTTATATACATTTTTTATAGAATTAACAAATAGATCTTATAATTTTCATATGTATTTTTGAGACGATAATTTTGTTTTGAAAAAATCAAACAAAAGATAGAAACACAAATTTTAACCAACAGATTTATCTAAAAATTTTTATTTTATTTTAAACTTTTGTTAGGACTTAGGACTATGGCCCTCAGTGGTCTACATGTAGTTTCACCATCGGCCTAAATTTATAAGCTTAAGTTTTTTGGTTTTTTTTTTTAATTGAGTAGGCTTAAGTATTATTCCGTATGCACATGATAACCCAAAAGAGACGAACAAAGTAATTAACAAACGAACACGGCCATCAAATCCCTAATCTGTTTTGGACTTTTCCCCGTAACAGCGACAGCAATCAGTGTGAATTTTAAAGAGAAATAAAAAAGAGTGACAGAATCAGCTTTTTCGTGTAGCTGGTACGAAAGATAAAGGATGCAATTTTAAAAAAAAAATACAGTAGCTGAGTAAGAGTGACTAAGAAATTCAGTAGTTATCAAAATGTTATCTTGACACCCACATTCAATTATATTAGAATATTAGCAGCATCTTTTTTTAAAAAAAATTTATTTAAGGAACAAAATTATTTTTTTCTTTTCTGTTTAAATAAATTTCATTATATATATATTTTTTATTTTTTTATACTATTTAAATATTATTCTAAATAAATGTTAGATAAAATAGAGAGAAAAGATAAAACATTTATATATTTAAATAATGTTAAGGAGAGCAAAAATGTTTCCCTATGTCTAGGATATCACTTTTGATTCTATTGATGTTTCTATTTTAGGAAGTTTTTTTAAAAGTTTTCGTACATTTAAATAATAAAATGAGTTTTAGAGAAGTACTGCTAGCGCTTTTATAATTAGCATAATCAATAGGTCTCTAATAAGATGATATAAACAAACAAATGATATGAGAGAGAGTTCCACAAATAATATTTGATAGGATAAAATGAGCGTATTATTAGAATATTAATTAAATAATTAAATATATTTTTTATTATTATTTTAAACTTTTTAAATAAATGGTGACATCATCATAGAAGCTAATGCAGGTTAGTCATTATTTTAGCTTCTATGTTGACATGACTAACCTGCTGGCATTGCAACATATTTAATTCACTTCGGGTATCATTCATTAATTGTACATATATACTTCAATTTTGCTCATTAGCCTTCAACTTATTTACTATTTAGAGTGCATCACCCTTTAGACATATTCGTTGTAACCCCTAATCACAACTAAATTCTGTTCATTCAAAGTAGTCAAGGCTTCCGCTACAACCTATTCTAAAATGACCATTTGGGTTGTGCTTTGAGTGGCAATAACACATCCCTCATAATTCCACACAATGAGGGATTATGAGGGAAACACAATGATATTATTGCAAATTCTTCTATTTTGCGAGTCTAGTGCCACGTCTCAATTAACCTTTGGATTCCATATGAGAAAAGTTTCATCCCCATTGTTCCTCCTCCTTTTAATCTATCTCTAGCTCTGCCTCCTAAATATTTGTTATCCTATATTCTTTAATAGAGGCTCAAGGCCCCTCACGATACTTTGTTAGGATGAATAAGTTTGCCACCATGAATCACTGTATTTTTCATAAACCAATTGTTTCCTGCTATTATCGCAAGCGAGTAATGCTAAGAAATTCTTTCAAATTCACCCTTCATCCTTTTTTGTATGAAGTGGATATCACTTATATAATTTTATATATTACATATATACCATCCACCTCGTATAAAAAAGAAAAGAAAAAGATGAGAGGTGAATTTGAAGTAGTTCCATAGCATTACTTCATCGGATAATGCTGTTTGTTCATCTAAATTCACTTATTTTTGTCCATTAAGATTTATGTAATAAAATAATAATATAAATTTTGTCATGTAATAATAGATGGACAAAGATAAATAAATTTAGATGGACATGTAGCATTTTTCTACTCCACCACAAGTTCCTCAAACTCCTCAAAATTACACGTCCACCATATTCTCTATGGCTTCAATAAATGCAGCTACAACCCTAATCAATTGGTCTTAAAAATATCTTTTTTGAAAAATGTTAAAAAACACACTTTTATTTTATTTTATCGATAATTACTTCATTGCTAATCAACTTTAATTTTTAAAAAATACTATATATTATATTTTTATCACACAAATATCAATCGACATGACGGTCATGAGACTCACAACCAACCATTAATTTTTTTTTATTAAAAAAGGATTGATCGAAAGGGTTGGTATGGACTACTGCCGTCATTACTATGAGATGGTTATGAAAAATAAATATAGTTTATAATCTAATAAAAAAATAAAATAAATGAGGGGGGGTTAAAAGTAAATAAATAAAGTTGCTTTCTACTTTCTAGCGTTACTGCCATTTTCCATTGTCCCTTTTATAGTTGTTGCTGTTCTTTCTATTTGTATCCCTTGAATCTTTTCGTTTGCGTATCCATCTCCGTTTCCGTTTAAGCCCTAGCAGTAACACACAATCAAGGTTGGCATCATACTGATTCATACCACACTGGTACATAGTGATTTCTTGAATTGCAAGTTATCTCTGAGAATTGCTCCAAACCCTCCCTTGAGGGACTCTAAATGCCGCCTAAAATAGAGAAAGCACCGGTCAATACCGTCGAAGTTATTGACAGTGACGACGACGAAGGTGGTGTGGGACTCGGAACAACAACAAGAAGCGAGACGTTGGTAAACATCGAAACGGCATCGCACGCCGGAATCCGAGCGCAGCAAACTCTCTCCGAGTCCCAAAGCTTCTGGAAGGCCGGGGCCTATGACGTGCTTCCCACCTGGAGACCCCCTTCGGACGGCGCTCTATTGGAGCACGCCCGCGTTCACCCAAAGTTTCTTCATTCCAATGCCACTTCTCATAGATGGGCTTTTGGAGGTAAGCCATTGAAAACCAAGTAGCTGAACTCACAGTCTTTTGTTTTATCATACATTTTTATTCAGACTACCTTGTATGTTAATAAAATTGAGTCTCAGTGACCCATGCGAATGTGTACAGAACCCAAAAGCTGTGCTGGGAATTGGGTGATCTTTAGAGTACTTTTAGTTGATTTAGTTTAGGCAGAGAGGGTGGGTACTGGGTAGGGCTTGAGAATTTGATTACCATCTAGGATTTTGGTAGCATTGACAAAGATGCAGCCTGACAATGTTGTTTTTGATGTTTTAGTTCTCGTGTTTTCTGAAATGATAAGCGGGTTGCTTATCGCCGGCAAAGTCTAAACAGTTTATGGACTTTCGACTTGTTATGAGTTTCTAAAGTGAGAGACAAAAGTCTGGAATATTTGTATGTTTGTGTGCACATATCAGTTTATGTGAATGCTTAACAGATACAAATATTTTTAGCTTGATTCTTGTTATTTCTTTCTTTCTTTCTTTATTTGATTGATTGATTTTTCTGGGGCAGCAATTGCTGAGCTCTTGGATAATGCTGTTGATGAGGTATGGTTTAACTTATTATGTTATTTATTTTATACTTTACTTTGATACTGAAGTAATTTCGTCACATGGTTGAGTTTGTGTGAGTTGCTTTTAAATGCTGTCACCAAATCTTAAGTTGAATTTGCTCACAAATTAGTTGCACAAAGAAAAGTAAGTTTTTGTTGTTGTTATTGTCAATAAGACAGTTGGCTAACATGCGATGCTCTGGAAATTGCAATGTGTAATGTGTATGAGAGGTCAACTTTGGAACTGATATTGACATACATGGAAAGAACATTAGGGCTATTATGAAAGATGTGCATTGCTCCAGAATTTAGTGCCTTCTTTGAGTTAAAGGTGCCCTTGCGGTTTGCTTTTTGAAAAAGAGGATGTCATCTACACTATTGAGTTAGGAGGGGCCATAACATTTTGTCTGGATTAACCGTAGAATGCTGTTTTAGAAGATCTATTGGCATGCCATCCAGGAATGACTTTATGAGAAGTGTAGAAGAATTTGAATTTTTTATTATAAGTAATCGTAAAATTCATTAAAAAGCGCAAATGCGCAACACAAGTACATAAAGAGTATACAAGAGAGAAGCCTAGCTAGAAGCGGAGAAGAGATCTAAGAATACATGAAAATTCAAAAAACTAAAGTTTGAGGCAGTGGCTCAAAGAAAGTCTTAAAGAATAAAGCCTTTAATTCCACTAAGGTCTTAAGCTACAATCGTTAATGAATTTTATGAAGAATTGTTCAGAGAACCGATTTTAAATTAATTGCTCTTGTACTTTATTTTGGACTTTATAGGATGCTGTGGACGCTACTTTTAGTTTGTAGATGTTGCAGAGTTAGGAGGGGAAGCTATTGGGCTTACCATTTTTATTTTTTTTTAATTTTTTGTTTCCATTGGAAGTGTTTCAATTCAAGATGGATAGAGTGGTCCTACTTGGTTTCTTTTCAGATTGACTTGGAGAAGGTCAAGTCGCAATATTGTGTTGGCTGGAGATTCTATGCTTCCTTTCAACTTCTTGTTATAATTTCTGCTTACAGGCATAGTAAGGGGGACTCGTCTGTTGCATCTTTGGAGCCATAGACGTCTTAGTAAGAGAGCCTCCTCTCTCATATGTTTATCCAAAGTCTTCAGGCTTTTAAAAGGGTTATGAAGGTGCTTTCTTGATGGTTTTCAAGATTTTAATGGGGGTTCCGATAATAGTTGCCTTAGTTTTTAAATGGCACCATTGTGTTAGAATCCATGAGAATGCCATGGGTTCAAGGAGTTTAAGTCGGTGTTGTGGTGGGATATGCTTTTGGAAAGATAGATGGTTTTGAATCTCCTTTATGTACTTTGTTGGAGCTGTGGAGGACAAAGGATTCTATAGAGAATTTATTGAAAGGCATAATGCGGTATTGATTTGGCGAATAGGACTTTTATCATTAAGGTTTTGTTTTTTGTTATGATAAGTAATAAGTCAATCTCATTAAAAGCTTAAGGTGCCCCTAAGTATACATGAAGTATACAAAAGAAACACCTAACTATGGAGAGCAAAACAAACAACAAAGTCATTAAAACTAAAATACAGAGGAGAAACAAACGCTGCTGTCCAAAGATACAAAGTTTCAAAAGACAAAGCATCAAATCCGTGCAATTTCCTGCACGGGTAGATCTACAATTTCCTGCAACTCCTGCAAATTAAGGTTATTTTGGTCATTTAGTCTAGCTTAGAACTTTCTATGAGTTTTTAAGTGTCTTGTGTTTATTATCTTTGAGTCGAAGTTATGTTTTATTAGGTCTTTAGTTACCATTCAAATTAGGAGTCCTAGTACTACTAGGCCAAATCAATGAGTCTACATAAATATGTTTCATTGTCCAAAAGAACCTGTTGAAAATCTGTTGGTTCGTCAACCCTGCAAATCCAATCATTTCCAAGTCATATTCAAACCATAAAAACCTAATGGCATCCTTATGCAATTCTAAACCCTTAATCTACTATTTTTTCCAAACGTAAGCCCACCAAAACAACGTTAAAAGATTCTCTAAATCCATCCTATGGCACCTACTCATGATATACATCCACAAGGAAGGATTCATTCTTTAAGAGTAAGATGATGTTAAATTAGAGATTTGTATAACTTAAATTCCAGAATATGCAATCTTATAGGAAAACGGAGAGCTTTAAGCCAGTCCGAAGAAAGAAAAAAAATCATCACTCCTTTAACAACTCCACCTACAAAAATTTTTACACAATCTCCTAATAAAAAAGAATCTTCATGGCTCAAATTAAAGCTATTTTGATTCTAGGCGCCTAATAACTTGACCTTCAAAATTATCTAAGACCATCGCAATCTGATATTGGATGTATGCTCCAAATTAGAAAAGCTATAACTTGCCAAAACTGAAAATCACGGCAACCTCACTTTGTTCCATGGCTAAATATTTTGGTTTTCCAGGAAATTGATGTACTTTTAAGGTTATTTGATGCTTTTGGACAACCTTTTAGGATGTCCAAAATTATGGTGACTTCAAGTCCGAAAGTTGGATCCTTTATGCCTTTTAGGTTCTTTGATGCTTTCAGAGATGTTGCAGAGATTGATGCCTTAGGACTCGAAGTAATAAGGGAAATATATAGTGGGATACCATGTGTAGCCTCTATAGAAGTGATAGTAGAACAAAAAGAAGTGGGCAACATTTTATAAAAAATTCTTTGTTCACCTTTTACTATGTACCTGAAAATTTTCAAGAGAGAGAAGCTCTTGTTTCATAGTCTTGGTTATTCTAGGCACTATGCCTTTCCATTGCAAAAGTTCGAATTTATATATAAAAAAAAAAATCTAAAAAAAGTGTGGGTAGTTGATCATATGTATAATAGGGCGGGGTTTTAAGTACCTTGAAGAGATGAAGGACTCTGATTGGTTTGACAAGTTTTATTGAGGGGCTGAAAATCAGTGTGCCTTTGAGTTTGATGGCACAAGTTTTTTTTTTTGATAAGTAATAATTTATTAAAAAGCATAAGGCGCCCTTAAGTACACAAGCAGTATACATGAGAGACTCTAAACGAGCAAGAAATCGAAGCCCTCAAAACCAAAACCCTACAAGCCCTTAAACCCAAAGCCCACAAAACAGCAAAACCCAAAACCCCCGAGGCACACAACGTTTGAAAACCTTGCTTTCCCCCTCCTAGTGGATGCACCCTTAGCATTGTAATTGGGGGAGTCCAGTGAGGTTGGATGTTACCTTAGAGGTTACCCCCGGAAGGTTAAGGGTAGAAGAGAGCTTCTAAATTTAGAATCCTCCACGTACCTTTTAGTAATATTGAGGGTGTGACATTATAGGAGGTCTGACCTAGGGTGTGTAATTGCTTTGAAAAAAAAAAAAGACAAAGTAAGTTAATGTCCCACTCTGATCCCACATCACTTTTGATGGCTTTGAGAAGAGAAAGTTTAAGAAAAAGACAAAAAAGACTTACAGCCCATAACATTCGTTTGACAATTGAGTGACTGGGCATGTAAATTCCAACTCCCATGTCACTTTTAATTGCTTTGAGAAGAGAAAGTTTAGAAAAAGACGAAAAAACAATTCCAGCCACATAGCATTGGTTTGACCAATGAGTGACTAACAAGTTTGGCGTGAATTGCTTTGATAAAGCCAGACTTCAATATCCTACTGTTGAAATGAGTTTACACGAGGGGCACAATTGTCTTCTAGGGTGGGCAGCCAGACAACTAAAGTATCTCTTCATTAACTTTTAGGTGAGCCAGGGTAGGCATTTGTCCCCCTCGCCCTACCCTGGCTCCGCCCCAACTCATGGTTGTGTAGTCTGCTAGTCTCACAAAAAATATTCATATTCATTATTCTAGTTATTGAAGAAATAAATATCCACTATTCTAACTTTCTTTAAAATGATCCTTCATACATGAAAGGGATCGGTAACGTGGATAGCAAGCTTGAATTACTCAGCTGCTTGAAACTGTATTGTTTACACTTTCCTGGGCACTAACTGCTTTTTTATGTTTAACTGTGTTTTCAGATTCACAACGGTGCAACTTTTGTCAAGGTTGATAAAACTGATATTATGAAGGATAACTCTCCAGCTTTACTTTTCCAAGGTATGGTATCCATATGCTTACTTTTCATTTCTGTATGATGTTCTGTGGTTTCATGCATGAGGTTTTAATAATAAAAACAAAAAGGAGACCTGTGTTTTCATGCATACTTTTTCCTTTTGTAGATGATGGTGGTGGAATGGACCCTGAACGTATTCGGAAATGCATGAGCTTGGGTTATTCTTCAAAGAAGTCAAATACAACAATTGGACAATGTAATGATGCTGATCTTTTTGTTTCATTAGCACCTAGCGTAATAAACTTATGTGCATAATTACATTGTCTAATATGTTTATGTTCAACATGTGGTGTTTTTTTTTTTAAAAATGAAATAAAATAAATCATGGTTCAAGCCTTTGAGGACGAGTAATGATATATGTCAACCATATATCCACCCAAAATTGATATGACTTTTAAAATTACTATTGAATTTGTAATAAATTATTATTGACTTTTGATCCAATGATAATTTTAAAAGCCACATCAATTTTTGGTGGACATGGGGTTGACATATATAATTACTCCTTTAAAGACCTATGTTTTAGTGAAACTTTTGAATAACTGTTCTGCCTAATTCTTTTGGCAACTTGAAGAATGTTATTTTTTTGTTGGTTTCTTCTTCCAATCTATTTTCTCTTGGACTGTTGCTTATTGAGCTCCTTTAGAGATTAGCTACTCGAAGTTTCTTATACTTTTTTCTTCCCTACTTAGGTGGTCCTTTTATATGCTTCCTGTGTACCGGGGCTGCGCTTTCGCGCTTTTAATAAAATTTCTCGTACTTATAAAAAAAAAGAATGTCATTTTTTTGAAAAAATGTTATTGATTCCCTTAAACACCATGGAACTTTGGATGCTTTCAAGCACATTTAAGCCAGAGTGTTTTGACAAAATCTGAGGTTATTGGAATAAGTGTCCTATGTGGCAAAGTTGGCTTCTAACATTGGTGAGCAAATTGGAACCCTGTGTTTTCTGGGAAAGTGTTTGGGAGGTTTTAAGATGAAGGAGAGATGTGGGAGAGAGGTGTTGTCAGATAAGTGTGGGTAAAGTACTTGGATTTGGGAGACTCTCTCTCTCTCTCTCTCATATTGAAGATTGTGATAGAGTTTCTTCAATCTACATTTGGTGTGATAAAGGTATGTCAGGTTGGGTTAATTGATGACTCTTAATTAACTCATTCTTGGATGTTGAAATAAAGTATGCACTTGGTTGGTTAGGGCTTTGCTGTCAACTCCTATTGAAGTCTGCTTGTTTCCGTCCATGATTTAAAAGTTTCCAGTTTCTCTGAAGGTTTCTTTATATGGTTGGTCACTGCTGATAAGATTCTAAAAGAGGACAATTTGATGACCCAAAATTGAAGATTTTAAACTGTTTATTTCTTTTATTTCTTCTTTTTGTTATAAGTATTTAACAATTGCTAATAATCTGTTTATTTCTTCTTTGTATTTTTAGTATTATTACAGTCTTATGGGTCATTTTATCTATTTTTGAATATTTGATTTAATTTTTCCTCTTAAACGAGAAGAAAAAGATTTGCTTGGAGATCTAGGCTTTACTTTATGATATCTTGATCTATAGTGTGTTATGATCCTAAGTGTCCCACATGGCTTAAGTGTAATCTTAACCATGTGTATATAAGTTATTGGCCACCTTCTCCTTGCAAGCCGGTTTTTAAGAGTGAATTCTACCTAATGTTTATATTATTTGGTATCAGAGCTAACCACCACGCCGGGTATGAGATTGGACGCAGCTCGTTGAGTATGAGATTGAAGGGTTGTGGCTTTGTGGTCGAGTCACGGAGAGGGCTACCTATAGGCTGGATTAAAATGTTTTGATACTATGTATATGTATAATGTTGAGCCATTGAATAATAATAGATGAGTGGAACTGCCAAAAGAGAAAAGGCTAACATCGGGTCAGTGTCAAAAGAGTGGGCCGCCGTAGAAGTCGGCTGCAAATGGTGGTGTGTTATGATCCTAAATGTCCCACATGACTTGAGTGTAATCTTAACCATGTGTATATAAGTTCTTAGGCACACTCCCTTTGCAAGCCAGTTTTCAAGGGTGACTTCTACCCAAAGTTTGTATCAAAATGGCATCTAGATGTTAGAGAAAAAGGAGCCATGGAGAAAATTTGATTTGTAGTTGGCTGTTCTACCTCTTGAAGCACTCAAGATTAAAAATTGTCTTTCTTTGATAAACCAAGCACCATTGAATCTCATCCAGCATCTCCAGACAAATAAAAAAGATATGAGGGAATAGGGCGGCCATATATAAATTCAGATGGTTTATTAGTTGACATACCACCCATTGCTTGTTTGTGCACAATTCCTCTTCCACAACGCCTAATGCTATATATGCACTCTTTCCCATTTGTTTACCTAAAGAATCCTCTATATCTTTTCAAGCTCTAAAGCCCATCTCTTTCCATAAAATGACTTCCCAGCACAGGAAAGTAACATGACTTTTACATCAACAATGCCTCTGAACAGATCCTGGCACATATGCTTGTTCACTTAATTTCTCAAAATCCTTACTGAGCTCTAGAAGCAAATAGAGTAAAGATGCTGCGAATCCTTGTTTTTCACATGTTTACTTTTGCTGCTTAATGTTTTTTCTGTTCTTAAATCTTGTTTACTTGCATTCAACTCCAAGATCTTTGTATGTTTTTCAACTTTTGGAACTGAACAACACGTTTGTGTTTCCAGATGGTAATGGATTCAAGACTAGTACTATGCGATTAGGTGCTGATGTTATCGTTTTCAGTCGTGCAACTAGTGCAAGGTATTTTATGTTATTTTTACTACTGTGTTGGTTCCTTCCTCATGCTTTATTTTCATTGAATTTGTTCACGGGTTGTACAAACAGAATTGTATTTAATTGCATTTGATTATATATTTTTACCTGCCGGAAGGTTCAGTCAAATGTTCATTCTTTTCTCAAAACTCTTTTTTATCTTGATTTGACATTTTATATCTGTTTGCCCACTTGTGTGCATGTGTGTGCAAGTGTGTATATTACAATTGAGAGGATATCTGCATTATCAATCCAATCAACCATATATAGAAAGAATGAGGCTGTAAGAGTTAATAATGTGATTTTTTTTTTTTCAAATTATTATTATAGTTGCAAAGCTGGTATTTGGAAGCATTTTGGCATAGGGTTTTGTTTGTGGTTTGATTTTTTGGAGTTCATGTGCGATCTTAATAACACTTCACTCAGTTACTCTTACTTGAGCATCCGTGTGAGACATTATATTTATGCCGTGTGAGATGCATTTGATGTTCTGGTTTTATGATTGTCAAAGTAATCTTAAGTTAAATCTCTTTACATTAAGCTGTCTGTGTATGGATTTATGCTCTCTTAAATGTGTGCTACCTTGGTCTTTTTTTTTAATAAATAAAAGCTTACAGCAAAAAATATGTGCTGCCTTGCTGTCAATATAATCACATATAGATGCAGTATTATTTGTGATTCGGCCTTTTTTAGGTCATTGAGAAAATTCTTTGCTGCTTGCCAGAATTAAAATTTTACTTTGCTGTATTCTGTAACATTTTTCTTTTCAACATGTTTTTTAGCCGAGCAACCCAGAGTGTTGGTTTATTATCCTATACCTTTTTGCGGAAAACTGGGCAGGATGATGTAATTGTTCCAATGGTGATTCTTTCTGTCCTTAATGTTTAGATTTTTAAGCCTTAGCAGTTAACTCCTGTTTCTAGACATTATATCTTTGGGTTTCCATTGCAGATAGATTTTGACATTTCTGGCCATTGGGCAGAACCAATTATTTATGGCTCACAGGATGATTGGTCTGCTAACTTGAAAGTCATCCTCGAATGGTCTCCCTTTCTGTCAAAGGAGGAGCTCATGCTTCAGGTTGATTTTCCCACATTCAATTTAGTTAAAAGTTTAGAGTATATCAATAGGTTCCATTGGAACTATTATCCCAGAGGATTCCATTTTGGGGATCATGCGTGACTTTTTTTATCACATCCATAATTAGTTTTCATCAAAGCAATTTCCAATAGAAAATGGGTACCACCTGCTTTGGCTGTGGACATGGAAGTAGTTGTTTCGGATGCTTGGATGGAATTGTCATGTTGGAGATGTGTGCTCATGCTCCATAGGCTTCGGCTTAAAACTTAAAGTTTCTTAAAAGATACTAAATTATGTGTTAACATATTGATCACCCATGAAGTTCGATGTCCCTTTTTTTTTTCTTTTCCATGTGTAATTTCTAATTAAAATATTTGCCCATTTCCCTATTTTGAAATTCCTTTAGGGGGATGTTTTATTCTAAAATTTGTAACTTTCAGGGAGTTGGAATCACCATGGTCACAACATTGGTGGCACCACAACTTTTTCCTTAGCACATTGATGTTATCACCTCCCACACCACTATCCCAAAACACAAGCACTATTTCCATCATTATGCCTGTTGACGCTGCTAGTGAAGTTGGAATAGAAATTTTAAGAGCCATTAAATATCACATATTTCTACTTATTGCCTGCGTGCTATGCGCTTTCTTCCCTTACTCATTTGTTTCCCATTTTTCAGTTTGAGGATATTGGACCGCATGGAACAAAAATATTAATATACAATTTGTGGCTGAATGATGAAGGCATATATGAGTTGAGTTTTGATGATGACGATGAGGTATGCTGCATTTATAACTGTTTTATAAGATTTTTCTTATGGATCTGTATTAACTATAAGTCTTATGAGGTATAGCATAAATGATTTAGAAAACCTATTTTATCTTCATTAAAATTAATTCTAGATACAACTTTTTGAGGGTATTATTTTTCCCACATCATGAGAATTTGTTGCTGTAGGATATTTTATTAACAGCTTGAAAATTTTGTTTCCTGAATGCTTTGAGGTTAACCTCTTGGCTTTGCTTGTTGAAGAACCCATTGTTTCTCAAATGTGTATAGCATTCAAAAAGACTAGGCAATTATTTTTTTGCATTAAAGTATATTTCGCCCCCTCCTTGTTTGACCCAAGTTTCAATTGGTTCCCTTCAATTTTACTTGAAACAGTAAAGACCTTATAACTTGTGATTGTCCAGCTGTAGTCATCCTTTACCTTCCATATTTTGATTTGGATGAAATTTGTGTTCATGATTGTTCTGCAACCTTGATTTACGTGTTTTGTTTTGAAAGTTTTCCTAACTATCAAGCCAAACTTACAAATGCATGCTATTCCAATGGAAATTATTAGTCATCGGGCAATATATCAATGGAAGTTGATGCAAATGTATTTGGCATGATATGTAGCACTTGCCAAGTTTCAACTAAAGTCGATGCAATATATATTCTGAATTTGATCTTAATCTTGTGCAAAATTGTAAAAAATAAATATAAACATATGTATATATGCATTGGGCTCCGATGATTATATGTACAAATTTTGTCCACTTAAAATAATGGATATTTAACTGTCCCACAGTACTATAGTTAGCTGTCAAGTCCTTTTTGGTAATTGATACCCTTTGCATTAGGTTTCCACTCTAGATTGCAATTTTACCGCCATGGTTTTGGATGAGGGTTTTGATGCGTGGATGGATGTTATTTATACTGGGTGTTTTGTTATTGTTGATTTGTTGTGCTTGATGATGTTGCACGTTCTCATTTAAATATATTAGATAAGTTTAATTTGTTTTTTAAAAAAACATGATTCTCCTTTGATCCTTGATGTAGGATATAAGGTTGCGAGATGAAGCCAACCATGGGAGTTCGACAAAATTAAGCAAAAAAATGGTTGAGCTACAATCCCATATATCTTACTGCATCCGTTATTCCTTAAGGGTAACCTTTATATTTGTACATTTTGTGTTTGGTCTCATTTTTTAAATATCACTTATCAGATTCCTTTCATGGTTGTAGTTTTTGTATTTGGTTTCTATTATTTTCTATCACTTTTTTTATTCATACAAAATATTCTAGCTCCCTTTTTCTTATTCATACAAAATAGTCTAACTCTTTTTTTTTTTTTTTTTGCATAGGCTTATGTTTCGATATTGTACCTTAGAAAATTTACGAACTTCAGTATTCTATTAAGGGGGAAACCTGTGCAGCAGCTTAATATTGCAGAGGAGTTGAAACATTCAAAAGTGATAATATACAGGCCCCAGCTAGGTGTGGGATCAAATGAGGTAAGATTCATATGGAAAACGAAAAAGGAAAAAAGGTATCAATTCTTTTTTTCCCTGAATTAGGAACAGCCAAGTAATCATCACATATGCATGATGAAATGATGCTTAGATTGGGAACGAACCCCCCCCCCAAGCGTGGTGGTAGATATAGATTATAGACATTGTTATTATGGATTTGTGTCTATTCACTTCTCCAATTTACTTGGAAAGAAAATATATCTTATAGATGCTATCAGTGGGGACTTTTTGTCTCTAGGAAACAGAATATGCAATGATAGCAAGAAAAAGAGAAATGGCAGTTCATACTCTTATCTTATTGTGATTTTGTTGTTTAGTCTTTGATACTCCTCTCCTGCAATTTATGTCCAAATTTTCAACTTTTCTTGTCCTATACCTGCTCCAAAGATCAAAACATTATTATTATTATTTTTTAGTTTCCCCATTACTCCCTTTATTCATACCTTCATACTTACATCCTCATTTTTTAAGAGGATATTTGAAAAGTTTTATTGAATTTAGAGATGATCATTGATTAATCATTTTTACTTGAAATGTGTGCATTTGACAACTTGGACATATATTATGGGATGGAGGGAGAAGATTTTATGTTTGTAACTGAGTTAAATTTTGACCACTTTAAAGATGCTATTGATTTGTGGAAGTTAAGTTCAAGGAAGCTTATGCCATGGGAAACAATTTTGTTGAAGTTGAAAAGTGTGATTGGTCTTTTTGGTTTAGGTTACAGTGGAAACGACTATTGGATATATAAAGGAGTTCCCTTCCGTCATCGTTTCTGGAGTCAATGTATACCATAAAAATCGCCTCATCAGGGTAAGTTTTGGTGATGCTGAAGTAACATTCATGTTTTGACAAATTGTTTGTGTTTCTGTTGTTTTTACTGCAAATTATATATATATATATATATTCATGTGTTGTGGGACACTCTATGTTGAACTTTGACTTTGTTCAATTAAAAAGTCGAATAAATTCATGGAGTTCTGGGAATTTTATGCTGCTTACACGATAAAGGAGATATGTGCTTTGTGTAATATTGGATCGTTGACATACAAATTAATGTTACTGATGTGTCTTACCAAAAAAAAAAAAATGTTACTCATGTGGTTAGTTTGTTCACATTTTTGCAGCCCTACTGGAAAGTCACCCCTGATGGCTCTGCAAGAGCCAATGGTGTTGTTGGTATCCTCCTTTTTCTCTTGGTTTCTCGTGTCAAACACTTCCGTCAAATTTTCAATTCCTTATTGCTTTTGCCTCTGATGTTGTAGGGGTTCTTGAAGCCAATTTTATAGAACCAGCGCATGACAAGCAGGATTTTGAGAGATCGTCACTGTTTATCCGGCTAGAAACTAAGCTAAAACAAATAGTGATGGATTACTGGTTTGTCAATATGTGTCCTTATTACAAATTGTTCTAAACCTTGGTGTGGAAAAGCAATATTTGTTCTCTTTTGGCATGCGAGATTGGAGAGTTAGGGTTGGGGGTTGGGTTGGGCATCTCTTGATGATGAAATCTTCCATTTTAACTAGCCTTTTCCTCGCATATAAAAAAAAAAAAAAAAAAAAAAGCTTATAAAAAAATAGCCTTTTTACCCCCATGTTTTAAGTATCTTATTTTATGCTATATGTTTTGCCCCTTATGTTTTCTTTTGTTTTTTAATTTTACTCTACTAGCAATTGTGTGTTTCTTAGTAGAGACTGTTTTGTGCAATTACTGGCCATGACAATTCAGTGGAGTGCAATTACTGTTCAATATTACTTCTGGATTCAAATACAAGTTTCTGTGAGTCGAAATATGTGGCTCACTTTTGGCTTGGATCTGTATAGATAAAACTCACAGGTAGTATCTCCATAGGCACTTGTTGTGACTATTCTATTATTTTTACATGGGTTCTTGAAGCCTAGGAATGTCATATTTAAGATAAATTAAACTCTGAAAACTACATTCTTGAAATGGTGGAACATATAATGTAAATTCATTACAACATCAGGGACTACGTTCTTGTGCATAGTCCAGTTGGTTAAAATGCCATCTTATAATTGTAATAAAACAGTTCAAATGGTGCTTATCTGTAATTGCATGGAACTTTTATATTCGGGCATTTTTTTTTTATTATTATTTTCAACTTGCACAAAGCGATTTTTACCCTCTTTTGTCAATACATCAATAACTTAATTGGAATTTAAGTTACTATAGCTACTAATATGAGAAGTGATACGCTAGATGGCATGGAAGTCATGGCAAAAAAAAAAAATTATACATGGTAGATAGATGTTTGTATATTTGAAGCTTGCTGTTAATGCAGTGGTGATTATGTGCATTTTTCATTAACAAATGTTGTTTTATTTAAGTCAATGTTTTTGGGTACTATAGATTATGTCTTGCAGTTATGTTCAGTATCTTAGTTTGAATGGTCCTTTTGGGTATGTTTCTGTCATCTTTAGAGTGATGAATTTTGACACTGTTTTGACTTGGTAAAATTTGTTTGGCCAACACAGGAAAAACCACTGTCACTTAGTGGGATGTCAGTCTCCAAACTCCAGAGTACATCTACATTCTGCACAGAAGGAACCCCCTGTTCAACCTGTTGGACTTCCAGCTAAGATAAGGCAGGATTCGAGTAATGGTTACCCTGTAAGTGGCTGCAAAACTGACTTCCTAAAAGATTTTCCTGCTGTTCTGCCTATTGTTGGACTCCCATCTGTAAGGAATGGAGGGCGAGGGCACATGTTTAATTCTATGTGGGTTTGTGACTTGTGTATTTACCAATCATCTGGTACACAGAATTGGGTGCCAATGTCCTTGAGGTGTAGAATTTGTTTAGTTCCCAACATTGAGGTCTGGTGGACACATGAAATTAACTCATTGAATATACATGAAGCTGATTGTACAAAAACGAGGGAATTTTATGGTGCAAAAGGGATAATTACCATTTGTTGGGTGCGGTTTCTAGGCTTGTATCTGATTCTGTGTACTTGACCCATTTTGTGTAGACATGACATGGGCTCTCAACCTATTCTAAATTTCCGAAAAAACTGTCATGGTTAAATATCCTTTGATGTCGGTGATTGTTCCACATATCTGATACTGTAGTGGGCCCATTTTTCTGTAGACATGACTTGGACTCTTGCACTATTCTAAGTTGCTCAATTAACTGTCATGGTTAACTATCCTGCCATGGGATGTCCAAGTGAACCTTTGTGATGGTTCCACTGGTGCCTAGATGCATGCTTTTGTGGTCACTCTTTGTAAGTTGCACATGATGGTCTACATGTGGTATGTGCTTTAATGTGCAGTGGAAGCTAGTAGAAAAGGCAACCAAATGGTTGACCCCCCTTATTCATTCTAAAAGTGTACCAATCAAACAGATCCAGTATTATCACATCCTTGGCATGAAATCATGCATTTTCATTTTTCACGCCTGTTTATATGACATGACTTTTCATACTCATTTCTTTTCTCTTCATTAATCTCATTTTGGTTTCTTGATTTCATTTCTTTCATCTTATCTGTGTGTGGTTGGGGGTATACTAACCTTCAAATTCTTAGCATGTCTTCTAAATTTGCTAGGTCTTTACCTATACATTCACGTTATTTGTGATTCTTCTCCTTACGTTAATACATATATACGTGCTTATAAATTTTATGTGGATGGATGGGCAATCATGCGCCTCTGTTTCTGTCTGATATCATTATTCCTGTTGCCTGCTGTACAGTAGGTACAAAAATTATAATTTATTGTGATTCCTTGTTGAGTGCTACTTATTGCAGGGGTCCTGTGAACAAGTAACATCTGTAGATGGTTTGCGGTCCATGTCAGTTGAAAAGATATGTGAAGAGAACATACAGCTTTTTATGAGGTAATTATTTTAGATTTAGTATCATTCCATATCTTACCATCTAAGGTTATGTTTGATACGCAGAATGACTATTTATTGGAATAACCTTTATTAAAAATAAAAGAAGTGAAATGTATTAACCTTGTAATAGTCATTCTCTCATAGAATGTATTAGCCTTGTAATAGTCATTTTCATGGCTATGAGAGAATGACTATTCCTTCAATTGAGAGAATAGTTATTTCTCTTAAATTTCCGTACTAAACGTGTCTTAAAGGTTTTAGAGGATTAGTAACGTACTATCATTTATACTCTATGGGTTTTTGTGTTTCTATTTTTTCCTTCTTTTTTTTTTGTGTCAAAAATAAAATTGGGGAAGAAAAAGAGAGGGAAACATAAAGGGAAAAGGAAAATAAGGCTTTTAGTGTTTCTAATGGACAATAAGGCTTTCATTGTACACTATTGTTTTTGGATTTTCTGTTTGAAAAATAAACTAGCCCCTAGTAATTTATCTATTAGAATTCTTTTGAATTTTGATAGTAATTGGTAATTGGCTCCTACACTTTTGTTGTTGAATTGAAACTTGAACACTCTTTTCTGCAGGTGTGAGGAACATGTGCAGAAGGAGAACGAATTAAAACAGACGGTAGGTAAAATTTGCGTCTACAACATGCTTAGGATTCATGAGCTGGAGGGATTACTTTTATCAATATGAAGAAATAGCCTAATAGTGGGTAAATTTTGTTTCTGTTGCTGAAATTGAAACAGATCGAGGGCTTGGAGAAGGAGTTGAAGGAAGCCAAAAAGAAGTGTGCTCAACTTTCGTCATACCTGGAAACTAGGAAGAAGCAAAAGATTATAGAACAAAATACTGGAAAAGTTTGAGAAACCTCTACTTTCTAAAGCACTCAGTAGACCATAAAAATGCCTGACAATCTCTTCTAAATATTTTTACTTGGCCTTTTTGTAGTTAGAAAGATAAAATTATGTATGATGCTCTTTTTCATGTGTAAATATTTTAGTCTTAAATTATGAACCATGACCCAGTTTTGCATAAAAAATGCTATAAATACAGCCATTTTTCTACCTTTTTACAACTTGTACTACCATGTCAGCTCAAAAAAAAATAAAAAAAATAAAAAATTTGCCCCGCCTCTCCATGAGTTGGGTGGTCGGCCACCCCAATTAAACCTTGGTGCGACCACCCCCGATGAGCTATCTTGTGGCTGCAACCGCCAGGCGTTGTAAAGGCTATTTATGTTGCCTGCACTTTCAAATTGATTCTAGATTGGTACTTAAGCTATGGTTTGTAGCGGGATCTGTACAATTTGTAGTAATGAAATTGGACCGAGTTGTGCAATAGGACAATGTTGACCCTTCATCTTGATGGATTTGTAAAGATTGAATTGCAAGCAAACGGGTCAGATTTCCAAACGAGTAAAAGAATCTTGTAGTATTTTTGCTCAAAGAGGGAGATTAACCATTTTCAATAAATATTTGTAATAATATCAATTTGTCTAGCTATTCAAGATGGATTGATAATATTCACCCAACAGTCCAATGCTCACCCTCTTTTAACCCCCAAATCCTTGACAATACAATGAGGTTAAATGACCTTAGGACATTCTATTACTATTTAGACTCCTTATTAGGAGTTGAATCAACTTAAGTTTTTCAATATAAACACTTATTGTAGGGCTACCAATAAAATACCTAAGTTATTTATCATCAGCATGTTGCTGGGATTAGTTAGTATGGTCAAATTTTGAAGGATAATTCTGTGATGAAATTCTAAAAATTTTGAGCATTATTTTTATTCTCACCATACAACTTAATAAGAACAAGTGTTTTTAAACAAATAAGTAATTTTATTTTTAAAAAGTCATAAATATTAAAACGATCAAATTCAAATTATGAATTAAAAATAAGGAAATTTGCCTCAAGAGTCTTTGAGTTTTATCTCAATTAAAAATTAAAATTGGGCTTATTTGTCTTTTGTTTTTATTGTTGATGTGTTGTCGTCGTTTTTTTTTTTTTTTTTTACTATAAACTTAATTTATATGGCCTTTTTTTTTTTAAGCTTTTTGAAATTGACTTAATCCAATTTTTGAACTAAATATACCTGTAAATTCTAATATGAAAATACAAATTGAACTATAAACATCCGGCGATACAAATATTTTTAAATTGAATTATATATATATGTATATATATATATGTATATATATATATATGCGAATGCAGGTATTATCTACCTCTGCCTATCCAAATTTCTCTATTCGCCCGCATATGTGCGAAAAATAAATATGGTATTTATACACTTGGAATTAAGAGTTGAAAATTCCTCTGCAACCCATGTAATCGGGCGAATGGCAAATGTAGAACGGGTTTTAACCACCTAGTTGAGCAACCTTAGTTATTGAGGCAAACCACAAAAACTTTTGATACAATTTCACTAAATAAGAATAATAAGATTTAATACCTTAAGAACATACCTTCACTGTTACAGTGAAGGATTCAGGAGAGCCAATCCCTTATACAATAGAATCTCGAACCAGCTCTCCTCTATTTTGTTTGAAATTGAGAGGATCCATTTTCTATTGTCACATCGAAGGCTTGTTGAGTAGCTATTAGCTTATGAATAAAGGGAAATACTAGAATATCTACTTAAATCCTTCTCTCATCCTTCTAAATATTATTATCACCATTAAATCCATGAATTTGGAAAATGCTATAGCATCTACCCATATCCTTTTCTCATCCTTCTACTTTTTAAAATTACCATTGGATTTGTGGTCTCCATATGTACATAATCATGGGGACCATAGATCCAATAATGATGGTAATATTTAAAAGGATGAGAGAAAGATTTAGGTAAATATTATAGCATTTCCTCATGAATTTATGTAAGTCCCATGTGTGGGACCTATAAATCCAATGATACTGGTGATATTTAGAAGGATAGAAGAAGGATTTGAATAGATATTCTAGTATTTTTCATGAATAAAACATGGTCGTATGGCCTTACATGATGATGTGGCAGTAATGACCCATGTTTGAGCTGACATGGTAGTGCCATGTCAGCTAGTAAACTACCCCCGTCAAACGCATCCATGGCTAGCGTGCAAGTACCCAACCCGACCGAGCCCTGTGTCACAGCCTTTCTCTAGCAAGTAGCAAGTGCGGAGGCTCTGCGAGAAATTGATTTACTACATTCACTGGAGCAAAGGAACGCGAAGAAGAAGACGAAGAAACCGCACCATGAGGAAGCGAGACTTGGCCATCCTCATGCTCTCCGCTTTCGCCATCTTCTTCTCTCTTCAGGTCCTTCAACATGTCCTCTTCGCATCACCAAACTCATCCCCAATTCTCATGAACCCCAAAAAAGCCCTAAACCATTCTCAATCTCACTCTATGATCTCTCAAGTAGCTCCCACATTTTCAATTACTCGATTGAAATTTCGTTTCGCTTACTTTCTGAATTTTGCAGCACGAGGGCGATTTCTCGTTCAGAGAGGCGTGGATGCATCTATCCGATGAGTACCCTATCAAATACGAGGCCGAGCGCCTCCCTCCGCCGATCGTCTCCGACTTGAACGGTGATGGCAAGAAAGAAGTCCTCGTCGCCACCCACGACGCCAAGATTCAGGTAATACTCGAACTCTCTGACTGTCTGGTTCGATTTCACTAGGTTTAACCTATTGTTAGAATGATTTCAGAATCTTGTATATGTTATTTGTTAGAATGTTCATTAATGATTAAATTCTCTGTTTGCAAACATTAGTTTGGTAATTTATCATGTTTCAAGAGCTGTGATTCTGGTCTCATTTATTTGCGGCGAGTTTGAGCCTGCACGTGAGGAAGCGTTAGAATATTCATTAAATTTAAATATATCATTTCTCATCAACTTAAGGCTTTTGCGATGGTCGGTATCATTATTCTAGAATATTTATTTGATAATTGATGAGAAAAATCTCAAACTTGCTATTCGGGAATGGTATTGATCATTCATGGTAATTGCAATATAATATTGATCTTAAGGTGCTTTTAGGGAGACTTGATGTATTGTAGTCTGTAGGGATGTTGCTAGGTATTGGAGTTTTGAGTTGTTAGTTTTTATTAGGTATTGGAGCCACATGCGAGGCGTGTGGACGAGGGGTTCAGTGATGCACGTGTGCTGGCGGAGGTGAGCCTGTTGCCTGACAAAATCCGAATTTCATCTGGGAGGCGGGCCGTGGCAATGGCCGCGGGCATTGTCGACCGAGATAAACCTGGACAGGCACAGAAGCAGGTCCTGGTTGTTGTTACCTCAGGTTGGTCTGTGATGTGCTTCGACCACAACCTCAAGAAGCTATGGGAAAACAATTTGCAGGTTTGTAGTATGGTTTTGATTTAATTATTTCTAATGGATCGTCCATTATGCTCTCTTGTGACTGTTGATTCTTGGTACTTATTGGCAGAAGGATTTCCCGCATAATGCTCACCACAGGGAGATATCAATCTCAATAAGCAGTTATACCCTTAAGCATGGAGATGCTGGATTAGTGATTGTTGGTGGGAGAATGGAAATGCAGCCTCATGTATGTTTTGTTTTTATTTATTTGGTTGATAAGATGTAGTATATTTAGTGTTGCAAATTTTGTTGATATGTGCTGAGATGTCAGTAGATTGACTTATTAAGGATCTCTCCCCACTGTTTATTGTGAGACATACATGATATTCTTATGGACGAAAGGAAATGTGATCAATATGGTCAGCCTGTCATTTATCGGATGTTTAAAGATTGAGAAATGTGAACAACATAGTGAAGAAGCAATGAATAATACATCTATGGCCTCATCAATATGCCCAGCTGAGAAGATTGTTTCATAGCTTACACAGACAATTGTTTCTTTGCTCATCCCACTGAAAGAAAAAATAGAAAATAGGATTGGCAGCTACTGTTTCTTTTTAACTTATACATCCTGGACACCAAAAACATTGGGCTGTTGGGAGTTCAAGGCTAGTGCCGCTTCTCCTGATCATACTCTTTTTTGACTTTTTTCATGGGGATGAATATAAACTTTGGTTTTCTGACACAAGTTATGCTGTTGGGGTTATTTTTTTGTCAAGCTTGCTTTAACCGATATCCATTGCTTCTTGACCCTGCTGTTAAAATTTGATCGTCAATTATTTTTCTGATCTGAGCATGCTAATCATATTATAGATTGATGTTCTTGTCGTCCTTGTTTTGAGAACTCATTATCTTCTTGGAAATCAAAGCCAAACTGCTTTGCATATTAATCTACTGACTTCTCAGAATTAATTATTTCGATATAAATTCTTTATTGATATGGAAAATTGAGAACCTGCAATATCACTCATTTTCAATGCACTTGCAAATATATTTTAACATTTCAGATTGCCATGGATCCATTTGAAGAAATAGGGATGGCAGAAAAAAATGCTGAGCAACATAGAAGAAGTGCTACCGAAAAAGAGGTATGGGCATCCTTTTTTGCCAAATGATTTATATGAAGAACAATTAACAAATCCTTTCCAGGCATAGTAAGTGAGATGGCAATAAGAAATAAATCATTCTAATTGGACTCAAAGCAAAGATTGTTCTCATCAATTGATGGGCCACTTGGTTACCACTCACCAGCAAATTGTCTTTTTGGGCAAACCTTTGAGAATCACAGTAGTTCCATAATTGGTGGAACATTGTACCTCCTGAAGTTCAGAAAGCATAATAAAAAAAGAACTAGTGCAACCGTCCGTATTGTTGCTGGCTAAACGGTGAACAAGGCAATGGAAGTCCTCTGAAAATTCAGCTTGTGGCATTAATGTGTATAAGTGAATGATGTAAACCTGCCCATGAAATTTATTCATACTATTTTTTTTAAAAAAAAAAAATTAAAAAAAAAGCATTATGCCTCTGCAGACCTTTATTCTTTGTAGTCTACTGAAGTACTTTTGCTTCTTGATATATTGTTTTATGTGTGTTTTCCCCCCTCAATTTCAAGCTACTCCGTTGAGTGTCCTACTTGTTGACGAATGACGCATTTGATACTGGACATAATATGTGTGCAAGCTCGTTATTTTTCAGTACTTCAGGATTTTATATTGATTCTTTATGTTGTCTTGTTTAGAATTCTGAGAACCCCGGAACTGTGGATTTACGCCATTTTGCATTTTATGCATTTGCTGGTCGATCTGGTGTACTTCGATGGGATAGAAAGAATGAGGTGATCTATTTTAGTGTTTCTTTAATCTTATTTCTCTTTTGCATTTCTTGGGCCATATTTTTGGGAGAATAACATTCCATGGATTATCATGTCTCAAATTTAGACTTAATAGCTCTTCCTTTTGAAATTTAGACTTCAAATTATGTGCCATTTGTGTATAAAGTGCAGCAGATTCTCGAGGGCTCAAATTTTAGTATTCTTGATATGTGGCTTGTTTGCCTATGTATTGCTGTCATGTTGGCATCTAATTTATTAATAGTGCCTTGTTACTTCAAGAAACTGTTTTCTTTTTTTACCTTATCTAATTACAATTTTCATCTTTTGGTGGTTTAGAATATTGAAGCACATTCTTCCGATGCATCACAGTTAATTCCACAGCATAACTACAAGCTTGATGTTCACACTCTGAATAGTCGTCATCCTGGAGAGGTACGCATTGAAGCTGTTTAGTTGACGTATACTTTATGCATTGCAGTTACTTAGTGTTAACTGGTTCATACTATTAGCCTTTACCTTTGTTGTCATTTTTGGTGTACATGTTATAATCAATATCCTTTCATTATTTTGTTGAACTGGTACCGGGGAGAGTCCTGCATGGTTCACTCTATTGTTTTTTTTCTTGACTTAATTTTCCATTTTGCATTTACTTAAAATTTTAGCCATTTAAGTACGGATAAATTTTTTATAAACTGGGTTGGAGGAATTTCCTTTAACCCAATCTATGAAATTTTCATTTGTCCTTTGAGCATGTGAAAGCACATGCTAATTAAAAAATCATTTGATTCTCACATATTAAGGAACACAGAAGTTTTATAGACAGAGTTGGAAGAATTTCCTCTAACCCAGTTTGTGGAAAATTTTTGTCCTTTTAAGTACAAATATTGCATTTTTTGACCTGAAATCCGCATGAAATAGCTTCAATGACAAAAGCTCTCTCTCCCACACGCAGAAACACTCACATTTTTGCATTTTGTTTATGTAAGGATACTTCTTTTCTTTATGGTGTTTCTCACATCTTGTAAGATATATTGTTGGATGGTTGTAATTTATTTAGATTAAAGACATTCTTTCCTAATAATAGTGTCATATTGTAGTTTGAATGCAGGGAATTCAGAGAATCAATCCTTGGAGTAATGCCACATCACTGGGTAAGTAAGAAAATAAGCATTGTTTTTCTTAAATGATGGGGAATGACGACACCATACACATCATTTTTTTCAGGATAGGAGAGAAGACACTTTTTTGGAGCTGGCACATTTTAGGCGGCACAAAAGGAAAACTTTGAAGAAAACATCTGGAAAGACCACAAACTACCCTTTTAACAAGCCCGAGGAAAACCATCCTCCTGGGAAAGACTCGACTAAAAAAATTTCAAAACTAATTGGAAAGGCTGCAAATTATGCTGGTTCAGCAAAGTCTAAGAAGGTAAGATTCACCATGCACATCTTATGTAGTCGTTAAATATACTTAAGAGGTTGGCTTATTCTCATATTGTGTTTGTTAGCGGACACAAAAAAAAAAAAGATGCCTGAGTTTGTAAATTGGTTTATTGTAGAAAATCCATGTAACCAGTAATAGTATCTTCCTTAGATTCTTTTCAACAGGCATCTAAAATTATTTCTCATCCACTTTGCCAATGAGCTGTAGCTCAACTAGCTCTTTCTGCCCCAAAAGAATGGGATGTCCAGATGGAACTTTGTGATGCTTACAATACCATGATCCCTCATCTTTGGTGTATAGAAGAAGCATGAGTCACCCAGTCCTGCAGGGACTTATCTCATGACCTGTCTCATGTCATTTATTATTTATTCTATACTTGTAGGGCTGTAATCTGTTCAAACTCGGTTCATGTAAAAAACGAACCAAACTCGAGTCGAGCTCGAGTTGTTTACGAACAACTCGGTGCATATACAGCCCTACATACTTGTAACTTGTATTACTATCTAGTGTACAAGTTTACTGAATGGTTTTGTAGTGAGTACATGAAATAAACATTGCTGAAACTAATAGTTTAAATAATTAATATAGACCATAGAAGATATACTATATATATATATATATATTCAAATGTGTGAACATATTGTTTGGATGTGGTTGGTTTTTATGATATCAAAATATTAAAGAAGTGAAAAAGAAGGGAAGAAAAACTCTGGTCTTGCGTGCACCATTTGGGTGTCTCAATGATATTAAAATATTGAAGAGGTGAAAAAAGAAAGGAAGAAAAATTTTGGTCTTGTGGGCACAATTTGGGTATCTCTTAAGCATCACAGCTCTGATCTGCCTAAAGAGGCATTGCTTGTGTGCCTCAAAGACAGACATATGCTGTTTACAAAAGTGTTCACCTGGAACTCGCTGTTACTTTCTACTCTTTCTAAAATTTTGATACATTGTGCCAAATTATGAATACTCTCAGCTGCGAAGCGCTTCTAAGTAGAACTTCCCTGCTATGGTTGGTTGATTTTTGTTGAATTATTCATTCTCGTTAATTGTTCTCCCTCTTGCTGATTGAAGTGAAGATTTTTTTTAAAAAAAAAAGAATCAAGTATCGAGGACACTGCTTTCATCTGAGTGGAATTGGTTTGACAAAGTTTATGGGATTTGAGAAATTTTACATTGATTTCATGAAGTGTGACAGCCCTTAGGTCTCAAACTTTGGCCTTGAGCTGAAAGTTTATGACTTGGTAAGTTACAATGAATTGTTGGAAACATAAACAAGTTTCTAAACCCTGTTTCCTCATTGCTTTCACTGCTTGTCTCCCTTGAGATCTTGGACTTCATGTATGTGGGAGTATTGATCACCAAATCATCCTCTGGGGAGGTTAATTCGTTAATGCATACCTTGCTTTTCACACTAAAAGAAGAAACTTTGATTTTACAATTGGCTTGTTATAACCTGTTTTATTTTGCTGATGCAGCTATCACCTTATATTCCTACCATAACAAACCACACAAAGATTTGGTGGGTTCCTAATGTTGTTGTGGCTCATCAAAAGGAAGGGATAGAAGTTATTCATTTGGCAACAGGTCGCACTACTTGTAAGGTTATTAGCACACACATTTCTATGAATATCTGTTTTATTTAGAAAAAAAAAATATATATATTGAATAACTTGCCTTAACAACATATGAATTTTTCCCCATAAGATGAAGTATGGAACAATTATTTGATGCTTATGTGAATTTCTCTTGAGAGATGTTAAATTGCTAGAGTTGATGTGCACGGTACAGTTATGACATGAAAGTGACCAACTTTTCATATTTGGAGAGTGAAACTCCTTGTTTATTAAAGCAGCACTTTCATAGTCTTATATCTAGACCATAGGAATATGTCTGATCTTAGACATGCTTCTATTAACAAGTGCCATTCTGGCTACTTTACATTTGAGTTCTGTTATATTTATTGCTATATTAACTATGACAAGTTCAAGGTGTTATCTGAAATTCATTGATCTCTACAGCTTCATCTTCAAGAAGGCGGTCTTCATGCTGATATTAATGGTGATGGAGTCCTAGATCATGTCCAGGTGCATATTGTTTTCTTCTCTATCTCTAGCCTCTTATCTCAATTTCAATAGGCTCTACACAACCCTCTAAATTAATGCAATCTGAATTTATGGGTGTTGGGAGTTGATGCCTCTTATAATGGATCATATCTTGTTCAATTACTTTTTCTTTGAGGTACTTATGTACTATTGCTTGCCATATAATCTTGCTTTCTATACTTTGGATGTGCTTAGTCTTCTCCCTAAATTATGTTGGTGAATTCAACCAAAGTACAGTGGGTTGGTGAACTTTGATCAGAAACTGCAGTGATAACAAGAAATGGACACAACCATTCGTTAGAAACTCTTGGCTAGAATCTGGATGATAAATGTCAAATTTTTCCTCTATTCAGGTTGTTGGAGGAAATGGTGCTGAGCAGACTGTTGTTAGTGGATCCATGGAAGTGCTGCGACCGTGTTGGGCTGTTGCAACCTCTGGTGTACCAGTACGAGAACAACTCTTCAATGCTTCAATATGTCATCATGGTGCCTTTAACTTTTTCCAACAAGGAGAATTTTCCAGGTACTATGGTCGAACACCAGATGTGACTTCTTTAGAGGTTGCAACACCCATTCTCATCCCAAGAAGTGATGGTCATAGGCATCGTAAGGGAAGCCATGGTGATGTTATCTTCTTGACAAATCGAGGGGAGGTATGCTGTTAATCTGGATCTATTGCATGCCCTTCTTGTGACTATTTTAAAATTGGATTGAGGGGTTTGGTTCAGGCACCAAATCCTTTTTTTTTTTCCTTCCCATTTTGCGTATTATAGCATTTGGGGCAGAAATACAGCCTTATAGCAGAGAGGTTGCCTCTAAAATCTGATTGCATTGGATTGATACGTTAAAATTGGTGCCCTTTCATTTTGTGGAATCTTACAAAATATGCTCTACAAGCAAAATATGCTCATTCACTTCATTCGATTTCCTTGGGTGAACTTGTGGGTTGCCACACCTTAATTTATATGAGATTAGACAACTAATGGAAAGGGATTATTGCATCCTGACTGAGATTTGAACACCTTGCGTAGCCTTACCAGCAAGATTCTTATTAGGTAGCTTGCATTACTGTTTTATGCTGAAGTGGGAACTCAAATATTCTATTCCTTTCAGGTAACATCATACTCCCCTGGCTTGCAAGGCCATGATGCTGATTGGCAATGGCAACTATCTACTGGTGCTACATGGTCAAATCTTCCATCTCCATCAGGTATGATGGAAGCTGGTATGGTGATCCCTACGCTGAAGGCATTTTCCTTGCGTGTGCACGATAATCAAGAAGTGATCCTTGCAGCAGGGGATCAAGAAGCTGTGGTGATATCTCCAGGAGGAAGTCTGTTAGCATCAGTTGATCTTCCGGCAGCACCAACACATGCCCTTATCTGTGAGGACTTCTCAAGTGATGGACTCACCGACATTATTCTTGTGACCTCTAGTGGGGTGTATGGCTTTGTTCAAACCAGGCAACCAGGTGCCCTGTTCTTCAGCACACTGGTCGGTTGCCTTATACTTGTGATGGGGGTCATATTTGTCACCCATCACTTGAATTCCATAAAGGGGAAACCCCGTCCTTTGTCTGGTCCCCGGTGAAAATAGCGTTTTTACACTGAATGAAAATTGCCAGAGCTCCTGAGGACTTGCTTCCCTCTGTTAATCTTATTCCTACTATGGCGGTTCATTAACTTTCTAAGAGCTCTTGCTTGTAAAAAATCTCTAAATCTAATCTTGTGAGGGACTTCCAGTCTGAGTTTTCATGTGGCTTAAGAAATGTCCATGCAGGTAGAAAATTTTGGGATATAATTTTATACTTCGTCCCTTTGTATACTGTTTCCGTGTTTCAAAATTGATTATTCTAGTCCTTGGACCATAGAATAAACTACACCCTGTGATTGATGTTCTTGGATGCATTGTCTGTGTCAGAACCTAGCAAGCACTTGGGCTGGAAAGAGCAACATGGATGCGTATCAAGTCTGTCTTCCTCTTCCCAGAATGGGCAGGCAAAGCTCTTAAGAGTAGGGCGCATTATTGAACAGTAGGCTAGTTATTATTATTATTATTATTTTCTTTTGGGTTTCGGTGTAGAAAGAAAGAAAGGAAAAAAAAAAAGTAGGGGGGGTGTGGGGTTCGCCTCTCGGAGCATTATTAAGTGGGGTGGGATTTTCTGAAATTCTTTGCCCAAATTCCGGGAAATTTGGGCGGGGAATGAGGGCCCAGGAATTTGGGCTGGGAATGAGGGGACCCCGGGTTCCAAGGTGTCTAGGCAGTTGGGCCATGCACTTCGAGCTGTTTGGAACCTGTCCGGGCACCTCTAAACCCAAGGTTCCCTTTCTCATTCCCGGCCTGAATTCTTTGACATTTTGATAAAAATATACCGAAAACCCCTACTCTTTAAGTGCCAAGAGCTAAAATCTTGTCTTGATAACAGATAGTTTTCAACTTTTCCGTATCGTTCTTTTCTCAGGATGTAATTTTCGGGTTATGTCGTTCATGCTCACAGAATTTATGGCAAGCGAGATTTTGCTAAAACTACTTGTAGGAAAAGCATGGCTACTAAATCATAGACCTTTTCATTCCCTTCTATGACTTTTAACACAGCATCTAGACAAATCGCGAAACACACGCCACTCGATTGATGGCATCCTTTTGAAAAACAACTTGTCAAGAAAAGATGAGACATTAGCAAATATAATAATTTTCAATAGACTTCATAATCACCAACATAAGCTACCCTGCCTGCCGACAATGGTGCTTAAATATCAGTTAGATTAAGGAGAGATCTGAGTAATGGGATTGGATAGTTATGCTCAAATTTTTAATTCTAAGATGGGAAGCATATTCTCAAAAAGCGATTTGTTATTCTAATGGAACTAAGTAGGCCTACCTAGATCAAACCTTTTTCGTGGAATTTCAATGCATATGGGACTTTTTTCTGGCCTCAGAAATATTGGTTACTCATATTTGAGTAATTATATATGTCAACCCCATGTCTATCTCGTGTCTATCAAAAGTGATATGACTTTTAAAATCACTATTAAATTGATGATGAATAATTATTGACTTTTAATCCTATGGTAATTTAAAAAGTTACATCACTTTTGGTAGATATGGAGATTGATATGTATCATTACTCCTCATATTTGTTAGTTACTTTTTCATAAGAACCAGAAATCTAACCTTGTTGACTTGTTAGACAATCGTTAGGATGGTCAATAGTGTCCTAAGCTTAATTTGCTTTCTATGACATTTTCATTTTCATGTGGTATAAAAATAACTCAAAGGTCATTGTGGTAAGCCAAAAAATAATTTAGTTTCTAGAGTCAAATTCCGTTAAAATATTTGACGAATTCCATTAGTTAACACGTTAGTGCCAATAACATGACGACACGTGTCAATCTTAATAAAAAAAATATAAATATATAAAACTAAAAAACTAATAATTTTTTTTTTTCCAAAAAAGGAAAGGGGTAACCCTTTGTGGGGGTTGGCTATGAGCCACCCCCAACCTGATCTAGGGGTGGTTTTCGGACCACCCCCTAATATAGAGGTGGCGCGCGAGCCACTCCCATTTATGGGGTGGCCGGGGATGGCAATGAGCCACCCCCCGCCTCCTCTAGGGGTGGCTCGCAACCTACCTCCACAAAGGAGTGGCTGTTGGCAGCCACCCCTTTCCTTCTTTCTTTTTATTTATTTATTTTTTTTTTCATTTTTAAATAAATATTAATTTTTTAGGTTTATATATTTATAATTTTTTTTATTAAGAGTGACACGTGGCACCTAACGAAATCCATCAAATATTTTAACGAAATTTGACTTTAGGGACTAAATTATTATTATTTTTGCCTACTATAGGGAGCGATTTGTAATTTATACCAACAACAGAAATTGATTTTGTAATTATTCATAAATTTTTATATTGACTTTAATTTCATAGTGGATATTCATAGTGTCAAATGCAATTATAAGAAGTTAAGGGAGCTCTTGTTTAATCAAAATAAATACTATATTGCAATTACAACCTTTTAGTGGAATAAGTTATAACTAATGGTAACCTAGAATAAGTTATGAGATGACAAGTGTCATAGGCCCATTAAAGCTAGTTTTATTTTTCCCTAAGGTCCCTCCTCAAGCTGATAATTATCTTTTGGGTTTGACCTAAATAAACAAGGAGTAGAACCCCCTAGTAGGCGTGTGTCTTGGTGTTAGTGCAAGACTTGGGTTCCAAGTTTCCAAGTTTTATCCAAATTAGGATTCACATGTCTATTTAAATGAGTCTTGTGAATGGAAGCCAACACTCTTTAGTCACAACTCAAAATTGACGAGAAGATCCAAAAGGTCTTAAGAGCAAACCCAACCCACCAAACACAAGTTCAATACCGTTCTTGAAGACCAACTCATCATGGTATGCGATTTCTTCAACAATATATATGTTGTTTTTGTTTTTTGAAAAATTGGCCTTATGTTCATCTTGGAGCTGCTCGACCTCGGGATTTTTTTCGCTGCTATTCACATATGTTTTCCCAACAATTGGTATCAGAGTGGGGCTTCATTGATTGCATGGCCTGGGTTGAAGCTTTCCATGAAAACTACTTGCATTCCTTGAAAACCCGATTTGGTGTGCTTTCAGGAATTTTTTTTCCATCAAGCTTCAATGCTTGTTTGCTTTAAATTTAGGCCTTATATGATATTTAAAAACATGTTAGGGCTGTGATTTGATCATTATATGTTGCTGGTTGCTTGGTTTGATTGCATCTTATGCGATTACACAAAAATCGGTTTGTTGAAATTTTTTCTAGCGACTAGATTTCATGCTAATTAATTCTTGATTGCTTTATTATCATGAAAGCTAGTTTGCTTCTTTGATCATAATAGCGTACTTAAGATTTTTTTTAATAAGTTTATAACATGAGAATCACGTTCATAAAGTGCTTATGAACGGGTTTGGTGTGACAACTTAATGGTTTGGTTGTTGGATTTTTTTTTTCTAGCAACTTGATCATGTGTCTATTGCTTTTATCTTGCTTATATATAATGATAGTTTGTTTCATTGATTGCAAAACGTGTTTGGGGTCTTGATAACATGCTTGTAGCTTGATTAAATCAATTATTGACATGTTTATGGAATGTTGTTCATTGATTCAACTTGATCTCATCAATGCTTGAATTCTAAACATACTTTTGTTGTTTAAGCACGTTGGATTGCCCCTATGAACTTTCTTGATTTTTATTTAATGTTGTATTGTTTCAAAATTTGACCTTTAATGCTTGGACATACGTTTGAGAAAGAAAACATCCAAACTTGAGTGGTTTTGGCATGGTGGTCGAACCACCATGTAAGAGGTCACCATCTAGAGTGGTGGTGAGGCAGCCTTGGCTGCCGCACCACTTGAGGAGATTTCACCCTTAGGAGTGTGGCCTCCCCATATATGCAATATGAGTGGTAATAGATAGGATATGAGTGGTAATAAATAGGCTTACTAAGAGTGCCCATTTTATCCTAATAAAGATTACTCATATAATGCAGAAAATGGCAAATCAATATATTAAGTATATCGTCAGATGACATGACGTATCAACTGTCATTGTTTCAAATTAGGATTCCTGTTTCACTTTCAAATTTTGGACAAGTCCGCGAAAAGCTATGTGAACGAAGTTGAATTTCAGTATGGCCTACCACCCGCAGACAGATAGTCAATTGGAGAGAACCATCCAAATATTGAAAAATATGCTCCAAATGTGCATATATTTTAAGGGAAGCTAGATGCAATACTTGTCCTTGATCGAATTTGCTTACAACAATAATTTTCAAGCAACTATCGGGATAGTACCGTACAAGACACTGTATAGACGTAAGTGTTGCTCACCCATGTACAAAGGGAGGTTTTTTTTTTTTTTAATTTTCTATTCAAAGCATTTGTACAAAGGGAGTTATTTGTTACACAACCATACCACATGACAAAAGACTAATTTTGCAAATTTCCCTTTTGGATGTTACACATTTCTAATTAATAATATATACGCAAATAGAAGCGCCTTTATGTAGTCCGTGAAACAGGAGTTTAAACCCAACACCCCTCGTGAAATATTCTAGAGAAGCAAGTGTTTCAGTACAGTTCCTGCAACTAAAAGAATAATGGTGACCCATTGAAGAGACAATTCAATGAGAGAGCAAAGGCTTTGTCCTTCAAAACAAGCGTCAACGTCAAGGCTTAAACACCACATTTGCAGGCTTCTTTTGCTCATATGGCCTGCAATTTCCCTCGAACAAAAAAACTCGCGACCATTCGCAGCACAGTACGTCGCTTACACAAGCTGTCTCCTACTTTCTCAGAACCAAACAGAGATTTCTAACAGCAACTTGATCAGCAAAGCAACCTTTTACAACACACAGCCTGAGACACTAACCACACGGCTTGGGACCACTCCAATGAAAGATGCCCGCAAAATTAACACAAACCACATTATGCTGCATTAGACTCCTATCTATCTGACCTCACCCTACCACCTCAACCTCTCAACATGCCAACCCACCACCTACCCTAATACCCATCAAACCCTAGTTTTCTTCTCAAATCGCTTTGCTAAGGAAATCCTTTTTAGATTGCATTATAATTAATCTCATTTCAAACTCACTCACCCACTTTATGCATGGTGTACTTAAAAATTTTAATTAAAATTTTTTTTTTTAAAAAAAGGTCACTTAAAAACACGTCACATCTTCCGGTGGATTTGATAAATATGTGTAAAAGAGTAACATTACTCTTATTATATATGTTAAAATAAAATATTAATCAAGTATTAAATTGATAATTTTCTATTAACTTGAAACTTTTGAGGAAACTCGTGTATCTCTCTCTCTCTCACACAAACACTGAAAACTCTACATCAAGAAAACTTCCATGCATGTAGTATGTACAGGCGGAGCTGTTGAGTTACGGGCTGATCCCCTAAAGAATCCAAAGATTCCATGGCAAAGCACTATAGCATCGAGGTGGGTACATTTTCCACTTGTGAATAAGTAGAATAAAATTGCGTTATATATATATATATATATATTATCATTTAGGATGAGTATATTAGGGTTAAAAAGAAAGATATTGTTAGGGTTTTGGAGGAAAATATTCTCTCTTAATTTTTTTATTTTTACCATTTCCTTCAAACAATTGCTAAGAGTTAATGATCTTCCACACTATAAATGGAGTAGTTAATGATTACTGGCGAAGTAGAGGTTTTTGTACAAGTGGTGGAAACAAGGAATATATTATCCTCAATGTGCTGCTCAAGAATACATGAGAATCTGAAAAAAGCGAAAGCTCTTTGAGCAGAAAAACACGGGGGTCGTTCTTGTCATCATGATCTCTGTAAAGTGTTATCAATTATATTTGCATTGGAAAACGAAGATAATATCCTCACATTCATATTTCCTAGGTCTCCATTTATTATTATTACAAGTATTTAATTCTCACAAAAATTTAAAAATAATAATAATAATAAAACAGCTCCATGTATAACAAGGTACAAATTCAAGCAATTTTTTAGAATGGATTTCTTATAATTTATAGCACAATATATGAGGTAATTTGGATATGTCTCCAATAAAGTAATTGTTCTCATATAGGCATGAATTTCATATTGATTAGCTTTATGTCCGGAAGAGGATTTGCACTAGATTAAAAGAAACGCAAACAACCAACGTCAAAATATTAAGATTTAGGGTATTCCACAATATGCTATTGCAAGAACTAGTTCCTCTTCTACAGTGAGGTTTAGGGATTGAGGAACTGAGAATTACCACATAAAAAGAATCACAATTATATATGCAAGTGGCGGTTCCCTTCCTGGTAAGAAAAGGAGAAAAGTTTTACTTTAATCCAGCCTATTAAACTGATATATAGGATCTAGAAAAGTTTTACTCTAATCCAGCATATATATATTCTCACATGCATTTTAAACAAATGTCAATTTGATAGATTGGAGTTGAAATAAACTTTGTTCAATAAGAAAATTGAGAACAATTACCACAATCATATTTGATGGAATATTTCTATATATGCCGCACTAAATTCAAAATCGTCTCAAGTTCCATATTTAAAAGATTTAAAAAGGAAATATGTATCATATTTATTTACCATTATTGATTTCCAACAAAAGCAGTGCTGTTGCATTCACATACATGAAAATATAAGCATAAATCTAAACATCTTTGAATTAGGTTAACCGACACAAATAAATTCCAAGAGAAGCCTTTCAATACTATACGAGTACTAGAAATTGTGTTATTCTATTTATGGTAGCTCAAGACATCTCATAATCTTGGTTTATCACTCTTGACAGTTGACAACATCCTGATGAGTAATGGTATGGTATGGTTAAAGCAAATTTTAAGGACTAAATGAGTGCCAGAGGAAATGGCTTATAATAATGTTTCATAAGCAGATTTTTCTTCACAATTATGACATTAAGGGATTAATTTCTGCTTCTCATCTAACAAATCCATGCATATAGTTATTTAGATAGGGACATGTAAAAAATATATTGCTAACAGAATCTACCAACAGAGAAAGAAGATTCTTTGTGATTCTCATGTTACTGTAAATAGATGAATGATGCAACTTAGCATATATTTGAATTCAGAATCATATTATTCATTAGAAATATAAATATCCTACATGAATATCTAAATATATATATATGCTGAACATACTAAACCCAATAATGCCTAAAAACACAATCACAATTATTTTTCACCATTCAGCATTGCTTGAGGCGAGTAATGCTAGACCTATAACTGGTCTGCAACTCTTTTACAACTTGCTGACATTTGTCAGCATACGATTGAAAGGTGTCAAAAAAATTTAGTGACTAATGTGGCTCCAATCTCATGCTAACACGTGTCAACAAGTTATAAAAGAGTTGTAGACCAATTATAAGTATAGCATTATTCACTTGAGCCATATCCTTCACTAGAACTTCTTTCCTTGCTTGCCCCGAAGTAAAAAAGGAAAACATAACTCTTTCTGGTTTTCTTATATCAATCTTTACCTTTTTCAATTGTTAGAAATAAGTTTATATTCGATATCATAGGAGATTGCTTTGCATGTAGAATCCTTTGTTATGGAATGAATGGACCCAAAAAACCCTTCTAGATAGAAGGCAAAGGATTCTGCCTGTTGCACAACAATTTTACATGTATAGATGCATCATCCTTTTCCAAATTTACTTGTTGAACCAAAAAAAGGTAACTTGGGAGTTGTAGAGAAAAAGGGAATATTCACCTATAGGACAAAATAACAAAAATAGAAAGGGAAAAAGGGTGTGCAATCCACCTTTATTTTCAAATCAAGTTCCTCTTCTAACAAGGGAGTCTAAACGCCTCTTCCTCTCTATATGGTTAATTTGGAGTGACCAATTTGGGTGGGTTCATATTGCCTAATCTCCAAACACTTACAAAATTCTAATTTATATTGACAAATTAGCGGTAAAAATGTTTATACAATTAATAATTTGTATGCGCACAAGTAACTAGGATCATTATTGATTCTTATTATAAACCAATGAGAAAATAAGCAGCATATTATAGTGATTCATGCTAGCCTTACTGTAATCGGTTTACTTGTACGAAGATTCACCAAGCTTTAAACATAAAATTGATTGCAGCTTAATAATACTGAGAAGAGAAATTTGACTTGAGCAATTCCTATTTTTAGTATGTTTGTTAATGTATTTTGCAAAATGTTGTAAGCTGTGGAGTCAGATTCGAACTCTTGACCTACTTTGATATTATGTTAAATCATCATTTATCCCAAAAACTTAAACAAATAGCAAGAAATGAATTTAATAATTTAGTCAATACTATAACAAATGTAACATAAAGGTGAAAACTGTTTTTTTTTTTTTTTTTTTTAGTGTTTTTTATTTTAGGTTATTTGTTAATGTTTTTGAGATCGTTTAAATAATTTGGTTCTCTTCTTAGGTAGAAAGCATATACATCTTAAAAGTGCACCAGTGGTCATGCTTTCATTAACTAGTGCATTTTATGAAAAAAAATAATAATAATAATTAGCATTAATGAGGACAAGAGCATAAAGCTTTCACAAAAAATAAAAATGAAAAAACAGAAAGCAAAGGAACATAGGTAGCCCAGTCTAATCATGTGTCAGCATTGAAAAAATATATATACAAAAAAAAAAAAAAAAAAGAAAGAAAGAAGAATTAACCATTTTCACAGCATAAAGGTACTATTGGGAAGTGAGAAATCTATTATTGTAGAGGCAATTAATGATGAAAAATGATATATCATATTACAAGTCAGAATGTTTGAAGTTTTCACAAAAGGAGAAAAAGTCTCATACTGAGTACTGTAGACTCTTAAATACACAAAACATCTTCACACATTTACGTTATCTCCATCTGTATTCGTTGCTCTAGGCGCATAGAACAAGAGCAGATGATAAGCAATGTTACCCATTTTATCATCAAGGTCACACCATGCATGCATATGCTTATTTGAGAACCCACATAACACACACATGCACACATATGTATGTATGTATGTATGTATAGCGGATGAACATGTGTGCGTGTGTGTTGGAATTTGGAAAGAGGGGCGGATTTTCCTTCACCATTTGAACTTGAGTGCTCATGCATGGCTGGACCGCCAACACGGAAACGAAAAAAGATGTTTTCCCTTGTAGTTTGTCCAACCATTGACAATAAATTCGTCCCCATCTCAAAAACCGGCAAACATATATACGGGTAAACAGGAAAAAAGCAGGCTTCAAAGTTCAAAACCAACCAGAAAGCGCAATGAAATTCAATCAGTTGAGGAAAAAACCCTTGAAAGAAAAATAAAAAAATAGAAACAAACAGACAGATCACAGACATACTGCACTGCACTGCGCTGGACTGCACGCCCATTTCGTACAGAAACAAGTTCCCATTTCAACGAAATGAAGAAGAATAACAATAATTTAACTTTCAATGAGGATTTGAGATTTGCACAAAAACAAACAGCTTCGCCCCGTTTCCGCTCGTACATTTTTGTTTCCCTTTACTCCTACTCGAATGATTGTCAAATTTACTACATCAATATTATCAAACATTGCCGGTAGAGTGAAAAGTTGGTCAGAATAATGTGGGTTTGTTTTCATGATCTTGGGGGTGGGAAGAATTGCGTACCAGCCATGAAGGTGTTAAGCGGAGCTGGGTATAGAGAAGAAGGATCAAGAAGCGCCATGGCAGACGAAGCAACTTCTGCGCCACCGCCACCACCAGCTGAGGTGGCACCGGCTATAAGGTTGAGAGGTTGAACTCCACCACCCGCGGAGGAGCTCTCCCCACCGACGGAGTAGTTGGTTTCGGGGCCTACGTCATAGAGAATGCCCTTGAAAACATGGCCGCCTATGTTGACAGCTGTCTGATACGCGTATTGATCGTCTGCGTCGTCAATGGAGCTCAATCTTACGCATTGGAAAACAGCAGGAGAGCTCACTGTTGCCGGAAAATGTCCAACTTCTAACCCTAAAATATGATCCCAAAAACCATGATGTTAATTTGGAAGACTGAATGAATACAATATATATTTAAAAAAGAAGAAAAAAAAAAAAGATGGCACATAAAAGCACACGCTCATACACAGATATCCACACACACACATAAGAGACTTAAGAGTGAGACGCACACAAAGAGGAAAAACAGTTTCTTCCCTGTCAATCTATTCGTCAGGATTACTGAATAACAGTATTTTGGAAAAGGAAAAGGGAAAGAAAGAAAAGCTGATGGAGTAGTTTACTATGGAGGTCGATTTCATCACACGCAATCGTTTGGATATACTTCCAAAACCCTCTCTCTCTCTCTCTCATAATTTCTGTGGATGCGTCTAGGAAATCCTTTCAAAGAGTCAATCAGTAGAACTGTGAGTGTCTGAAATATTACATAAAAAAACAAATACCTGTCGCGGTGGTGGGCAAACGAGTGCACGCGAGAGAGGAAGTGCCTGGATTCTCTCGCTGTCTTTTCGGATTCTCTCCGCCGAGCTGAAGTTGCTGCTGTTGTTGTTGTTGCAAAGCAGTGAGTTGTTGTTGGCGCTCGCGGCGCTTAGAAGCCGGAACCCAAGTGCTTTTCACATGGGTTGAGCACTCCAATCCACGGCTCTTACAGCAAGTTCTGCACCGCATGTGAACGCAGTCCTTCTTGGCTTGGTTCCCGCAGTCCTGGCAGCTCACCCCTCCTCCTGTGGACCTCATCATCATGAGCGCGGCTGATCTTGAAGGCGACTCATCAGAGACGTTGATTGAGCTCCTGCTGGGGCCCACCCCTAACCCAGCCGCTGAGGTGTAGAGATCTTGTTGAAGATGTTGATGGTGCCGTTGTTGTTGTTGTTGCTGGAGAAGTACTTGCTCTTGCTGTTGTTGTTGTTGTTGCCATAGTTCGAAACCCTTGTACGCTGCCACCTCCTCATTCTTGTACCAGAACAAGCTCTCTGGGGGGATTTCTGTTGGAGGGTTGTTGCTGCTGCTGCTTTGCTGATGATGCTGATGATGTTGATGATGATGATGATGATGATCTTCTTGGCTGCTCCTACTTCCTCTTCCTCCTCCCCCTAATGAGAAAAACCCAGCCATTGTTCCTGCTCTAAGCCTGACCGGGACCTCAATTGTGACAGACAATCCATATCAGAACCCAAATACGAAATGGGTATTCTTCAATTCCTCTTTTTTCTGGCTTCTGTGCGTGGAACTTGTTGTGTTTGTTGAAAATTCTTCTTCTCTTCTGTGTGCGTGCTATATATGAGTCTTGTGTATACTTTTTTCTTACTGTTTTCTCAAAGAGTAGTGTGTTTTTGTGCGTTTGTGTTGGTGGTGGTGTAGTTGGGTAAGGGTTAATTGCAGGTCTAGCTGGTCAGGGACAGACTTGGGTGGTTACTGGTTAGTGTATGGCAGTGTTAATCGAGCCATGAATTTCCCTTCCCTTCCCATCCCTTCCCTTCTTCTCGAAAACGAATTTTGGAAGCATTTAAAGAACAACGCAGACTCACAGCTATTATAATCTCACAAACTCTGCAACGCCGCCATGCCCCCTCTGCACCGCGCTGCTCCCCAATTTAAGTCTCCCAACGCATCCCTTTGCCTTCTTTCTCTCTCTCTCTCTCTCTCTCTCTGATTTCTCTGCAGGTGATGAGCTTTTTAGCTCTGAGCAGTGCCTCTTGTGTCCGTAAACTTAAACAACTCACTCTCTCTCTCTCTTTCAATTCTCTCTCTTTGTGGATTTTACGATCTAATCTTAAATGGAATGAATCAACCGCTGATAATTTCTCATGCTCATCGAACGGTCAAACCACTGCCACGTGTCGAACCACAAAGCTTTTGCTTATTCGTCCTTTGCACCGGAAAACCCGCTGCTTTTTCGTGACTCGCCCTTTAATGAACAAATTTTTGATTTTTTTTTATTATTTTATTATTTTCTTCTTTTTCCCATCCATGATAACCAATTATCCATCACGTTAATTAAACTAAACCTTTATTTTTACATTTAAATTTGAATTGGGATCCTCTATTGTTTAGGCCGCATGAATAATATAAAAATTCGAATAACTTAAGAGAGTAATTAATAAGATTCATTATTTTAAATTATTCAAGACATATAAATTTCACAAATTCTCTCAAATTATCAAAAAATTTATATTATTAAAATATCTTTATCTCATAAAATCTGCCATGTGAGTAGGAGGGTGTAGAACCAATAGTTATTGGTGCTAAAAGAATATTTATCTTTATTTTATCATTTTTAATTTGTTTTGTAATAGAATTTTTTAACCTATTCAATCCAAATTTCAACAGCTTTTTACTTTTTATTATTATAAAATAAAATACTTGATTAAAAAAAGTTTTTTTAACATAAAGGCGTAGCTGTAAAGTAAATTCTAGGGCATTGTTCTACTGACATTTGTCTGCGTGGAGGGCATTTTAGTGAATAGGATTCTTCCAGTCCGACCATAAAATTTTTAATGCAGAGTAAATTAAGTCCAACACCGTATTAAATCCTTTTTAATTTTGTGAATAGTTTATTGAGGTAGAGAGATTTGGGCAGTGAAAAAGAGGCGTATTTATCGAATTTCCAAAAGATAATCATATCTGTGTGCATGTTGTGCAATAGAGGGGAACACAGCGCCACCTCCTCGTACTTTTTCCAATTTCTTTTTTCTTCTATTACTAATCCTTTTTTTTAGGAATTTGGATCCTGTGCAAGAGACGCAGATCAGGTGCAATGGGCTATCTACAATGTATGTAATATGATTAGTCTATTTACATAGAAATTTCATATAAATTAATTGGTAAAAAAAATTTATAAATTAGCTTTTAAAAGTGATTTATATTTTTAATATGTGAAAAATATACGTTTTTTTTTATAGTATTAATAAAAATATATGTACTTTTCATATGCTTAAATAATACATGTCACTTTTAGAAAGTGGTTTATAGGAAATTTTTGTCGATTCATGAGAAAGGTTTTTTTTTTTTTTTTTTTTTCAAGATACATTAGGGAAAAAAAAAAAAGAATTAAGGTGAGTCTTTCCTACTCTTGATTTGAACAGAATTGAAAAAACTAAGAGAAGTAGGAATGCTTCCATAACAATGATGAGAAGCAGCCTATTTGGCAATAGCATGTACTTGAAGAGTAGCTCTCTTAGAGAGGGTTTAATAGGGTCCATTTGCTCGGACTGGTATAGGCTGGCAACTTAGATTGTTTAGACACACGTCCGGGCATGTGAGATCTATCAAACCCTCTCTCATGAGTTATCCCACATTGGATTGCACCAAAGCTTTATCTGATTTTTTGCATATACAAAAATTTGTTTAGGTAGGACTTGAATCCTTTTTATTTTAAATGAAATTAGAATAACAGATTGAGCAAATTAAAAATTTTATTTTTTTTTGACAAGTTTGTTCCCATTGCATAACTAATCAATTTTTCTTCATTTCATTTGAAACGAATTTTTTTTTTTTTTTTGTGTAGATAACGTGAGTAGAATGAATTGTCAATACATTCATGAGAGAGACTTGATAGAACTCACCTGCTCGAGCAAAAGTGTACCCCTTAACTTCGATTATTGTACTCTATTTTGAACCCATTTGGAGCATGTTAAAACTTATTACATAGCGTGTCCCAAGTAAGTGACTTTGGGGGACCATTTGGTTATTTCTTAAATGCTGTGCACTTTCTTGAGGGAAAAAACTTATGTTGTTGACTATTTGAAAAATTAGAGTGATTTTTTTTTTGTCCTCTCCGTGTATGTTTGCTCCATCATTGACAATTTTGATAAATGTGAGTTACGGACTCCGCCGGCCTGCAGTACCGGTGGAGGAGGCCTATGACAGGGATTGGAACCAGTACAAATTTTATGACTAAGTAATAATAATTTTCTGGTCCACTCATATTTTGGTGTGCGATGGTTACTTGCAATCTTTCACGGGGAAGAACTTTTTTTAGTATTATTGTGTATGACTATTTCTAATTTGGGGCAACAATTTGCGTGTGTGTATTGAATTTAAATTGGTGTAAAGACGTGAATATAAAGACTATATAAATTAACTGTTAACTTATTTATAATATGATAATTTTGTGTTAGATTTGTGTCATATTCGTAGATCGTATCAAAAATTAACATTCCTAAATGTTGCGTGTTAGATTTAGATTATGTCGAAGCATGAATATAGGACTATATAGGTCAATCATAACATAACTCATTAAATTAAACAGACAAAACCCTTCAACTCTAACCTACTAATTTTGTATTAAATTCATAGATCGTATCAAAATATTGTTAGTCCTAATTCTAACACCACTGTTCATATTGAGACAATAAATTATTTATATCAAGCGGCAAAATTAAAAATGTGTTCATGAGTGCTTAATCTCATATTAATTCATTACTACGTGAAATTAAATTTTAGGGACTTTTAATTCTAACTTGACTAATTTTTTTTTAAAATGATGGCATAGATGTGGCAATTCCTTTTTTCGATTGTTATAAATATTATAGTAACCTAATAATACAATGTAGCGTTGAAGTATTGTACGTCATGAGCCCTAACAAGAACGTCAAAACTTTGAACAAACGGTGAAGATTGTGACCATCTAAAAAAATTAGTCTTGTATTGAAAGTTGAATATGACAGAGAATTATTTATATTAAGTAGGTGGATCGACCTCATAATATGAGGGTTAGCTAAGACACTCAATTGTATGAATAATGAAACACCTCGTTTATTTCTAATACTGAAAATGAGTGGGGAAAGCTTTTAGATATATACATAATGAACAAATTCGTTGGAAGTAGGAATCGTTTTCTCTAAGCTCTCCTTGAAATTGAATGGATTGGACGGGCTAACTGAGGAGTCATTTCAAGCTCGATCGCATTGGTTAGAATTTATGGCCTTTTTAACTTTTTGCATTTCTTTAACATTTAAGGAAGCAAACATATGGGACAATAAAGGAAAGGAAAGCTGGATCCAAAAGACTCGAAATTTCTGGCTATACAAAGTATAGGCTTCCCAAATTGCAAGCTCAAGCCCAAGTGCTGCTAGGTATATCCCAGAAGTGAATCATACATTCGGTATACAAAGCACCTCTTCCTTCTCTTTTTCTTCTCTTCTTTTTCTTCTTTTCTTTTGTCTCCACCGAGCACTTCCTTTTAAATGTTCATGCATTTATTGACTGCCCTAGATCTAGGGTTTTGAATAGAGAACCAATCTCATTGAAATTTCATTTCAAAGCACATTTAGTGCTAATGTAAATATCTTTATGGTAACTAATTACTCTTTTGGGTATTGTTTGTTTTTCTCCAAAAACTATGAATCTATATAGAAATCAAGTTCAATCCAATTATATTGAATTGTTACTGATGATTATGAATCTAAATAAAACATGTAATTCTCACGTTCCACCTTAATAGATTGATTTGAATAAAATTTTATCGTTTTCGATCTTTTCTTAGTCCATCACAAAAAGATTACATTTGCCCTTCAAATGTCTTATTAAGTGTAGCACAAATATGAAGGTAGGTCTATCTCATCAAATATCACTGAAGTGGATAGCTCTCCACCACGACATCACTTTTGGAGATCAAAAAGTGAAACAAACGCATATAAAAACAAGGTCTAATAGTAATTTTTGCTTTGTAAGTTTGTATTTTAATATCTATCACAACATCAATCAACCAAAATGAAATTGATTCCATTGATAGTAGCAAAACGTGTTAAGTAAGGAAAACATTTTTCAACCTCCACCACATGTGGACGAGGGACTGTCCATTTGCTTGCATCCAAGAATGAATTACTCTAAAGTGCTCAAACAACCTAATATTCCATGCATAATAAGCTCCCATCCCAACCCAAAAGAGGAAAAAATAAAAAATAAAAACCGAAGACACATATGATAAAAAATAAAAATCAATAAATATATATGATAAAAATAATAATAATTATTCTTTTTTTTTCTTAATTAAATATATTTATTTTATTCTTAAGACAGGTTGAAAATTAGACAATGTCCATGTTTGTTAATGACTTTGTTTTCTGTTTTTAAGTCAAAGATATTAATAAATCATTTAAAATATAGAACACTCATCAAAACACAAAAACTGTGTTCATTTTTATGTTACGTTAAAACACTTTTTCAAAAAAAAAAAAACTCACTCCAAAAAAAACATTAATAAACATAGGTGTCCACTCTAATAAACAGTAAAGATATATTTATTCATATCTATTAAAATCTTCACCATTACAACTAAAGCATCTAATTTGGGACTCAAAGAGTATATTACTATTAAATAAATGGAAAATGTTTGTGCATTAATTAGAAATCTCTCTAGGAGATCAACTAGCATTTTTTGTATTTTTTAATCAAATGGAGTCGACCTCTCAATTGAAGAGGTAGACCCTATTTGATTAAAAAAATAAAAATAAAATGTTAGTTGATCTCCTAAAAATTTTTTAGAAGTACACCAAGTAAACTCCTAAATAAATAGTAATGATAATAACCATTAGGATGGGCCTTTTTCTACAATAACCATAAACTAGATTTAAACGCAATAAGAAGAAAAAGCGAAAACGATAGATCTTAATGTCAATATGGGAGGACTTTCGTTTGTTAATGCTTTTTCTATGAGATTTTTTGTTTTTTTGTTTGAAAAATGTTCCGAAACTACATAAAAGTGAAAAATAATTTTGAATATTTAATGTTTTGCATAGCTTGCTAATGTTTTTGTGATAAAATAAATTTTAAAAAAAATAAAAAAATGAAAAAGAAGAAGAATAAGAGAGAATAAAAAAATGTTAACAAACAAAGAATAAAACGTCCCCTTTCCCCTTCCTCTCTTGAATTATTATTATTACTATTATTATTATTATTATTATTATTATTTAAAAAAAAAAAGGAATAAATCGAGAAGTTCGATTACTTTAAGAAACAAATCTAGGACAAATTGTCAAATGCCTGCTAGAAAAGTCAAGCCTCTTTAATAAAAATGACTGAAGCAATTTGTTTTATAACCTCACTCCGATTATTTCCTTGGATGTAAACCTTGTGATGTCGTCATAACCTTATAATTAAAATCAAACTATAAGGACACGCCTTAAAATAACATTTATAATTTGGCTCCTTCACACATGCAACCAAAAAAAATAAAGGCGATTCAACAGACCAGCTGTAACTAAAAAAAAAGTTGACAATGACCCCTTAACCTCAGTCTAACTACAAAATGAAAAGTTGCTCATAAAAAGTTTACTTCCATCTCACTCAATATTTAATCCATGGTTACCACTTTACCATAGTTTTGGTAACTTTATTCGTTCTAGTTTTGTCTTGATTCTCATTGTCATTCATAGAAAAATGCATTATCATGTGATTAGAGGGTATTCTAATTTTTAGTGGTTAACGTTGCTTTAATTACATGTGTAAGCTTACACATGTCAACAAGTTGTAAAATAAGAATTTAACTTAAGTGTTGTAAAAAAAATAAAAAGTTACCGAAGATTTTTTGTAATTTTTTCAACAATCTAAATTTAATTTTAAATTTTTTATGGTAAAGCGTGCTTAAAAGAGGCTAAGAAGTAAGGATGTGCCAAAAAGAAAAAAAGTGATGTAGAGAAATACGTGAATTATGCTCCATCCAAGTATAAACAAAGATAAAGATGGTAACAGTTACGAGGTTCTAGCGAAGAAGAAACGTGAAAGGAAGAAGATGAATTTGTCAACCTAGAAAGGTAGAGTGCTGAAAAGAACAAAAGAGTTGTGAAGAAAATCGAGTTTGTCAAAGCAAAGAATTGTTGGATTCATTATTCAAAATGGTATAGGACTCAGATTCTCTCTATTTTTTTATTATACTTTTGCTACTTTTATTATATTAACCCGATATTTTTAATTTTTTTTTAAAATAAAAAGGATTCTTTTTCAATGGTATAATAATTCTTGTTATTAATTATTTACTCGTTTGATTTGTTTCTAGCTTGTGAATAGGTAGCTCGAACGGCTAAGATTTGTTCGGCATTTGAAATTCACTCGAGTTACTTGAAATTTCTGTTACGTGTGAAAACGTGCAGAAAAACACATCAAGGCCAGATTAAAATATAATTTAATCGTGAATAACAATCAAACACTTTGAACACTATTAAAACTCCTATCGGAAAACATGTCAAAGCTGACATATAATTTTTCCCCTCCCCCGCCAATTTGTAAGAATCGTAAGTGGCTTTACTGAATGGAGTTTTTATTTTTATTTTTTGTTTGTTTGTTTTGTTTTTTCTTCATTTGTTTTGTTCAAGCAATGAGGTAACCCACAGTAGATTTAACGTCAAGAATAAGAATTTACGTCAATAATTCATGTCCAGGGGCGTAGAAGCGACAACAATGCGACACGTTGTTGCAGCTCTACGATTTGTCACCATTGTGAACAGGAGGTGATTTGCTTCGCCCGTTCTGCTAATCACCCAAATGTGACGCGTGGACTTTCATCTGGTTTTATAGCATGAATGAGTGTGATGCATTCGGTTAATTAGTCCACGTCATTCAAGTTGTTCAGTAGGACCATCCTACTTATAAAAAATTTAATTAATCTTCGTTCAAATTTAATTAATCGCGCTAAGATAAAATTCAAATATTTGACTTTTGTGTAGTACTATACACTATGCCGCATGCTGCTTAATTTTCTTTTGGAGATCTTGTGGTGGGGTGGTCCAAATTTCGGGATTTTCTAAGATTGGGGATTCTTTTTATTATTTTTGTCTCTTCCTCTTTGGACATGGTAAGGAAGATTTATGTTTTTTTATTAAAAAAAAAAATTATGTAACTTTAAAAAATTATAATTAGATTTGTAATGAATTATTTAATAATTTAAAAATAGATAAAAATTAGTTATAAATTGGTTTATAATTAATTCATATAATGATATGTATTTTTAAACATGTGAGAAATATATATTTTTTTATTAATGTTATTAAAAAAAAAATATGAGAATCACAAACTATTAAAAAAACATATGAGAATATTAGGACGCTGAGATAAATGCTAAAAAATTTATCCAAATCCTTCTTTCATCCTTTCAAATATTACTATCACCATTGAATTTGTGAGTTCTACACATAAAATTCACATAAATTCATAGATTCAACGATGATGATAATATTTAAGAGGGTAAAAGAATAATTTAGAGAGATTTTTTAGCATTTCTCATTAAAAAAAAAGGTCTATCTCATATATTAAAGAACACATTCATGTGACTTTATTAAATTAATTTATAAAAATTAATTACAAACTAACTAATTTTTCGGTAAAGATAAAGCACAGCCCAGGCTGATGCTACAGTGCATCAACCTGGGTCTATATGGTGGGTCCCAAAAAAAAAAAAATTTTTTTTTTTTAATTTTTGATTCATGCCCAGACTGATGCACTAGGCTGATGTATATCACGGCCCCTAATTTTTATCCTTTAAAAATTACTTCAATTTTGAGAAGCAGGGAGACGGTTTTCTTCTAGCATTGCTCTATTTTGCTGCTAGAGAAAGAGAGACCTCATCACAGTTGTCTACAATTTTTCCTACCCGGTCCGGACAACGGATCTGTATTCCAAATTTCCATCAACTCGTCTACGTGACAGTGAAATCCTCGTCAGATGAACGGTGAGATTGTTACCACATACATGAAATAAAATTTGAGAATGGTAGATTATCTTTTGGAATCTGTATTCCAAAATTTGGGTTTTTTTTTTTTTTTCTTCTGAGAAACTGACGAAAATGCCATCCACCGCATGTTGTCGTGGCATGATGGAACTGGGTGAAACTACCATCCAGAAGTCTAAAGTCTAAACACCAACTTTGGCTGTACACCCCAACGCTTTCCATGCGTAAATTAGTATTATTTTAATATAAATGCTAAAATTCACATTGTTATTATATAATTATTTCACAATGTTGACATAGTCATTCTTAAATCCAAATGTTGATTGGAAGAACCACGTCAATATTGAAGGATAATTATAAAATAAAAATGTGATATATAACATTACTCTTATTTTAATATAGAATAAGATAAATACTATAAACTACATTTTTATTCAACAATTATTTTATATTGTTGACCTAACAGTTTCAACCAACCATTATTATTATTATTTTTTTAACACTGATTAATTCAAGGGTTAGTTGGGACTGCAATGCTACTTTTCATATCTATTTATCACTTATTTCACGTCGACTAATATAACTTGTTTTAAATGGTTTCATATGTGAGCTACCTAAAAAAAACAAAACAAAAATCACTTAAAACATCAAATCAATAGGAAATCGATGTGATAAATAAGTATGAATAATAGCATATTATGCCTTTTAGGATTCCTTTTTTATTTTTCAAAAAGTAAAAATAAAAACAAAAACAAACAAAAACAACTCAAAACACAACTAGGGCTATAATCGAGCCGAGTCGAGTATTAAATGTTCAAGTTTGGTTTGTTTGATTTTTTTTTAAACACGAGCCGAACTCAAGCTTATTACCGAGTTAGATAATCTGTTCAAGTTTTATTCATTTAATTTTTTTTCGAGCACGAGTCGAATTCGAGCTTATCACCGAGCAAGATAATCTGTTCAAACTATGTTCATTTATTTTTTGAACGAGCTCGAACTTATTTACGAGCTATTCAATTACTTTACTCACTCCATATATAAAGTAAATATTGTAATTGTTTAATTATAGTTAAGATTTATTGTTTGAGTAATTAGAGAAATTAACTCAAAACTTAAATAATCTAATCTCAATTTTATATGTTTATTTTATAATATATAGATATACATGCACATATATATATATATATATACATACACTTCTCATATACACAAAAAGACACATATATCTATTTACAGACTTAAAATTACAATAATTTAATTTATATTTATTAAATTATAAAGGAAATTTATTTATTTTTATTTTTTTAAATATTCAACATGTTCTCATTATAAAATTAAAATAATATTATAAAAATAATAAAAGTAAAGTTATACGAACTTATACGAATTGAGCTTAAATTTATAGAAACTTAAATTTTTTAGTTTAAGTTCTATTTATTTAATAAATAAACCTATTTCGAGCCAAATTAATTTGAGTAGATCTTATCATGTTTACAAGTACCTCTAGCTCTGCTTACTTACCTAAACACAACCTACCACAAAATTAATTTCACCTCCTTTATAGTTTATATTAGGTCACAATTAAAAAAAAAAAATCAAAAAACAAAATATACCTTCTAAAAAAGCATGGTCAAACGAACAAGCACTATTTTTTTTAAGGAATGATAGAAGTCTCCTTCACTCACGTCTCTCTCTTATCCAACCAAAACTTATATGGATACGATAGATTTGTTTATCATTACTCCATTATTTAATATAAAGTAATGAGTATTTTGGATGAATGAGATTAACGAGCCCACTTACAAAAAAAAAAAAAGAAATTAACGAGCCCCAACTGATTGGACGTCTGTGTACGTCTGCATAGTTGAAAGTTCTCTGCCACGCGCTTTAAGGAAGGAAGAATTGGAAGACAAAAAAAACCAAGAGTGAAAAAAAGCGCCTATAGTTATATTTTTTTGCTGAGGGATACAGAAGTGAATGATGTGTGCGAGTCCCAATAATTGTTGTACCTGTGCCTGTCATTCTCGAGCCCTGTGTTTGTTCCCATGGTTGACTACCAGCTTATATCTATCAACTTTTTATGGGTTCACAGAGGGATAAAAAAACTTTTCATTAGAGAGAGAAAACGCGTTTTATTACTTTCATTCCCCTTTTCTTTAATTTCAATAATATATGTATTAATTGTGAGCAATGGAAGCTTTTTAGGTTTGCCTGGAGCCGTGGACTTTGTATACAAGGGAATTTAGGGCAACCCCAAGAAGAAGAAGATGATGAGGCCACAAATCCCAAAGTTAACTAACTAGCTCCCATTCTCATCAAACATTACATAAATAAAATAAAATAAAATAAAATAAAATAAAACCCCATTACCAAAAACATGCCAATAACACCACCGTTTCATGTTGTTATCAACTTCCACTTTTGGCAAACACCCTCACAGGGCTAGGGTGGGAGGGAGAGGGTGAAAAACATTGGAGATGCTGGTGCAGGCTGCAGCACTAGGGCGAGAGAGTGATGGGTTTGTTGATGTAAAAGGCGGAGAGGCTAGGAGTCACTGTCAGAGCAATAAAATTTTTATGTGGGGGTCGATGGGAACAGGCATGTGATGATGTAGTTTGGGGGAAGTCTAGAAAATATGCGCAAAAGATTTGGTTGCCTCCAACCAACCCAAACTCAAATTTTACATTCCCTTCGATGGATTGGGTCCAGAGCAGAGCAGAGCAGAGCAGGGATCCAGTTGCTTTGGATTGTTCCTACATCCTTGTATCATCCAACCTCTGCCCTCTCTGATGTGGGAACTCAAGATATCACATATGCATTCTCGTCTAAGGCCCCACCATTCCTTTGTCTTTACATTCAACACTTCACTCGTCACCCGTCACCCTTTGGTCCCAATTTTTCTTTTCTTTTTTCAGTGGTATGAAAAAAAAATTATTTAAAACAAATTACGTCAATTAATATAAAATAAAAATAATAAATTAGTGTAAAAAATAATATTACTAACAACCACAAAGTCATGTTAAGCAATTTTTAATTGGTATTTACGAACTGCCTTGTTGTTACGATGGTATCAGGATTTTAGTTTATATTAGGTAAAAATAAAAGATAGAATTAAAAAAAAAAAAGATTAAAAATATATAATTTCAATAAAATTCTAGCTTTGTCAGCCTCGTTCATCTTCTAAAATATCTAATGTAGTTTTCAAGTTTCAATGTTCACTTGATTCGATGTTGAAAATAAAAATAAAAAATTGATATGCAGAGTGCAGATATGTGCAATCCAGTCATTATGTGACCTATGCTATTATGTTCAGTACAACCGAATTATGTCTTGAAGGTTCAAAGATCATTGGGTCATTGGCTTTTGATAAAAGATTGGAGACCTCGAAAGTCTTGTCCTTCCAAATCAATTATGATGGCGGAATTGCTTAATGTACTCTTACCTTAACCTGATGACAAGGATTATTCTGCCGGATTGAAAGATTTACCAGATTAGAATGGATGAAGCTGTTGGGATATGTGTAGTTTGATTTTGTGTCCGATTTGGTTTGCATTTTGACCCGATATGATAAAAGAATAATTACGATTTAAATGAAAAAATTTTGGCTCGTTCATTTTTGTATTTTTGACTCAGTTAAGAGTCTTTAAATAGCTGTTTTGTACTAAATTTTTTTTGTATGTGCATACAACGTCTTTTTTGTATTGTTTTTCGAAAATAGTAACACTTTATCGCAACACATTAAACATAACCCCTAAAAATAAATCACTTAATTTTTTATATCTTGTAATTAATTATTTTTCGTTCTTCAGTATTTTTCGTTCTTCACAAGTTCTAAAAAATTATTGAATTTTTTCAGGATGACAACACCCAGGCCAAATCGGTTTATAATAATGATCTGTTCATAGCTTTACATATCGCATCTACAGCTGCGGACACAGAAATTTATATTTGAGGAGGTCAAACTAAAATGTAATATAATATATATTTGCTCTTTTTATATTTTGTTCTACTGTATGCAAAATATATGATAAATATAATTCAAACTAGAACAAAATAAAGAACTACGTAGAGAAATAAACACTAGTGAAAACGCTACTGTATGCAAAATATATGATCAAAATAATTCAAAATAGAAGAAAAAAAAGAACTAAGTAGAGAAATAAACACTAGTGAAAACGCTTTTGTGTTCGTTCAAACTCCAAAACTCAAGAACAAAAAGAAGATGTATGGAAGGGCAGCTTGTGCTTAGTGTCAAATAACATTTAGAAACAAAGAGAAAGAGAGTAAAAATAACAAAAAAGAAAAAGAAAAAAAGAAGAGCTTATAGAGAAAGACATTGATAAAAAAAAAAAGTTCATACATTTACTAGTTTCATGTGGAGTGAAGATGAACTACCAAACTAGATATTAGAGTGAATTAGAGTTTCAAACTACCAATTTTTTGGTTGCAGTGCATAAAATAAATGAGAGTAGTATAGGAATAAACAGAATTTGTTAGAAAAAAAGAAAAAGAAAAAGTAGAGCTAACATCCATTGGGCTCCTTTCTATTTTGAAAATGTCAACTTTGTACCTCCTAGCTGTGACAATGTATAGTTATACCTTACAAAATAAGACTTGAAAACAAGCATATGCCATGGCACTTATATTACCTACCAAATTTTTGATATATTCGCCCTAGACAAAAGTTAAAGGCTTGAAAATAAACTTATGTCTTCTTGCTTTTGTTTTATACAAAAGTTAAAAAAGACTAACTCTCAAAGAAACAAATAAGTTAAAAGACTAATTATGTCACACCGAAAAACAAAATAATAATAAGAAAAGGCTTGGAAAAAAAAAAACTAAAGGCTCATAGAGGCCGTCAGCCCATTGCTTTAAGAGTTCTCCTTAGTTTCTTTTTTAAAAACTTTTGTGAGAGCCATGGCTCCGCTAGTCTATATGTGGATCCACCACTATTTCCAAGCTAGTATGCCACCGAAGTTTAAAGATGTACCAATTTTAGAGCACACCAAATTATAAAATTGGTCATTTTTTATTAAGTGTTTAGAAACTTAATTAGAAAAAAGAAAAAAAGGGTGTTTAGAAACTTTTTCCCTCATTCTCTGCCGGTTGGTCGTGTCTCTTTGAATCAGAAGTGATAAAGACCATCCCCTTAACCTTCTCTCCTGTATTTTCAAAGATAAATAAAAACAAAAAACAAGCTCTCTAACATTTATCACCACAATTGGATTAAGAAATATAAGTAATGTTACGTACCACATTACTATCTCACAATTATCTCATAATTTTTTCATAATAATTACAACCAACCATTATATCAATTCTTGTTAAAAAAAAAAATCAATCTTTAACTAGGATTACCGCATCACACCATAGAATAGTTGTCATATAAAAATATGATAGATATAGTTAAACAGGAAATATATGTATTAAAAAAAAAAAGACTTTGCCAAGCTAACTTCAAACAGCTTGGGTAAAGTAAAGGCGAGTGACCTTGACCCTAAAGATCTACTCAAACAACAGTAGTTACAGTACAATTGACCTTCTACATTTCTTACATCCGAAGTCCTTAGACGGCAACAAATAGTGATGTGGGCCGGCTATTTATTTGTACCAAAGAATAATGGTTTATGTACACTTTAATTTAATTTATTTATGTACACTTTAATTTCATTTCTGTAAGGTCCAAACCTGTAACTACTAGGAACATGTCATCATCTATATATGGGTCGGTCCATCCGTGTAAAATTGGTGTGAAAATAAACATTTTAACCATAAATTAACTCGATATTTTTCAACTAGTAATAAGATCGAGGAAATATTCCCAACTCCGCATTGAATAGAAAAGAAGAAATTTCCAAAAAAGTAGTTGTGGGATCTAGGTGGTGAGCTTCATAAAAGTTAACAAGAAGCTAGCCAGTTTAATGTGATTATTGGCCTTTGCATGATGACATGTGATGTGGTGTTTACATCATATGCATAATGCATGTGAGTTTATCATCCCCACACTAGAATTGAGCCTAAAAAAGCTTATTTAGTGCCATTGACTTGCTCGTCTTTGCGCCTAATTCACTTATAGGTGCAGCATATATAATGGACTAATAATAGTGTGATGTGGACAAGGGTATACAAAGATCGAAGGAACTCCACTTTTCTCTTGGCTAATTATTTTTGTGAGGACCATATATGACTGGTCAACGGAGGTTTTGTGGCGGTGAGCCTTCATTCTAATGCTTTAGGTCAAGCTTTTGTGTTCACTTCTACCAAGCATCATGGCACATTATTATTATGCAACCAATATTTCAAAAAAGTTCTCTAGAATTGCTGTGATATGGCTTAATCTGCATAAATTAACAAATATTATTAGAGGGCGATGGGGATTGGCTGCAATTTTTTATTCGACTTATAGTCTGTCCGATTATCTGAATAGGTGAGCTCTATTAAAGACCTCTCATAAGGACAAAAATTTTTTATAAACTAGTTTGTAGAAAACTCATACAAATCAGCCTTTAAAAGTGACATGTGTCCTTTAAGCATGGAAGAAGTACATGATTTCTTATTAATGCTATTAAAAAAATATATGAGCAACACATGCTATTAAAAAAGTATGTGGCTTCTCACATGTTAAGGACACATGTCATTTTTAGAGGCTAGTTTGTAAGAATTTTCTACAAACCAATTTGTAGGAAATTTATGTCCCTCTCCTCATAATATTCCTATCCTATTACAAAAGGCCCATTGAGAAGGTGGGGGCTCTGTTCCCTTGCCCAAGAATTTCACAAGGCTTCAAAACCTATATCATGCCCTAACTATTGCTCAAACAGACAGTAATAGAACACTAAAATGGAGAAAAAAAAGAAAGTAGTCAATTTCCAACCCTAAATATACACGTTCCCAGAATTCTATAATTCTGTTGACACTCTGATCCTTAATGAAAAGCCAAAAGGCCAAAACCAACAACAACAAAAAAAAGAGTAAAAAACAACTATAAATGATTGGGAAGAAAGGATTCCCTTCTCTGTTGTTGGAGATGTCTTCCCACTTATGGAAAAGCTAACACTTCCTTGAATATGTTGTATAATTGGAATTTTTTTTTTAGGGAAAAAAAAAAAAAAAAAAAACTTTAGCAGCTTTTTGTCTCTATTTTAAGATCAAGTTAATAGATAGGATTATATGAGAAGCCAAAAATGTAGCCTATGTTTGTTAATATGTTTTAAAGGGTATTTTTTTATTTTTGGTTTGAAAAAATGTTCTGATTTAACATAAAGTTAAAAACTGTTTTTTTGTATTTTTAAAAGTGTTTTGTGTTTGAATTATTTGTTAATATTTTTTTTATTTTTTTTAAAAAAAACAAAAATATTAACCAACCTAACCTTAACTTATTTTTTCAAAATAATAGCTGAATGTATGAAACATTGGCGAGTGCAAGACAAAATTGAATAGAAATTTTACAATTTCATAAATCTGAACTTGAAGGCGATGGTGGATATGCTACTGGTCTCAAATTGCAATTAAGATTCAACGAACAAAGTGACTTGGCGAAAGAAAACCAATAGTAATATTGATGACAAAACTGATTACTTTAATACTACTGATCCAAATTTATAATGAATTCCAATAGCTATAAAAAGGTAAAATCTTCTAAACATAAAAAACAAAAAACAAAATAAATAAAATATAATAATTATGAAAATATTTGATACAAAAAGAAAATCCAAATTTATGGAAATATTTGATGGTTATGTAAATTTAAAGATGAAAATTAAGTGAAATATGGGCAATGATCATGCTAAAGATCTTCATAATTAATTAGTCAGATATTTCTTTTCCACCACCAAATATTGATTGACATCACGCCCACATGGTGTCGACGATATGGAATGTCTTGCTTGAAGTCCTTTACTCTTTGGAATGTATTGTTTAATTTCGACAGTAAAACTTTTCTATCATAGCGAGCTAACAACCCTTTAGTAAAGTGCTTTGTCTGATGGTAAGATTGCTCTAGCATAAACCAGTTCATTAGCAATTCTGATGGCAAGATGAGGCCCCTCGGGAACAAGATAGAATTCTTGTCCTACATCCGTTGCCCCACTAACACAAAACTCATCCTCGAGTTTACTTTAGAATATGGTAATTCCTTTGATGACTGATTTTTGAAAAGATATTTGTCATGTTCCTCTGCCGCCTTAATAATTTGCACAAACTGTACATGTTGTTGAATAAGTGGTTAATAATCTTCAATCGACTCGATTAATGGCTCACAAGGTTATAGCTGCACTTGTTGTTTTACCGACAACATGTCATCTCTCACAACAACATCCACATCAACGCCAACAAGAAGGTATTGTGCCTTCTATAGTCTATTCTTCTCCCCCATTATGAGAAAACTAGTCCACAAATTTTCGTTTGTGTATAGAAGCATCCGAAGAATGGTATTTAAGCAATTCGCCAACGTTGATCCTCTTCAATTTTCAAAATGGTACACTTTTTTTTTTTCATTTTCAAAACAAAAATATATATTAACAAACAATTCAAAATATAAAATTAATATTCAAAACTACTATCACCTCTATATCATATCATAACACATTTAAATAATAATAATAATTAAAAACAAAAACAAAACTCATCCAATAAAAAGGGTTAACAAATGAAATCATTGTATCTTTGCAACAAGTAGTATTAAAGTCCATAGTGACGTTTGGAAACGTAGATAATGGTGGTCCTTTTTGTAGTTGAAACGAGAATAATCCGTATACCCAATGACAAATTAGCCCTTGTTGGATCATGGTGGCATGAACAAGTCAATAAAAACTCACGAGTTGTATGAACATTCTTTCATATTGGGCTGTCCCTTTTGGCAGCTGAAGAAAGGGATTGCAGGACCCATCTACTCTTTCCAGTAGCTTAAAATGCATCACTCACTTATTTGGACAATTCGGCCCTACAACTTCACATTTCTTAGACTATTCAATTCTTTTATGAAATTCGAACAACTTGGTTATAGAAATCTCAATCCATAAAACAGTCAATAGCAATGCAATTTTATTTTTTTTATTTTTTTGGTCACGAGAAAGTATGACCAGAAATAACATATAATCCAAATCAAATCGATAAATAGTGAACATAATTTTGTGTATTTTCTTTTCGCCTGTATACAATTTTTTCTACTACTCAATTAAATTATTACTTATTTTAAAAGCTTAACCATATAAAAAAAAAATATAAACTTAATCATCTAATTACAATGTGTGAACTATTTTGATTAAAAATTATACAACAAGTGAAATATTTTAATTGAAATATAGGGTAAATCATGGGAAACAAAGTTTAAATTCATGATCTTCGCTCTAATATTATGTAAAATTACTACTTATCATTAAAGCTTAAGCTTATAAGAAAGAATGAATTTTATAATTTTAATTAATATTTTAACACACTTTTAACGCAAAGCAGGAGATATGAAGTAAACATCCCAAAAACTTAGTCTCATATTAGAAAGATAAAATGTATATATTGAGTGGATAGATTATAAAAATACTCAGGTATGCTAAGTTTCATATTGAGATTACTTGGTAAGATTATTTTTTATCAATGATTTTGAGAAACTCTAATTACAACTCAATTAATTCTTTTAAAATAATAACGTAAATATGTATTAGCACTTTCTCTTCTCATTAGAGCTACCCCTTTGGAGGAAAAAGAAAGGGGCGAGGGAGGGAGGAAAAACTTCATTTAACCTTCTTTAAATTGTTGTCATTTTTGCAATTACTCTCATAACTTCAAAGACTCTCATTCTTTTCAATTTCACCAATCCGTTAAGATTTTTCGTTAAATCTTATCAAAATTCTTAAAATACCCTTACATATCTAAATTTACAAATATTTAAGTATGAATATTTTTGAAAATTTCATTAGATCTTAACGAATGTCTAAATTTTTGCATTTTTTTTTCATTAAAAATAAAAAATATTTAAAAATTTTGACATCCCTTCAATCCAAGGATTGATACACTGAACAAAGAGTTTTAAAATTTAAAAAAGTAATTAAAAATATAATGGAAGTCGAGGAAGTTAGTGAATTTCCAAAAAGAAAAAATTGGTTCTGGATTCGGTGACAAAGCATTATAGAGACTTGTCATACCAAGAAGCGCAGACACAGAGACCCACACACAGTCCCGACACGCTCCCACAGAAAAAGACACAGACTGAGGTCGAAAGAGGATATCTTTGGTGATCTTGTTGATTATTATTATTATTATATATTAGTGTAATCCTTCTCTATCGTTTTCGCGACTAAGGATCCCTTGCTGACACTTAACCTCTCTTCAACCTAAATATTTGACATCTCTGTCTAATCACACAATTAGCAACGTTATTGGCTCCTTAATCATAAAAATAATTGTTTTAGGTAATCATTAATAAAAAAAAAAGGTATGGTGATGTGTTCCGTTGGAATTTTCATCATTTTGAAGCTGCCTCGATTGGACAAGCAGAGCATAAATAACCACCCAAATATACCCTACTCTGTGGCCATGGTGAAAGCGATGCACCGCCCAAAATAGTAAACATGGCAACATCACACTTTTTTACATGCCACTCCTTTGATTATTTTATTATATGCTCCCAATAATGCCACCATGGAGGAAGGCCTCTTTCCTATCGCAGACAGTGCTTAGCATATTTAGATTCGGTGCAATATTTTTTTTTATTTGAGTTGTTCGTTTAAAGTGAACGGTTCAAAATTATAACAACATATTACTGGTGAACTAATAGTCAAAAGAAGTAGTTCCGTCACATTGAATATATTGTCGTAATTTGAACCTTTCATTTTAAATAAACGAAGTTCTGGTAACTTACAAATCACCTTTACTTTCTCTCTCCTTTGTTTTGTCGTAATAAAAAAAAAAAGGGCATAAATAAGAGGTATACTAGTATTAGAACAATTTAAGGATAATTGGGATTCACAAAAGCAGATTGAAAGATGTAGACTAAAAAACATCTTGACAATGATTGACCCTAATGAAAGAAAAGAAAAAAATAGAATTGGAAAGAATCAAAATTAGGAAGAAAAAGAAAAAACAAAAGCTAATGAAGAGCTAAATTGACAAAATAATAGGTGACTGTCAGCTTAGCAATGAACAGATGGGACCTCATACCCTATATAAGGTCATTTCACTATCACAGTACCTTAGCTATGTTTTCTGGGACTTTATGTTCCTTGTATTGAGTTAAAAATAACTTCATGGGCCCTGGTTCGTTACCCATCGGATCAAGGAAGGCCCATTCTGTGGGAGATATTTTCTTATTATAAGGAATAATTAACTGGAGGCAAATGGACTTGTTTTCTGACTAGCTGATGTGCTTTATCCTATTATTATAAGGAATAAGTCATGACTAGCTCATGTGATATTTTATTATTTGATTTAACGCATAAAAGTTACAAGAGAAAATGCTTCTAGAAAATGTGAATAAAGCGGCCCATTTAGCTAAATTTGAAAATGTTGAGTAAGCTGAGAGCTTGTGATGGCTCGCTCATGCCTTGTTAGTTGTTACTGCACCAAAGCTCAATATTGAACAAACATGTGGGCTATTGGGCTCAGAAGGTACAAGTGGAAAGCAGGCTTGGACAAATCCTGGATTGGGCTTTATTTCAGATGACCTCAAAATGGTGGAACTTAAAATATAAATTCATTGCAACATCAGGGATTAAGTTTTTGTGAATGGTCCATGATTTGGAATTCTAGTCACTATAGTTACTTATATGGGAAGTCAATATTGTTAGTTAGGAAAATGCTTGGGATTCTAAAGACAAGGGTCATTGAATTTTTGAAATTTGGGTAGTTTAAGAGAGAAGGGTCATGGGACCTACTTGCTCTGAGTAGCTTAAGATGTAGATCCTATTTATGTGAGGTAGGTGGGCCTCATAACCCCTCTCTTAGGCTGCCCAAATTTCTATAAAATTTAGACAGCTTAATAATAGAGAATCTCAATCTAGATTCTATAGCTTTATTTTTATTTTCCTTACAAACTAATGTAACGGTCCACATGAGTGCCACATGGAACTAAATGAATGAAAAACAAAAATTAAGTAACAAATTGACAGGTAAATTTAATTAATTAGTTGTTGATGTAATAAGTATCACATTTACTACTACTTTAATTTGTAAGGAAAATGTTGTAAGAGCTGTAGTACCTCTAATAGTACTCTTATTAGTTATAATCAAATTGAGAAATAATACAAATTATTCTTCATCTTATCTTTTCACTCATTTTCATACAGTGAATGAACAAATTTATCATTAGATTTGTGGGACCTCATGTAGGTCCTACAAATCCAATTGCGAATTTGCAAAAAGGATGGATAAGAAATTGAATAGAAAATTATGTGTAACATTACTTAATAGGTTTTCTTGGAGTTATGTTAACTATTTGAGTTTGAAAAAATGCTTAAAGTACTACAAGTTTTTTACAAACTGATGTGGCAATCTGCATAGCACTGGCATGCCAACCACAAGCAAATTAATCAGTGTAAAATGAGTGTAATTAATAGGTATGAATAATAGTTTTATGGATTTTATTTTTTTATTTTTTATTTTGTTATTGCAGCACCAGCACTGTAGCACATCAATGTAAAACTCCTCAGTCACTGTAATTGGGCCTTCTAGTGACCTAATTGTTGGGCCTGAAGATCTTCCGTGGATAAACCATAATCTCTCTCCACATCGTAATTCGTACATAGCCAGCTTGGTTAAAACGAAGAATGTATAACAAATTCCCTTCTCCGACTCCTTTGGATCTTGAGACATTCGAACGTAGAATGTTTCTGTGTCTCCCAACTAGTTTCTCTTTCATCTTCCTCCACAAACATAACCCAAACCTCTTTCTCTCTTTCTCTCTTCTTCCCCCACCTACAAGAAAGAGCTCAAACCCCTCTACCCTTTTCTCTCTCTGTCTCTCTGCCTCTCTCATATATAGAGAGAGTGTACGTACGTACGTACAATGGCATCAGGAAAGACCCGTAGTAGCAAGAGGCCGTCATCCTCATCAACCTCGTACGGATCAACACTGACAACAGTAGTTTTTATAGCACTCTGCGTTTTGGGTGTATGGATGCTAACCTCCACCTCTGTAGTTCCCCCGCAACCCACAGCCACTCGCACTGCCACCTCTACATTATTCTCTTCCTCCAAAGAACCCCAAACCACCACCAAATCGGCCAATGCCAAAAAGGAGCTTCCCGTCTTTGAAGACAATCCCGGCGATCTCCCACTCGATGCCATCAAATCCGACGACGACGCTAATGATAACACTAAATCGTCTCAGCAGGATCAGAAGTCGGATCAGTCCTTGACAGAGAATTCGAAGGAAAAGCAGAAAGAAAGCGAAACCAGCCAGCAAACAAGTATTAATGAAGAAAGCGAAGAAAACCAAAAGGTTGAAACAGAGTCTCAGGGGCAGAATCGTACGACATCAGATGAGGAACAAGAACAACGTCTACAACAGCAACTACGAGAAGATCAAAGCCGTGAAAACAGTACCCAAGAAACTCAGAATAATGACGAAGAACAACAATCCCAAGTACCAGCAGAGGATCAAGAATCTCAACCAACCCAGGCTGATGAGAAACAAGAAGAAATCAATCGTTCCAACGAAGAAGCCAAAGAGGAAGCTAAGCCCACGGTGACGGAGTCCAACTCGGGCGAGTCGTTCGCGGGTGGGGCTACCACGGTGATCCCAAAGGAGTCCAATGAGTCAAAGAAGTCCTGGTCGACTCAGGCTGCACAGTCACAGAACGAGAAAGAGAGACGCAAGGACCAATCCGACGGTAACGAGGGCATCTACGGGTACACGTGGCAGCTATGTAACGTCACCGCCGGTCCTGATTACATACCTTGTTTGGACAACGAGAAGGCGCTTAGACATTTGCGAACGACCAGACACTTCGAGCACCGAGAGAGGCATTGTCCTGAGGAGGGACCCACGTGCGTGGTCCCATTTCCGGAGGGGTACAAGAGGCCCATCGAGTGGCCCAAGAGCCGAGATAAGGTACTATGGTGATCGATTGATTAATTGCATCTGAACCTTCGGATAGGATGGACATTGGTTTTTGTTTGTTATCACTACAGTACAGTGAGTTGTCGTTTTGATGTGTATGGGGTTTTTCCCGCAGATATGGTACCACAACGTACCACACGCGAAGCTTGCGGAGGTGAAGGGGCACCAAAACTGGGTGAAGGTGACGGGTGAGTTCTTGACTTTCCCTGGCGGTGGGACCCAATTCATACATGGCGCGCTCCATTACATTGATTTTCTTCAACAGGTAATTCACCTTAGCTTTCATGATCAGACGTACCATGGATTGAGTACATGTTGGTCAGTTATGTTTGTGTTTTTGATTTGAAAACTACTAGTCACAAATCTTTTATAATTTTTTTAAACGTGTCAATGTGATTAAAGATGAGCTTTTTTTTAGTGATTGACGTGATTTCAATCACACGTCAACACGTAATATGTATGTATCAATAAGTTGTAAAAGAAATGTATATATAATATTATTCTTTTAATTTTTTATCTTTTTATATTTTATTCTTAAATAAATACATTTACAAACAATTCAAAATACAAAATATTTTTAAAAGGATTTAGCTTATGTTCTGTAAAATATATATATAGCACATATCATGTAGTTTTTTAAAAGGTCCAAATTAATTTCAAATTTTCTATGAGAAATAGAGAGTGAAATTAGATACAGTTGAAAAAATTAAAGGACGTGTGATGCAGGTTTTTTTTTTTTTTTTTCATACCACCTAAGCCAAAATTTTCCGAAAAACTAAAAAATAATTAACACTTCTATATCGCATCAAAACACTTTTTTAAAACAAAAACAGAAAAACTCTCCAAAACATATTAACAATTCTCTTCTTTGTGTTATGGGAAGATGTTTATTCTTAAATTTTGTATTTTCACAATTTTTCTATAATAGGTATTTCCTGGTTTGTAAGCTTTTAATAATATTTTAGTCAAAGTTGAGTATAGCAAATCGATTGTGGATTGTTTTAAGATTTTTTTTTTTTTTTGTTTTTTCTCGTAAAATAGGTGTTATATATGGAGCCTTTGAATTGGTTTAATGGATTAAAGCCACCATTGACAATAATCGTGCATGAATGACGTTGTCTCTGATAGATAGTTGTTTTTCACAATTATTCCCATATAATCTCTACTAAATATTGGAAAGAATTTTAAATATAGGTTTGGATACAACAAATAAATTTGAGACTATTGTATTCATTAGAATAATTAATATTTAGAGTAATACTAAAAACTTCATTTTGATAATTAATTAATATGGTGGCCGTGGCTACAGTCAGTACCTGACATCGCTTGGGGGAAGCACACTCGAGTGATTTTGGACGTCGGCTGCGGGGTTGCCAGCTTTGGGGGTTTCCTTTTCGAACGAGATGTTCTTACCATGTCTTTTGCACCCAAAGATGAACATGAAGCTCAAGTTCAGTTTGCCCTTGAAAGGGGAATACCTGCAATCTCTGCAGTCATGGGTTCTCAGCGCCTTCCATTCCCAAGCAGGGTCTTTGATATCGTCCACTGCGCGCGTTGTAGAGTGCCTTGGCATGCAGAAGGTTCTATAAAACTGTCTTTACACTCAAAATCTTCATTAGTCTAAACATGTTTACACTTTACATTCTTGCGTTGCTCATGGTTTGCTCAGAATATAAACCTTCATTTGGTGTAGGTGGTATGCTTCTTTTGGAATTGAACCGCATTCTTCGACCGGGGGGTTATTTTGTTTGGTCGGCTACTCCTGTGTACCAGAAGCTCCAAGAAGATGTGGAAATTTGGAAAGGTACGTTCGATTGATGAGAATTAACCACAGAATATCCAAATCTACGTTGGATACCGAAATTTCTTTACTTATAAGCAGTTTTGAGTTGCATTAGGCTGACATATGTATAAGCATTTTTATAGAAATGTCTTCACTGACGGCCTCCATATGTTGGGAGCTTGTCACCATCAAGAAGGATAAACTAAATTCAGTTGGTGCTGCCATCTACCGCAAACCCAGCTCAAATGATTGCTATGACCAGAGAAAGCATAAACGTCCTCCGATGTGCAAAAATGACGATGATCCAAATGCTGCCTGGTATATTCTGGTCTTTCACGTTTAAGAATGACTTAGAATAGCTTTTTGAGACACTTGTTTGATAATTTCTTTGATGTGCCATTTCCAGGTATGTGCCTCTGCAGTCATGCATGCATCGAGTGCCTGTTGACGAGGCTGAGAGAGGGACCCAATGGCCTGAGGCATGGCCTCGTCGGCTGCAGACACCTCCTTATTGGTTAAACAGCTCCCAGATGGGGATTTATGGGAAACCAGCTCCTCAAGATTTTGCAGCAGATCATGAACACTGGAAGCAAGTGGTGAGCAAGTCATATATGACCAGTTTGGGCATCAGTTGGTCCAACGTGAGGAATGTGATGGACATGAGAGCTGTCTATGGGGGGTAATGTTTATCAAATTTTTATTATTCTTTAACCAAGGCTTAATTAATGCCTAGCTACCATATTATTCTTAAAGGTTATGCAACATGCGTGCAGGTTTGCAGCGGCTCTGAAGGACCTTCATGTGTGGGTCATGAATGTGGTGAACATAGACTCTCCAGACACACTTCCCATAATCTATGAGCGTGGCCTTTTTGGGATATACCATGATTGGTGCGAATCCTTTAGCACGTACCCACGTACTTACGATTTGCTGCATGCCGATCATCTTTTCTCCAAGCTGAAAAAGAGGTAGAAATGGTTGAACAATTGCACTTCAGCTTTTTGATCTTTCATGATGACTAAGAAGTGGTTGTTTTTGCTTTCACAGGTGCAAACTTGCTCCTGTAATGGCAGAAGTTGATAGAATAGTTAGACCTGGAGGCAAATTAATTGTCCGTGATGAGTCCAGCACAATTGGGGAAGTTGAGAACTTGCTGAAGTCTCTGCACTGGGAAGTTCGCTTAACCTTCTCCAAGAACCAAGAAGGGATGCTCAGTGCACAGAAAGGCAATTGGCGGCCAGAAACATATGTAGATTCTTCCTGATCAAGGAGAGAATATATCACTCGTTTCTAAGTTATATGGTGCTCTTCCACATTCTGAAGGCCGACATCTTTAGTGCAGTGTAGTATCATTTGCTGTAATCAGCAGGTAGATGAGTTTGTTACTGTTGTCAATTGTTTGTCAAACTGTGAGATACACAATCAAAGCAGTAATTGGCCAATTTTGGCAGATATTAGCCTTCAACCCGGAATTCTTGGATATAAAACATGTGATGGAAAGCAAGGTTTTCTCCCCCTTGGTCATAGTTTGACGTTTCATTCACTAGAGAAATGAAAACATATATCCTTGGTACTGGTTTGAGGGCAAGTCCTGGGATGTAGAACATCATCAGGTGACATGAAGAATAGATAGATCGCTTAAGACGTATCTAGCATGCTGCTTTGAGGGATTATTCCAAAACCAGATTGTCAAACGAAAGGTATAAGAACAACGGGTTGGCTGCAGAGCCCCGCTCTTAATGTGCTAAGATAAAGGATGTACTAGGTTCTACCAATTAATTACTTCTTCAAATCTGACATTCCGTTGCACACCCAGCTTTTGGTGTATAAGATCTTATGTTTAAAGTATACAGGTCGATTCACTAAGTGAATCGATACAAGTCACTTGGTGACATCTGTCTACAGGTCGCCCGGTGCGACAAGGGGTATATGACTCGGTTATGAAATATACTAAATTTTGCACATCTCTAGCAAATCTCAGCAGAATGAATAAAGGATGTGCTTCCCATGTATAATATTCACAACTCTAAAGTTCAACATGCACTAAAATGTTATTCAAATCAAATTAACAAGTAGTCACATGCCCAAAACTAGAAATGTTAGTAAGAGATGGTCTTTGCCTTAAACTAGATTTTCCATAAGCTTGAGCAGAGTCAATACCAGAACAACGTGATTTTCTTTAATCATAGGGCCAAAACAGAGATAATCTCACCAAAACATTTTGTTCAAGCTGCCACAATGAATCTTTCTATCCCAAAAGCAGCAACATATCAGATGCTTCTTATAATCCCGGTGTCTCATCATCTTGGCTAAGAAGTTTCTGCAATTGACCATTCAGGACTGCTGCCCTAAGATCTGAATTACAAAATTAACAGTCAAACAAAGAGACAGAAAAATGGACTTGCATTTTGAGGCTATGGGAGAAGGGAAAACATTTTTCCTTTTTCCAAAAACAGAGCTCAGAGCTAACCATCAGAGCCACCAACATGCTTCCCATTCACGAACACTTGTGGAACAGTGCGTCGGCCAACCAGATCCAGAAGGACATCCTGAATTTGCATCCCATCATCTGCACAAGTTCATGATGACAGCAATTCCAAATAACTTTTTCACATTCATAAAATAGCAGGTACTGAAGACAAATCTGGTTGATAGATACCTCGGAGGTCAAGCTCGACAACAAAAGGTTGCTCATGTAGTTCACTGAATATGCGCTTGGCACCCAAGCAATACCTAGCAAGACACAATTCTTTATGCCACATAACTTGTTTCCAGAGAGGCAATGACAGCATACTAATAAAATAGATTTGGCCGTTTCTCCCTTTCCCCAACTTCCCTAGTGTTGCGTAGAAAAAAAAATATATAATAGATTTGGCTGCAATTCTGGAGACTGAAAAAGGGCTGATCAATTATGTTTACTACGTACTTATGTTATATATATGTGTGTGTGGTGTGTGTTTACTACAGGTTCAGCTGAAATGATTTATTAAATAACTTCTGGATTTTTGGACTGAAAACCCTTAGCTAAGAAGACTCATGTGAATTCCAAATACCACTAATACAAATCTAAAAGTGCAACTAAAGGGCCAAGCAAAGCAAATTGATTCTAGCTTCCAATACAGGTATTAAATAGTGGAACAGCTATTACCAAATGCTTGGAGTCAACTTGAGCACTTTTATGCATGTATCCCTAAAACCAATGTGAGCTACTAAAAGTCATCATGTTTCCTTCTTTTTTGTTTTTTACATTGCCAATCAAAACAGCTGAGGTTAATGAGGCAGAACAGTAACTAAATGCAAAACAAGCCTCAAATATCTCACAAAAATGTCTATAGAAATTTAACCTGAAACATCATGATCTATCATCATCCTTGGTGAATTAGCTGTTGGGCAAACAAAATAGCTTCAGAGTACCTTATAACAGTCTAACTCTCAGTTTTCTCATTTTAAATTTCAAACCAATGATGGCATAATAATTAAATCACTAGTACCTAAATTCTACTCCAACACAATTGACAAATCTCCCAACCTCATCCACGTATGTTGGTTTCCTTAAAAATTTAATGATGTTCAAAACACACCCTACATATGGTTTTGCATGTTCTATGCACGAACTAATATAAATTGATCAGTTCAAGAAAACCTCATTTACAACTAAGACATACATACATATTCCCATCACTGGCTTTTCCAAAATTGGTATTCTTCATCGTTTTCCATACATGACAATTTTCATCAACCAAGTCTATTAAATTGACATTTGTACTATTCTCGCATGCATTTTTAAATACTCTTTAATTTTATTAAAAATGAATGTGAAAATTACGTGCTCTAAAGACATTTTAGTTTAATAGACAAGTCCAATCCAGCTGGAAAAAAATATGTCCTTCAATAAATTCAAAACCTAAAAGTTGGCAGTAAACCAGCTATAGAGCAATTAGACAACTATTTAGCCTTTCTTCTAACCAAACATACATGATGTAATTCGTAAGCACACAGAATGGCCATAATCAAGAAACTCTTCAATTTTAATGAAATCAAATCGTTTGGTTCCCAGGAATTACCTCTGATTTATTCCATGATTTTTTTTTTTCAAAAAAAAAAAAAAAAACTGCCTCACAAAATGCATCAGCTTCGGAAATTTTGATAAAGTAGAAACAAAATCACATCCAATTCCAAACAAAGCAACCAATAACCATTAATTGTGCTCGTAACTCGCAATTCCAATCGCGGTACAAACGCATTAGGATCATCTAGAATTTCTAGAGTAACTCAATATCTTAAACCTTAATCATTTTCTTAATTAAATGGTTCAGATTTCACGTAAAGAAAATCAAGAACTCTACGGTGAAGTTGAAAAGAGAGAGAGAGGGGGGTAATCACGTGATTCACGTACGGGCAGTAGGATTTGGAGAAGATGGCAATTTTGTGGGAGTAGATGACGTTCTGTACGAAGGCCGAAGACGAACCGGAGGCTCTGGCTTCCTTTGCCGCGTGCCCTAACAGCAGCACCACCAAGACCACCGCAACAAGGCCAGTCAACTGAAACCTGCGCATTTTGGCCAAAACCGTCGCCGTTTTTCGACCTTTCAAGTCCGACGCGTATGTATACGCGGTTTGGACTACCAAGGGTCACATAGATTAATGTAACCCAAGGGCCAACGGCCCAATTACTAATGGGCTAGCCGGGTAGGCCTTATAAATACAAAGTCAATTTTTTAATATTATCAATGTATTATTATTTATCTCTCAAAATAAATATATGAAAAAAAATAAATAAATAAAACTCTCAAACTAGTCTTCGTTATTCAATATATTTAGGTTAGAATAATTAGATGATGATTTTTTGAGATCATGTTAGCATATGTTGCATGTAACTAATTCACCTCTTAGATGTATAAATGTAAGAGTAATTAGATGGAAACAACCTCTATGGCATGTTTGAACAAATTGGTGGAGATTTTTTTCTTTTTAGCAGAACAAATTAGTAGAGTTGATTGTCTAGGACTACTAGAGTATGTACCCCATGATTTTACAGGCTAAACACGTATCCTTAAATCGTAGAAAGTATTCTGTTTGAAAGTGCATTAAAAAAAAAAATTAAAAATTTTAAAAAAATTACGTTTTCAAATAACAAAAAACGGGAGAGCATTTTTTATAAACACATAATTTTTTAATTTGTGTTATTAAAATCTCAAAAACAACTCTCTTTTACGAATTTTATTAAGTACTTAACTATATTTTTAAAAATTATATTTTCAGTAATTTGAACCGCTAAACTTGACAAACACCTACTTATTACTATCCATCAGGGAATCAAATTTTGTTCAATTTTCTGTCAAACAAACAAAATGTACTAACGTGATTAAGAATGAAGTTTAGTAAGTTGATTTTTACCACCTATTTTACATCGAAAAGACTTCATTTTCTCCTTGTACCATAACATAGTTATCATGGACCATTTCAAAGTGTTTGATTTTTCAGATGAGAAACTTGGAAAGAACAATTCGCTAAGCTCCTATAAACAAGATAAAATTTGTGATTAGTGTAGGAATATAGTTTTCATCCAAATTGGATTGGAAGAAATCTTTGAACTCAATCTCTTAAACTGAACAATCGATCCCATTTCACTGATAAACCATAATCGAATAAAAGTACAACAATTGAGAAAAATCTGTATGCAATTCCAAGAAACACGTACAAAATCAAGGTAATCGAAATACAAAGCAATGAACTTCAAGAGGGCGTGGAATTGGGCTTGGAATCACTTTCGCAAAGCTTGTTGTAATCCTCGAGCTCCTCATAGTACACGTCCCACACGCACCGCACGCAACCACTGCCACAACAATCCCCCGGCAAGGGCTTCTCCGGCGGCGGAGGCAATTTCTGCTTCGATTCTTCTTCCGATTCCTTCTTGTTCTTGATGGGCTCTGGGTCTGGCGGAGTCTTGCTTGTTACCTCGTCGGCCATGGACTTGTGGGCGTTAGCGCAAAAGGGTCGTGGATCTTGGAGCCGATTGTTGAAGATCTTGATCGTATTGGCAGAGAATCGTCGCAGGGTCAGATCAGAGACTCGTCGCAAGGGCAAGGCAACTTGGGTTCGGACTTCCAGACTCACAAAATGCATCAGCTTCGGAAATTTTGATCATGTAGAAACAAAATCACATCCAATTCCAAACAAAGCAACCAATAACCATTAATTGCGCTCGTAACTCGCAATTTCAATCGCGGCTAGAATTTCTAGAGTAACTCAATATCTTAAACCTTAATCATTTTCTTAATTAAATGGTTCAGATTTCACGTAAAGAAAATCAAGAACTCTACGGTGAAGTTGAAAAGAGAGAGAGAGGGGGGTAATCACGTACGGGCAGTAGGATATGGAGAAGATGGCAATTCTGTGGGAGTAGATGACGTTCTGTACGAAGGCCGAAGACGAAGCGGAGGCTATGGCTTCCTTTGCCGCGTGCCCTAACAACAGCACCACCAAGACCACCGCAACAAGGCCAGTCAACTGAAACCTGCGCATTTTGAAGTACCAAGGGTCACATAAATTAACGTAACCCAAGGGCCAATGGCCCAATTACTAATGGACTAGCCGGGTAGGCCTTATAAAGACAAAGTCAATTTTTTAATATCAAAATAATATATGAACAAAAAAAAAAAACTCTCATACTAGTCTTCCTTTTATCCAATGCTCACAAGTCACATTCTTATTCCTATTTTTTTTTTTTGGGTGAAATCGTCATTCCTACAATTTAGATTCATTGTTGACATCTAAGCAAAATTAATTAGAAACTGACCCCATTATAGTGATGGCTCAAAATTCTCTAAAAAATGTCATATTAATTAGTAGCGAAGACGGAACCAGGGGGCCAGGAGGCTCATTCTCCCTTCTCAATTATATATATATATAATCTAAAATAAGGCTCGACCCTTATTCATGCTTTGACTCTTTTAAAAAAATTAATAGTTCTATACATAATGAGCAGCCTATAAAAGATACACCATACATATAGATTTTAAAAGAGGGGGGGTAAAAGGAGCATGTCTTCCTAATATTGACTACCCTACAAATAGTATCATAGTTAGATTTTTTCAAGAATGTTGAACTCAAAAGATGGAGACTTTGGGAGTCCAGATGTGAGAACTACACCAAGTGCCACAATTCTCAAAATTTTCATCCATAATGGCCACAGCTTAACTGCTTGAATTCTTTCTTACAAAAAAAAAACTGCCTGAATTTTTAAATTGGTTTTGGCAACAAATTTGAGCTTTAGGTTGAGAGTTTTAACAATCCTGGCATTTAGTCCTCGTGAATATTTGAAGTTTTAACCTTTTTTTTTTTTCTTTTTTTTCTCTCTTTGGTAAATATATAAGATCTTTTTCAATCTTTATTTAATTTATTTTTACTCTTGAATTAATAATGCTGAGTTGGTACAAAGGGATCAAAAAACCTCTTTCATTTCAAGTGAAATGGAAATAATACATAAAATAATCTAAATTTTGTTTTGTTGCATTTAACAATATACATGGTGTCATGCGTCATTTAAAATTTTAAATGACATAATAACATATACACTATTATATTTGTGGAATCTAATATAGAACGTGACATAAATCCTCAAATTAAGGGGATCTTATTCTGTTGACGTGGGATGACTTCTTCACCATCAAGTCTGATGGGTCTCACTAGTTTTACTCTTCAAGTTGGTTTGAGTTTCTTGTCTCCCAATTGGATGAATACTCCTTTTCCTAGGAGTACTAGAAGTTCTCTATAGACTTGTATTTGGTTTTAGTTAACCGACTTAAATCCCTCTTATAAAAGGATGTGCAACCCTATGGAATAAATGATCAGAAAAAGAGCTGCTCAAGGATAAACAGAAAGAGGGTTGTAGTGCGATTGCAGTTTCTTTTTGGTTTTTAGACCTGCCATTTAGAGTGTAGACAGCAAAGAAAACAAGAGAGAAATAACAACACTGTGAGAAAGAAAGATAGAGATCAGCCGCCATCTTATTCCAACAAAAGAAGAGTTCGTATTTCTGTCTTTTGTATTCTTTTTTAAAATAATCTCTATTATGTAATAGTGAGATTTTGGTGTATTAAGGCTTTGGATTCGGAGTAATTTTCTCTTTATTATATTTTTTATTCTATCTTTGATAATGAATTTCTCTGTAATCGCCTCCGCCAGTGGACATACCTCACATTGAGAGAACCACTTAAATCTTGATGTTATTTGCGTGTGATTGTCTTCCTATATTTACTGTAATTGTGATTGTATTTTTGCGCAAAATATTCCAATACAAAGGGGGTGGCATTGTAGCACACAACTTTTATATACAAGTAAACGATTTCATTAAAAATCAAAGGGCACACCCAATATACGCAAGAAGCATATAAGAGAAACATCTAACAAGAAACAAAAATAAAAAAGGTTCATGAAAACTAAAAATTTGAAAACAATCGTAGGCGGTTATCCCTTGCAATAATAGAAGACATTTAAGTCTGCCACTGTCCTCTCACTTTATTGTACCACATAAGTAAAATTATAACATGACAAAGGTGCATGAAGTACATAAGACACCTTATATTGGAAACAGAAATGTTTTCAAGTACCCAATAAGCACAATTGGCTGCAGACTTCTCATGCTTTCCATCTAGATAGGCATTTATAGCATACCATACATGATTGATTCAAAACTAGGTTCCGATCTTCACATAATCGACTTGATATAATGGCTATCTTTTCAAACCCAGGAGTAGTAGTAGAATTCCAGGGTAGTCAAAATTATATGCCAATCTGATGAATTTCAGCTTGAATTCGTTCCATGGTGGATACCTTTGCCCAATTTCAGGGAAGAAGCTTCTTTGCAAAACCGCTTTTTCATGGCTGAAAGTATCAAAAGAGTACTTACCATGGTACCTTCCAAAGCCACTCTGACCAACACCACCAAATGGTAAAGAATCACAAACAAACTGCAATCATAAATAGACATTGCACAGAGTTAAGGCTTTATATTTAATCTTTTTGCTAGATTGATACGAAAGGAGACTTTTGGAAGAGAAAGTGTAGTACTTGAACTAAGACGTCATTGAAAGTTACACTTCCTGAGGATGTTTCTGCTACAATCTGTCTCTTGAATGTTTCATCTTTCGTGAAGGCATAAATGGCAAGAGGTTTTGGCCTTGAATTTATGAAGTCAATGCTTTCTTTAATGTTATCCAGCTGTATAGAAGAGTAGCAATTTTATAGAGAAAATTGTTATAAAGACCTTTGCAACAAGAAAAAGAGCCTGATTCTCACACTGATTATCGGGAGCAATGGGCCAAAGATTTCTTCAGTCATGATTTCAGCATCAAGTGGAGGATTTAATAATATTGTCGGCTCGATTAACCTGTAAAAGTTACGGATAGAATAAATAAACATCTATAATTGCTAATCAAGTTGCTTGTTAAAACATCAAATAAGACTATGGGATTCAATTGTTTAGCTGTCAATTATTCCAAAAGCATAAGCTGATAGATCATAAGAATCATATGTTCTAGACAACTACGATAAAAGGTGCGGAATGCTGCTGCATGCTGATGGGTGGTTGGGGGAAGATACCGATAACTTACAGTTTTTCTTCATCTAGTGAACCACCATGAATAATGGAAGCTGAAACAAGAGGAGCCTGAAGAAGATTCCGCAATCTCTCAAATTGTTTCTTGTTTACTATTCTGGCAATGCTATTTGAGTTAATTGGGTTCTCTCCATAGAACTTATTGATTGTCTTCTTTAATAATTCTATCTGAAAGAAGAAGACATACGAGGTAAAATTCACTTCAGAACCAATAGAGTTCCACCTCCACACACAATATAAAGAGAAAGTTAGTTAATAAATCTTGGCATTATTACCAGATTAGACTTGAATTTGTCTTCAACGAGTACATAATCTATTCCTATGCATGCCTGTCCACTGCATGCCCCCCACTTCCCTCCGACAATTCGTTGGATTGCCACCTTCAGGCCAACACATGAACTGAAACAAATTAGGTAAACAGGTTCTAACATTCAAAGCATTATGTATTACAGTGATGCAAGCCAAACAACCTTTACATCTGAGGGATTGGAGAGGGAATCGAAGATTGCAGGGCATTTTCCTCCCAGCTCCAGAGTAACAGGTGTCAAATGCTTTGCAGCTGCAGTCATGACAAGAGACCCAACTCGTGGGCTTCCTAAAGACAAACAGCGAAAATAACCAACTTATATAATTAACATTTCTGGCTGAAGAATTAACAATTTGGTTCAAAATTATAGCACATCAGCAGTTCAGCTTTTGTTAGACATGTGACTTGTAACGGAAAAGAAGTGGTACCGGTAAAGAATATCTTGTCCCATTTATGCTGCAGTAGCCGTTCACTTACATCTGCTCCACCCTCAATGACTTTAATGGCACTGTCATCCAAGTAAACAGGGAGAGTATTAGCTAGAAAAGCAGAGCTTGCTGGAGCATGCTCTGATGGTTTTACAACCACTGCATTCCCGGCAGATATAGCTCCTATCAATGGATCCAGTGTAATGCCTGTATCCAAAAAGATGATTGTTTATGTTAGAATGTTAATTAAATGATTAAATTCACATATTCTTAATAAATTTTTTTAATAAATGATGATTTAACATAGTATCAGAGCTCGTGAGTTTGAACCTTGACTCCACGATTTACTCTTGTTATTTTAATTAAATATTCCACGTGTTAGGCATCGTTTATTGAGAAAAAGTTTGGACCCATATGTAAAGGGGAGTGTTATAATAATATAATTAAATGATTAAATTCACTTCGCATTTCTCTAATTACAGTGCTTACTAACAACTGTCTGTGTAGCTACTATAAGTACAAATGAGTAAATAAAGGCTATTTGCAATGTGGCATCACGTCAGCCTACATTCAACTTGCCCCTGATATGATGTAGAGTTAATTAGATAGCGGCTTGCTCAATGCTGAATACTTCCATAAGCAAGCTACTGCTTGATCACTTTTTAGAGCGTTGGTGCTGTAAATGTAGATAAATTGTATACAGGCATTTTGGCTTAAAATACTGAGGAGGCACAAACAGGGCCCCCGGGGTGCCTAGCATATAAACTATGCCTAAGTTATGACAATCATAATTTGGAAAAGAAAAGAGCAGATAACAACCAATAAGTCCGAAAAAAAAAAAGGATAATTTCATATTTCTAGTGTGTATGTATGTGGTCAAATATTAATTAAATAATTAAATTCACAATTTCTTATCAGTTTAAATTTTTGAGATAAATGGTGATTAACATGGTATCAAAAAATAAAAAATAAAAAAAATAATGAGTTCGAACTTTGTTTTCATCTTTCACCTCTCATTTTCAATTAAATATTTCATGTGTTGAACCTCGCAGATTATTGAGAGTATTAAAATATTAATTAAATAATTAAATTCACAATTTTTTATTAAACTTTTCAATATAAGTGGTGGTTTAAAAAATAACATATAAATTCTACGAGTACTAAACATGCTCTTTGTAGCAAAGTGATTCTTGAATCTTATTACTCGACTATGCAACAACACAATCTCACTGCACCCCAATAAATGATTGGACTCACTGATAGGGAAGTTCCAAGATCCAAGTATGAGAACCACACCAAGCGGCTCGGGCAGCACTTTTCCTTTTGCTGGGAAGAAAACCAAAGGCAAATCTCCCTGACCAAAAACGCATAAATCAGCATTAGTAACCAAACAAAACTTCAATCAGCATTTTTTATCCTTGTGTCCATACCTGTCCTGTCATAAAAATGTCCATTTTAGGGCCAGACACATAAAAATTGCAGGAAAGGGATATTATAGAATTTATTTGAGTTGCTTCTTGAGAATCTCAAAACAGAATATCACTAGTGTTAAACGCATATGAGCAACCAAAGTGATAGTAATATCTATTAAACAGAATTGAGCAACCAAAGTGTTTAGCGGTTGCACATAGGATTGAAAATGAATAGAGTTGCTCACAAACAAGCTCGGGCTTAGCTTGGATAAACTTAACTTGGTCTCAATCCATTTAATAAACGAGCCGATTGTGAACACAAAATTAGGCTCAATTATTAAACGAGCTATACTCGTATAAATTCGGCTCGACTTGTATAAGCTTGTATAAATTAATTTTTATTATTTTTATAGTATTATTTTAATTTTGTAATGAGAACATCTTAAGTACTTTAGAAGATAAAAATGAATTCTCTTTCTACTATGATAATAGATATAGCTTGGATTATTGTTTTTGTGAGTTTTGATATAAACATATGTCTATTTGTGTGTATGTATAGATATATGTGTGTGTGCGCATAATGAAAGTATATACATACTATAAAATATACGTATAGACTTTGAGATTGGACTGTTTAAGATTCGATTTAGTTTATTTAATTAACTCAAATAATAAAATTTTTAACAATAATTAATTAACTAATGAGTAGTATGATTTTTAAAAAAATAAACAATCATGATTTTTGCTTTATATAAGAAATTAATAAGTTAATTGGGCAGCTCGAGTTCGTATGAAAAATAAATGAACTAAGCTTGGACAAATTATGTAGATCGGTGATAAGCTTAAGCTCAAATTAAATAAACCCAACTTAAACATTCAATAATAATAGACTCGATTACAATCCTGGTTGCGCAATAATTTACTAGATCAGGGATACAAAATACCGGTAATCTAGTTATTTAAATAACCAGATTGACGAATGCTGTAATGATATAAAATTTTCACAAGGTGAAAATTTTACAAGTGCATAGAATCCTGATCTGCTAATGTTGAACAAGCTAAATATCGAGCCTTAGTCATGAGCCCACAAACCCATATTCCCTCCCAGATAGAAAACAAAAAAAATTGATAATTGTATCCTTTAGGGGATCGCTCAGAAGAAAAAGAAAAACACTTAACCTTCTTAGGGGCCACCCATTTGTCCAAATTGCTCAAAGCATTTCTGGCTGATTTTATCACAACCCCAACCTACAGCAGAGTAATCTACCACCGGTTATGCAATGAAATGTAGCAATCCGTCGACAAAAAATAAAACTTTGGCCTTCCAGCTTTGATGGGTATTTGCCGAGGCTTATTATAAGTGGCCACAACACAAAACTAATGATGGGGTTGTGATAATTACCTCATCACGGTAAGCTTCAACAGGGTGTTTCCCAAGATCTTGATGGAGAGCTTCGAATATCAAATCTTCTTTGTCACGGATGAGGTCAAGGAGAGCCCTGAGCTGGGTTTTCCTCCATGCAACACTTCGAGTTCTTCCACTTCTAAAGGTTTGTCTTAGCTCGGCCAAGCTTCTCTCTACTTCTGCCATTGCTTCCGGTGGAGGAAACTATGTTGCCCTGTTGTGTCATTTAATCTAATTTTTTTTTCTCTTAGCAACACAAGTCATGTCATTAATTTTTCTGGGTTTCTGTCGCTTGCCTGCGGTTGGCCTAGCCTGTTGTCAAGCTTTAAATGCCAACACCAAACTCTAGCTGCTACCATGCTGCCACGAGAAGGTACTTAAGATTGTAGGCTTTTTTACAGATATGCCCTTTGGTGGTGATCGGGGAAGATGCATTTAAACGTGCATAAAGTTTGATCCGTTCTTTTTTAGAGCATAAAATTTGCACCCCTCTACCATATTGGTACAAATAGAATGAAAAACTTGAGAAAGCACTACTGAACTAATAGTTGGTTTGAAATGCTTTTAATGTTTGCAAATTTTTTATTTTAAACTACTGAATTTTTAAATTTTTTTACTTATTCTTATTCGGTAGAATTTTTTCGTTAAATTCTGCTAAAATTTGCAAAATGCTCATATTTTTTTAAAAAAAAAATCAAAAATTTAGGTGTGAGTATTTTTATAAATTTCATTAAATCCTAACCAATACCTAAATCTTTGCAATTTTTTTTTTCATTTTTTCTAACGGAGAGGTGCCAAAATTTTTAAAATACTCTTCATTTTTTTAAGAAAAAAAAAATTTAAGGATTTAGGCATTGATTATGATTTAACAGAATTTACAAAAATATCTACACCTAAATCTTTATTTATTTATTTTTTAATATGGGTATTTTATAAATTTAGACAAGATTTAACGGAAAATCATATCGGATTGAAAGTTCAGTAGCGTAAAACAAGAGTTTTTAAATATTGAGAGGAATTTCAAAATGACTGAGAGTTCATGAGAATTTTCTAAAATTTTTCCTAATATTTATGTATATTTAAAAATGTGTATATGAAAATTACATATTATGTTTATTCTATTAAAAATACATATGAGATCACATGGGATCGAATCTTCATCCTTATAATAGGATCCTCTTCATTTGACTTGAAAATGAAGAATAACCATCTTATGGTCCATATTATATTTTATAGTATCTAACAGTGTACATGATACCACGTTATTTAAAAATTTTAAATGATATGACAACATATGCATCGTTAAATAATATAAAATTCTTCTCTCATCTTGCTTTCCAAGCCCGTTGACAATGTTTGATCCCTATTCTGCTAAAATTTGAAAAATACTCATTTTTTTTAAAAAAAAAAATTAGGTGTAAGTATTTTTATAAATTTCATTAAATCCTAACCAATACTAAATCTTTGCAATTTTTTTTTTCTAACGGAGGGGTGCCAAAATTTTTAAAATACTCTTCATCTTTTTAAGAAAAAAAATGAAAAAAAAATTGCAAAAATTTAGGCTTTGATTACGATTTAACAGAATTTGCAAAAATACCCACACTAAATCTTTAATTTTTTTTTTAATATGGGTATTTTATAAATTTAAACAGAATTTAACAAAAAATCATATTGGATTGGAAGTTCAGTAGTGTAAAACGAGAGTTTTTAAACATTGAGAGAAATTTCAAAACGACTGAAAGTTCTTGAGAATTTTCTAAAATTTTTCCTAATTTTTATGTATATTTAAAAATGTGTATATGAAAATTACATATTATGTTTATTCTATTAAAAATACATATAAGATCACATGGGATCGAATCTTCATCCTTATAATAGGATCCTCTTCATTTGACTTGAAAATGAAGAGTAACCATCTTATGGTCCATATTATATTTTATAGTATCTAATAGTGTACATGATGCCACGTTATTTAAAAAATTTAAATGATATGACAACATATGCATCGTTAAATAATATAAAATTCTTCTCTCATCTTGCTTTCCAAGCCAGTCAACAATGTTTGATCCCTATTTCTCTCTCCCCCCCCTCCCCGGCCGCACGGAACCCCTTCCTTTCTGCATGTTGTCTCCTTCAAGGAGTTTCTCTTTTCTCCAAGAGATAAGCTCCCCTTTCTCTCTAGAGTTTTCTCTAGATCCTCTCGCCTCTTATGAAGCTCTATCCATCGTCTCTGGAGATCTATTCATGATCCTCCAAAAATCGTAGCCTCAGTCTCTCCCCCTCTGCCTTGCCGTCTCATTTGCTCCGTAAAGACGTCTCCTCCCACTAGATCTGCTTTGGGTTTTAGATTTGGCTTTTTATGAGTTTGATTTGTTTTCCGCTGTCAGCTCCACCCACAACACATGCTTCACCGCCATCATCATTGACCTCTCCGCTCCACATCACCACCTCTCGTGTCTTGGTCGGTGCCTCAAGCGCGGGCAAGTTAATCTCACCCGCCTGCATGTGGAATCCTCTTTCCCCCGTGTTCTCGACATCTCTACTCCAAGTGATGGTGTTTTTTGGGTTTGGTGATTTATTTATGCTTTTTGCTATGTGTTTTTTGTTTCTGTTGTTGTTGTTGGTTTTTTGCTAACAAGTATTCAAGTAAAGTTGAAGGGTATTTTAAAGGTTATACCCCTATTTGTGTCATTTGTACTAGGGACTTAGGTAGGGTTGAAATCTCTTCTAACAATTATGTCATTGCGTGTACATTGTCTAACCGCTTTAAATGAAGGCCACTTTCTTGATGTTTGTGCCAATAATTTATAGGACCGCATCAATTATTTGTCAATTCTAATTTATGTTTGTTTTGAGACTTATTACCAGATTGCAGCCCTTTTTTATAGATCTTGGTTGTAGTTCTTATTTGAAGATGATCCTATTCGGATGTAGCTGGAAAAAAAAGAATCCTCTCCAATTGATCCAAGTCCTTTCTGGGTGGGGATATACTATTAGTTTGGAAGCTTTCTTAATTGCACAAACCTACTCTTTTGAAAAAAAAGGTACATCCATAAATGCATCAATACGTTGTCAATGTCACAGGCAAGTTCAAGTTTGAAACAAAGAACCAATAAATCACACACAAAAAATAACGCACCAAGAAAGATCTTCGAAAAGACACAGCCGCATTCGCTTGTGGCTATCCTCATATGTGGTTCAAGAACCACTTAATTTACATCCCTAACTCTTTAAAAAGGAAAAAAAAAAAAGTCTACACTTCTATCTTATTATTTTTATTATATATTGCTGGCTTAGTACGGTAATAATTTCAATCATCACTTGGATAAACCTTTGTTAAAATAGAAAAAATACAAGAACTTATTGACACTATCAAATCAATAATTGAGATAATAATAAAATAAAAAAGTAATTTTTAGCATTATTCCTATAAAAATAGAAATAGTCTTATTTCTAACATTAAATTACTTTAGAAAAAAAGTAAACATATCACACTCAAATTATCATCTCATTATTAACGTGTTTCCTTCAAATTATTAATTGTATCAATATTTTTTATAAACTACTAAAAAAATGTCAATGTCTCATAAGGCCTGTAAAAAGACAAAAAAATGACCATAATTTTTTTTAATAAAACAAAAATATCCTTATAAATTGAAAAAAAATCAAACATTTAAAAATTTAAAAAACTAAACAAAAAATTTAAAATTTTAAGAAATTAATTTTTTTTTAAAATAAGGGGGTGGTAGTTTATTTTTTCATTTTTTCGAATTTATTTATTTATTATTTACAATTTTTTTTAACATTTTTAAATATTTAAAAAGAAGATCAAGATATTAACAAAACTAATAATAGTTTAAAGGCCATTGACAATAAAATAATAAAACGGTAATTTGAAAGGTACGGATACTTTTTTCATTACTCTTTTTTTTTTTTCTTAAGAAGCAAACTTTTTTCATTACTTTAAAGTTTAAAATACAAACAAGTGCAACTGTGCACGGCTAAGATCACATCACAAGGGATCTCGTTGAAGTTCCACTAAGGCGGCTAATCCCTAAATTAGTTGCCTGTCCAATCTTAGCACATCTTTATTAACTTTTGTGCAGTCGACCGTCTAATCCAGCGGACCCAAGCCTAACTGCCTTTTTGTCTCCATGAAGGAAAGGACTTCTTTTGGTAAGTAAGAAAACCAAAAATATAAATAAATAAATAAAAGATGGGAGGAACTTTCAGCAGTTAATATTTTTTTTTATATAATTATCTCTTTAATTATCTTATTTATTGGGATACATTTTATAATCAGCATAAAAATTATGTTTTTATATAAATAATTAAAGATTTAGTTATAAATTAATCATTAAAAATATATATATTATATATTTTAATTTAAAATTATACTCTACCCCAAGATAAACATCAAGGGGTGTGTTTAGCAGTGTTTTTTTTATATTTTTTTTTTAAAAAAAAAAATTAACAAAAACATTAACAAACAATTAAAATAAAAAATATATATTCACAAAATATTTTAAACCCCCCGCCCGCCCCCCAAAAAAAAAAAATAGAACTGTCGAACCAACCCCTTTGTTAGTTGTAAATACAAAACCCGCAAAGCCGGGGGAGGCGCAGCTTTACTCTATTCAGAGGTCTTAATTTAGGTGTCAAAACCGCCTCAAGCTACCACCTAGAACAGTAGAGAGCGGCCCCGTCCCCCAAAACAATCTCCTACATCATGACACACTTTTGATAGGATTTTTTCTTTTTCTTTTTCTAAGCGCACTTTTTATAGGATTGATTGATGAAACTTGTCTAATTCACTCAAGTACACAAGTCACCATAAAGTCCTCACTTCAATGTTAAGTTCAAGCCCAAATATTGAATAGAGATAAAAAAAGAAAAAGAAAAAAAAAGGTTCAAGCCCAAATAAATAAAATATAATGCTATGAAAATATAAAATGAAAAGCAGAATTAAAAAACAAAAAAAAAATAATTTTATGTGGTTCGATTTATGATTTACGTCAACAAAAAAAAAATATAAAGGCTATGTTGAGAAATAAAATGAGTTTTGGGCTCAACATTAGAAACCCAAAAGATATGCAAAATGGCCCAAGGCCCATGAAGCTTTCTCGAAGTTTGACAATCAATAAAGGTTCGCAGGTATGAGCTAGATCGTCAGAGTTCGGCTAAAGGGCCCCACCTTGAACAGAGAATATGGGACTTGGGAAACGTGAGCTGAAAACCTGAGTTACAAGCTACCTCAAAGTCATGGTCTTCAAATAAATAAATATCTTAGAAGAGATGTGCATTTCATGAAGGTATACCTGCGCTATGCTCTAAAGGCCATCCCTTGGTGATTCACCCAATCTTAGAAAGATGCAAAGGCCGTCACAAGGAGGGTTTAGATAATGTTTTAGTAGGTTTTAGGCATTCAGGTTGCACTAATGTGATAGACGTCAACAACAAGCATGATGTGAAAGTTTCATTGAAAGTGATTATTGAAAGCAAGTTGGGTCCATTTGAGAATAAGCGGTCAACGTCATTGTTAACAAAGAGAGAGATAATATAGGGACTTGTGAAGATTCCATCGATTCTTATTGAAGGAGAATGGTATAAAAGGTGAGGACACTTCAAGACAAATGTAACGGGAAATTCATTAAGCATTCTTATCAGTTAAAATTCTTGGAACAAATTATCAATATATCTGACTTAAGCATCAGAGCTATCTCCTGCCAGCCCGTTCCAGCAAGCTTTGAACTTATCTTCATTCTTATTTCAAAATTTCAAAGTCCCATACCGAAAATTGTCCTAACATGCTACATTTTGCTTTTATTCACTTAGTGATTTTACAATACAAAGGATCAATATGTATAAAGAGTTGAGAGAATACAAAATGGTATGAGAGATCAAATCAAATCAGATTTAAATGTATTCAAATCTGATTTGATACAATCAATTACAATCAATGTTGAAATCAAATCTCGAATATATTCTAATACCCTCCCTCAAATTTAAGGTGGAAGATTTTGAAAGTTTGAGTTTTTTTTTTCTTCTCTCATCTTTTTTTTCTTTGGAGATTGCAGTGGGCGATAGTAGTGATTAGAGATGTACCTTAAATAACAATAAGTCAAAAGATGGCAAACTATGGGCTAAAATAAAAGCCAATAAAGGGCTGAGAATGAGGCCAATTATGAACTTTAAGTGGGCCCAAGTTTTCAAACTATACTACAAAAACCAAAAATTGAGTTAACTATGGGCCAAAATGAAAGCCAATAAATGACTTAAATGAGGTCAACCATAGGAGAGTTGCAGCATTAGAACTAGGTTTGTTCGGCAAAAAAAAAAAAGAAAAAAAGAAAAAAGAAAAGCAAACCTAACAATTAATAGGTCACCATTTTGATATCATATGAGATAAAAAGAAAGAATGTTAAATCAATTGGTTTTCTCTCTTATGTGAAAATTAAGAGTGAGAATGACCCACCTTAACCCCTCTCCCTGTTCCCCATTGTTATCCAGCCATAAAAAAAAAAAAAAGGTTTTAAACTTGAGCATACTTATCAGTTATCAGGAAAGGATAACTAGACGGGCATATCTACTACTTGTCACTAACCAGGGGCGGATATACGGGGGGCTGCGTAGGGACGCACGGCCCCCCCTTTAAAAAAAAAAAATTTAAGACCCACATCCAAAAAAAAGTACACACCCGCCCCTCCTTTTCACATACCCGCTCCCCTTTTCAAAGTTATGGCCCCCCCTTTTTTTTTCTCACAAAAGAAAACATTACTGAGTACACTACTTTCTGTTGTGCTCTGTATCCAATAGTCTGATACTTTCTCTACATCACACACACGCGCGCGCAGAGGGGGAGAGAAAGCAATGCTTCTAAGTCAACTGCATAGCTCGCAACCATGGATTTTACCCTCCCAAGTTCCAAGGCTCAACCAAGTTTCTTCTTCTTCTTCCAAGAGGTGAATTATTTGTGTTCAAAGTCTCTTTCTTTTTTCATGATTTTTTCTGGATTTATCTTTCAATCTATTATTTGAGTTGAAAGATATGACATTTACATCCATTTTGGAGTTTTGCATTCAGATTCACTGAGCTTATTTGTTTTTTTCTCTCTCTCTTGTAATTTTGTGAAGTTGAGGAAGTATTCGAATGATCATTTATAGTTAGAACAGAGGATCCTATATAGATGGGTTGACTGCTTGTATGTTGAATGAAACGATTCAAAAGACATTCTTTTCTTTTGGTAGGGGGTATCTATATATATGTTGTATTCTATAGTAGGAAAGAAATTGTTTTTTTTTTAGGTGTGAACCTGTGATGTTGAAAAAAACAAAAGTTAAATTGAATTGAAATTTTGTTTAATGTTAAACAAGTAGAATTGCATTGTTCATTAAGAAAAAAAAAAGTCAATTTGTATTTTGAGCCTAACAAGTGTTTGATGAAATGCTTGGTTAAATTTCTGGTTTCATTCTCTCTTTTTCTTTTGCTTCTTATTCATACACTGCACTTATAAGTGGGCTAGTGAAGAAAAACATGACTAATAAGGGATGCATTTACCTTGATAGGATGTTGGCAGATGGTCTTAAGCCAAATGCGGTGCTGTATACCTTGCTTATTAACCATTTCTTAAAGAAGGGAGAGTTTGAATTTGCCTTTAGGTTAGTTGATTTGATGGACAAAAACCAGGTTGAACGTGATCTTGTCATGTATATTTCACTGGTCAGTGGTATTAGCAGAAATATCACCAATATTAAGAAAGAATGGTGCATTTTAAATAAAGGGTTCGAAAGGGCAAGAGAAATGTTGCTCTATTTGCTCCATCAGAGAACTTGAATCCCAAGGGAAAATATTTTGAGAGTGTCTGTTAATTCTCTTGAGGAAATGAAATGCTTTGCGTTGAAGCTGATGCAGAAGGTTAAAGAGATTAAGTTTATGCCAAACTTGTATATATACAATGTTATAATCTCTGGATTTTGTAAGGCAGAACAGATACAGGATGCCTATGATCATTTTGAAATGATGCAAAGAGAGGGTGTATGTCCCAATCAGGTGACTTATACCATTCTTGTTGATGGGCATATCCAATATGGTGATATTGACAGTGCAATAGGATTGTTCAATAAGATGAATGAAGATGGTTGTGCTCTGGACATAATTGTGTACAACACTTTACTGAAAGGCCTTTGTAAGGCTAGGAAACTACTTCATGCCTTGTCACTCTCATATATGATGTGTAAGAGGGGGGTTTTTACCAAATCAGATTTCTTATGAATATTTGCCATCTCAATTAATGCATTTTATCCTTTTAGTCAATTTTCTGAGAATATTATTTTAGTTCCGCCCCTCCTTGGACGCATTCCTGGCTCCGTCACTGTCACTGACACTACTAATCAAGGGAGGGGCTGGGTTTTGTGTTTCCCATGCACAGCCTCCTGTACTTTTATTTCATGTGTTGGATTTGGTCTGAGGGCACTACTATTGGACGATATGACTTAGGTGCAGTAAATTTTGTATAGTGCTGTAAAAAAATTTACACCACTTAAGCCTAATCCAGTATTGAATTCCCTAATCCAAATATAGTTCCTGAATTTGGATAAAACCTACCAAAATATCTGCATTGATTTTCTCACTTGTTCTCTAAATTAATTACTTTGAGCTACAATACTCCCCTCAATTTGTATATCAAAAACTCTCCTCCTTCTGGAGGTTGGCACGTTAACCAAAAAACAAGAGGAAAAGAGAAGGGAAGAAAAAAGTATGCAAAACTTGGCTTTAATTTTAAAATCTTCTTGCTAATTGGTCATGGACTTAAACAATAGATCTGGTAATTAATTAGTTAATCGTCAAATGTTTCAATCAGATAACATTTCATAAATTCTTGTGGTGCAATGCCTTTTTGATCGATAGAGAAAAAGTCGTATGGGAGTGAACAAAAAATTAACAAATTATCACTAAGATATGCCCAGTAAGTACGTATTTAATTGTCAAATAAAAAAAAGTATGTATTTGTCATAATTTCAATATTCTCTCTCCAAAACTTACAAAAATACTTGCGATCTCTATGAACTTTCAATAAGATATGCCTCTAGTATGTTATAACACCTCATATATATATATATATATATAAAGGAATTGTATGTTATAATAGAGGTGTTGGATCCTAATTCTCATGCAGAACATTTTCACGGAACCACAAAATACGAGATTGAGTACTTTATAATTTAAGTACACCTATGAAAAACAACGTATCACGTGAGCATGGTGGAACTAGCAATTTAGGTTTGGCGTAAAAACCAAAATAAATAAAAAAAATAAAAAATTGAGGGGAGTAAAAATTTGATTTTAAGAGGCTTATAAGGGTATTTTTTTTAAAAAAAAAATTGGAGAAAACATTGTCTAGACTCCAACCCCTTCAGGCTTCAGCCACAATACATGTATCGCCCATGCAAGTCAGTAATTTGTTTTATAACAACTACTTTTTTATTTCATAATATTAATGCGAGTCTCATCTTATTATTGATTTTTTTTTTTATTTATTATTTTAACAAATATTGATTTAACGGTTAGTTTTCCACACTCATCCTTCAAATTGGCATAACAGTCTTAACTCTCTATTATTTTTTTTTAAAACAAAAACTGATTCAAAAATTAATTAAAAATACCATGTCAATATTATTATGATAAAAATATAATTTTTACCATTACTATTTTGTTTTCAAAATTAAGGAGACCAAAGGGGTTTATTTTATTATTATTTGTATTTTTTTTTTTTTTTTGGAGATAAATAGGAAAAGGGTAGACGGAAGGGGTTTATACATGCAAAACGTATGTACAAAAGTCTCTAGCAAAATCCAATAACCCGATGGGAATAGTCTTTAACATGAGGTTAATTAATAAGGAAGGAGCTAATAATCAGCTAAAAGATCGTATTCAAGTCCCGTCGTGGTCAAAAGCAACCGACATGACACGCTATGAGATCAGTATTACCCGGACTACCCCTACACCAATTCAGCCTACAATATTTTCAGTTACACTACAAGCAAACTTTTGAAACCCATGATCCCGAAATGGAAACTTCTTTTTTCATCATCTTCTTCAGTCCCCTTTCCCTACAAGCTATATCATATATGCATATGCTCTCTCACAAACCGCTTTGTTGAAGAAGAAGAAGAAGAATAAGGATCAGGAAATTGCAGGAGAAAGACGACCGATGGGGCGTGGAAAGATCGAGATAAAGAGGATCGAGAACCAGACGAACAGGCAGGTGACCTACTCCAAACGACGAAATGGTATTATCAAGAAAGCTCAGGAGCTCACCGTCCTTTGTGATGCTAAGGTCTCTCTCATCATGCTCTCTAGCAATGACAAGCTCCACGAGTACACTAGCCCCACCACAACGTACGTATATATATATGCTTCATCATCTCTCTCTCTCTCTCTCTGTGTTGTATTTCTTTCACAAACCAAACCCTAACATATTTGTTTTCTCTCTAAACCAGAACAAAGAATATCTATGATCTGTACCAGAAGGAGAAGGAGACTGACCTGTGGAGCTCACACTTCGAGGTTAATCTGTTGATCTGTGAATCTGTGATTAATTTCAAGGTTTTTCTCTTTCTGATTTGGTTGATCTGTTGTCTACTTACGAGTGCAGAGGATGCTAGAAGAACTGAAGAAACAGAAGGATATTAACCGAAGATTGAGCAGAGAGATAAGGTGATTGGTCCGGTAGATAACTAAAGGCAGTAGTCATGCCCAAATGTAGAGCGCCTAGGTTTTTCATGTGTTGCTAATTAGGGTAATGGTTTTGACAGGCAGAGGTTGGGTCAGGATCTGTCCGATCTCGACTTCGACGAACTGCGTCGTCTTGAGATTAAGGTGTCTGCTTCCGTCGACGTCATTCGCGCACGAAAGGTTAGATTTCATTCCATCTATCATCTATGTATTTGGTTTATTTAGGTTTTTAAATTTTTGTAAAAGCATTAATTCTTTTTAGTTCCCAATAGTTGAGGTAATAGCAAAAATAGGCACCGGCCAATTATATCTCACAAGCCAAGCAAGCTCCTGGGAAATGGATAAATTGTAGACTAGTTGTGATGGGTAAACTGCAAAATCAGAATTTGAATTTATGATTTCTACTATGAGATTATGTTAAATCGAGAATTTCTTAAAATTTTAAGTTAATTGAAAACTATAAATGTAATTATTTAATAAATATTAGTTTAGATTTGAAAATCTGCAAAGATCTTACTGGTCAAGTTTTTCTTTGTTCTTAAGGTTACCAAATCTTGCTTTTTAGGAAGCACAAATTTTGCAATTTATGTAGTTGAGTGTTATTTGTAAACTTTTTTTGTGTATATATATATTTTATGAATCTCTCTCATTTGTATCCTTGATAGTTACAACATAGTTTTTCTCAAAATTGGGTCGATGGAAATTTTCGATCCTAATATAATCTATAAAATTGACATTTGTCTCTAGATTCATTTTGAAAATGCATACACTAAGAACAAATATATCGCATGCTTTGTTAATTTCTTTAGAAATCATATAGTCTAAGGACAAATATCACTTTAATAGATTGGATAATTTAAAAGAAAACTCTATCTTAATTGTTAACTTTAATTTAAAATAAATAGTATGCGAGAAATATACAAATATCAGTTTTATAAATTTCTTAATAATTAATGTATATGGAAGCAAGCAAACATCTTGTTCTTTCCAAATTTTGGATCATTTTTCAAGTTTCATCAAGTTAAGCTAGGTGACTTTTACTAGGCATGCTTGGAGCTCTTCTATTAAAAGTTGTAATGCATGAACCTATAATTCATTACTTGTTAATTAGCATATATATATATATATGTCCAGAAAAAATAAATGCATAAAGTTATAAGCTAACAATTCCAAGCTTCACGTATCCTTTACAGGTCCACGTGATCAAAACTTCGACTGACACCTTCAAGAAAAAGGTTTGCAAATTGATCAATATATAGTAGACATATAAGTTCTTTCTTTTTGTGTCTTAGTCCCATGGTCTTCAACTTTAAGCTGCTTTGGATTGGACCACCATTAATTATATATTCTTATCCTTAATTTTTGCAGGTTAAGAACTTGGAGGATGTACAAAGCGGTCTCCTGCACAATCTTGTATGTGAGAGTACTCTTTAAACTGAGTTTTCTATCTATATATTGTTTGCTGGATTTCTGAATACTATATATGGTACTCAAATTAATGATGATATTTTTCCCATTTTGTGGTGACATTTTGAAGAGAGCAAAATGTGAGGATCCACAATATGGGTTAGTGGACAATGGGGGAGACTATGAATCCGAAATTGCACTAGCAAATGGCGTGGCTTCCAACCTATATGCATTCCGCCATCTGAATATCCATGGTGGGGGATTTGGATCCCAGGATCTGCACCTTGCTTGAGGGGCGTTAGGAGATCAGAGATCAGTCACCTCTCCTTCTACAGATGCTATCTAATTAATTACTTAAACTGATCATGATGCAGTATGTAAAAGTTGTACTTGGCGTACTACTACTCTACTCCACTTATATATATATATATATATATATATATGGACTTATTTGGATGCATGTTTGCGAACAAGTATTGCCTGAAACTACGTAATGTAATGGCTTTCGGAGCTTATTATTATGTAAACTTTGTGTCTACTCATGCTGCATTGTGTTCCATATGTGTTTTAGGGGACTCATAGCTTATGGGTTTAGGCCAATTATGCTATATTAAATCCTTACACTTATGACATCCTTTTAATGTGGGACTCAAATTCTACACACGAGTATACTCAATAATCTCTCTCTTACATGTGAGTCCATCACCACACTACAATAATCCCTTTCAAACGAAAGCTTTTATTAATCTTATGGGCCCTCTTCAAGATTATGTATAGGCTATGTTGGTTTGCCCACACCACGTACCTTTGACCCTACTATGTACTCCAAGGATCCTTGTCCATGCCTGTGCAACTCTACCATACTGCACATTACCATGCGCCACTCCCATTATATTGCACACCACTATCGAGGCTCTAATAGCACTTGTTAGAAGATTAATACTTTGATAAATTTTTTAGTGAACCCATAATATAACCTATTAAGGCACCATTCAATTATATTATATTAATCACTTACACTTAAAACAAATTTTCAATGTGGAATTCAAACTTTTTTATACACGTGTATACTCAACAATTAGGATTTATCTATAATTGATTGTTTGAATTGCATGCACTTAGGCAACCCTAGGGGGGTGGGGGGTCAACTTATCTTGAGTTGGTAGGCTCTGCATCCCAAGTTGCCTGAGATAGGTGAATTCTGCAGCTCCATCTCTATTATTTATATATGGAGCTATTTAAATTACGTGTAATTCATGCAACCCAATTATAGAGAATCTTTATTCCATTCGGGCTTACTTGTATGTCGAAACTACAAGGTCAATAAATAAGGATTCCGATAGAAGGTTTAAACCTCAAACTGCATGCTCATACAAAACCTCATACAGTGCGTCTCCTATTCCTCTCTCGATACAAGTTATTTTTTTCCTCATGCTTATTTCAAGAAGCACTTTCACTTCAATAACTAAATAGATTATGTGACAGACCAAAAATCAAACTATACGTTGGTATCTCTATAAGGACAAAAATATAGTTTTAAATAACAATTAAAGTAAAATCTCTCTTACAATCCATATATATTTTATACAATTATTTCGTGATAAAAAAAAAATCACCTTTAGTATACTTTTTTTTTAAAAGTGAAATTTTACCTTTAATTAGACCAGTAGGCAGTAACAGTATTAACAACTTTAACTACTATTCTAAATAGGATGAGCCCTTGCATTGGTTGGGCTGGGGCTCGCCGTATCCTTCCTGGCCCAGCGCCTTGTAAAGGGCAGTTATTGATCCAGAGCTAAATCGACGTCGCTGATCTTATTACCGAAGTCCTCACCGTACTATATCACTGGAATATACCGTTGAGGCGTTGATATATCCCCCAAAAATATCACAGAGGGAAAATTTTAAAAAAACAAAAAAACAAAAAACTTTTTTTCTTTTACCTTTTTACCCGCGTCTTTGAAAACTTGAGCTCTATGTTCGTAGTGTGCGAGAGAGCTTGACTTCAATTGCCCAATTCTGCTCGCATTACCGAACCCAAACGACATAGTTTCATGCTCTGTTAAATTTCCATGTAGCAATGGCAGCAATTGCTTCAGTACCTCAATGGAATTGGAAACCAGAGGACGACCTCTTGTTGAAGAACGCTGTCGAGGTAACCCTCTCTTTCCAATTTTACCCCTCGTTTTCCATCAAATTTTCGACTCAAATTCTAGCTTGAACTACCTTGAATCAACTATCATTTTTCTTTACTAGTTTTTTTGTGTGATTGTGTGAATTATTTGTGGTCGAATTACAGGCAGGTGCTTCTTTGGAGGCACTTGCCAAAGGTGCGGTCCGATTCTCCCGAAAATTCACGGTTCGTGAATTGCGAGATCGGTGGCGGTCTCTCCTCTACGACCCCGATGTTTCGGCCGAAGCCTCTGCTCGCATGGTGGAGCACGAACTTTCCTTTCCCGGAAACTCGCCGACGATCTTGCGGCGGAGAAGCGTGATAGAAGCTCCGCCGGGCAAACGAAAAGCCGAAAGCGTCCGTGAAATGTACCGCGCGATGCAGAAGAGAACGTGCAGCAATCAAGTGTTTGAACCGTTTGATCTAGGTTTTCTCTTGGAGGATGATCGCATCAGCGATGGCGGTGATTGTCAAAAGCGTGTAAAATTCGGTTACGATGAGCCTCTGGCTATGATTGGTGATCATATTGGGGACCGTTTAGGGTTTCCGAGTGTGGTTTCTGCCAATGCCGTAGCGAATAATGAGAGCGAGTTTGTATTTGAGCGAAAAGATACAAATCCTAATGCTACTCTTGGAGATAATATAGTTGATGAGTTTGGGAATAGCTCGGATGCTGAGGTTATAGGGCCGTCGGATATGCTTATCTGGGAGACAATCGAGGACGTCTCGGCGCCTGCAATGCCTACCAGTATGAGCATCGGAGATAAGGATCAGCGTTCCACAGAGACGCTGATGCTTCCTGGTGATGGTGTTGTCGATTCGGAGCCGATTCTGAAAGACGGACGTGCCGGTGATTTCGTGGACCTTTCGGATAGTCTATTGAACCTTGCAAACGAGGATGGGATTCTCTTAGTGGACAAAGATGGGAAAGACGCTGTGAATAATAGCCTTAATTCAATTCTCTTGAGTTCTCTAAGTGGTAATGTTCATGATGATAATGATGTACCAAATGTTTGTAAGCCCCAGAGATTGGTTTTGAATACAGGGTTAGATGTTGATGATGATCGGTCTGTGTCTGGCCGTGGTAATCAGCATAGTGTTTGTTCTTCTGAAGTTGATGCAACTATGTCTACATCGGTGCCTGAGGAAGAGAAGGATTGTATATTAAATACTGAGGACTCAGAGATCCCGTGCAATGATGATATATGCTTACCTACATCATCTGCTTATAAAGAGGCTAAAACCCCATCCTCCTCTATCCATCAAAGAAATGGTGAACAAGTAATCAGCTTGAAGAAGAAAGATGAAAATCCAACACTATCATTCACTCGGAAAGTGGGTCTGGACACAGTGCCAGAGACCGGTACAAGGCACCCAATTGTTGGTTTTGGAGTCAAGCCTGGGTCGTCTGGTGGTAACGGTCTTACTGTGGGCTCCAAAGAGGTTACCATTGTCCATGTTGACCCAAGTCAAGCAAGATCAGCACGTGCAACTCCAAAGTCAGCGATAGATGGGGCACTCAAAATAGAGGTTATATGTCAAAATTGAGATCATTCATGATATAGATAGTATATGCATTTTCTTTGTCTAATTAATAAGTTAGATAACCTACTACTTCACCCTGTTTCTATGGGGGGAGCAAGTAGAACTTATTGGCTAGATAGCATCTGCAATTATTCTTTTATAGGGCAGCAAGTTCATGGTTGTGCCCTTGGTAAAAACTATTCCTTAAGCTGCTTGTTGTAAACAGGAAACCAGTGCTCCAGCTACAGTTAGGGAGCACGCAATGTTACATGCACAGCAAGGTTCCACCTTTCTTGAACCAGAATCAAATCCCCCAACAGTACAACAGGAAGAATCTGATAGTGACCACGACATTCCTTGTTTTTTTGATATTGAAGCAATGGTAAATATTAACATTGTGTTTGGGCAATTTATTGTGACATTCTTTTTTTTTTTTAGGTTCTGCCTCTTATAATTTCTTGATGTTATCTTTCAGATACTTGAAATGGATTTATGTCCGGATGATCAGGATTCATATATTAGTAGAGAAGGTAATCCTTCTGAACTTAGATCAAATTAGCCAATGAGTTTTCTGCATGCAGTTCTTTTTTATGCAGAAATTTAATCCGGATAAATTTTGCTTTCAACATGGCAATTTGGCCTTTATGCAAGTTATATATATATATGCACATCGCATATTGATCTGTAATCAAATAATTTTTATTAGTTTATCAATGGTAAAGGTAACCAACATACCAATCAATAGCAAAGCATTCGTTATTCTAGACGAAGGGTGAAAGTATATCGCATTCTTCATCATAATTTGTGTTTGCTATTAATTATGGCCATCTCCAGTCTCAAGGTATCAACATGAAGCTACCAAGAGGAGAATCATAAGGTTGGAACAGTGTGCTCGATCTTCTATGCAAAGAGCCATTGCATCTCAAGGTGCACTCGCAATTTTGTATGGCCGCCATCTGAAACAGTATATTAAAAAGACTGAGGTACTATTTGCGATTTTCCACCACCTAAATTTTTCCGTCAGTTTCATGTATAGTTGATGAAGGAATAGCATGATGGAGTTAACTCTGTTTGATTTTGTTCTTCTTTTATACAGTAGAGTTCTGGTATTTATCTTATTTCTAGCCGAATGCTCAATATAGATACTAGTGTCTTTCTTTTGATTTGAACAGAAAATAGGAAATTATGGTTTGCTGTGCTTCCGTGCTTCCACCTGTAAATGTAGACACATTTTAGAAAGATTTTGCTGGCTGTTGAGGTTTATGACTTTCTTTTTTTGTCTTCTGAATGTTAATCTTAAACTTTACTGACAATCTGCGTGAGTTAAAGTTTTTTCGTGATCTTCAGTCCTAAATTAGACCTAAAATTCAATACAGACGATTGGTGTAAAAGTAGTTCTATTCAAACATGACAATGGAATTATCTTGGAATATAATAGACTGAATGCAATTTCACTCTTCAATCTTCATTCGTGATTGTTCTCTTGTTCTTAGTGCAATCTCTTTCTACATTACAGGTCATACTTGGAAGAGCAACAATAGAAAGTGAAGTTGATATTAACTTGGGAGAAGAAGGAAATGCTAACAAAGTATCTAGACGGCAGGTTGGATTTGTTTTGACTTTCTTGATGCAACCTTTTGCATATTTGTGTGTATTGATGGTTGGTAAGAGCTTTCTTGTGTCCAAATTGTTTGTAAATCCTACACATGCTTGAAAGCAATGAATTGTTCTGTTCTAACTATTAATGAGTAACGTTTTGAGTATTGGTTGCCTTGCAAGGCAACTCCTGTATTTGTCAAAAATACCTTTTGCCAAACTGCAGGCAGGAAAGGATATAATGAAATGAAGAGCAATGAGGGGAAAACTGTTTATAATTACTAATTAGAAAGGGCCAAGAGTGCGAATGTTGGTTGGGATCCATAAACACTCTTGCAATGGGTTAATGTTTTCTGAAAATATTTGTTGTGTTTGAATTTAAAAAGTTTAAAACAAAGTCTGTTTCTTGGTATACGAAGGATAACTAGTCTTCATCATTGTGCTAGGCTCTTATAAAGATGGAAGAGGATGGTTCTTTCTTTTTGAAGAATCTTGGCAAAAGCTCAATCTTTTTGAATGGCAAAGAAGTTGCTCGTGGACAGCTTCTGAGTCTCAATTCTGGTAGTTTGATTGAGGTAAATGGCTTCCCGTCTTTAATTTTGTGCTTACTGATATCTCATGTGGTCCTTTGCTGCCATTTAAATTCTTCAGTTTTCTCTATGCTATTGATTAATGTTTTGTGGATTCTATCATTATGGGTTTCTCCAACTCTTAACTGTATTTGTTGCTGGATTTATTTTGTTGATATGTTAATATTGGATTAGAAAGCTTGACCTTGTGCTTAGCCTTGACAACACTAATAATTTATGGCAAATGGTTATTGTGCAGATTAGGGAAATGGCATTTGTGTTCGAGATGAATCACAAATCTGTGAGGCGGTATCTAGCCAATATCGCCAAAAAAACCCAAGAAGAAAACACCATTTTTGAATGGTCACATGAGGGGGCCCATGAATAGAGACACCAATAGAAGGTACCAATTTTTTTTCCCCCTTTTTGTATTTCATTTTTATTAATAGCCAGTCTATTATATGGGTTTGTCCTTTTACCGGGAGCATCCTCATGCCATCAAACAGTAGAATGTATATAGGCTTCCTGTGAAGGAATGTAGATATATGTATGTAAAAGTAGAATTATTGATAATATAAGTACCCGTATCAGAAAATAGTAATCCATTATTCTCGTATCTTTTTCCCTTATATTATTTTCTTTTTGACGAGGTCCAAATTCTGTTTTCTGTTTGTTCTCTGCAATTAAGGGCAGGTAGAAGTGTTGCACATTTTGCCACACATCAGATGTTCATCTGTTCACTGGTTTTGTTTTTAGCTTCTGTCGTTGCCTTGGTGTGCTCGATTCCCTAATTGATGACCTAAGGAATATTTCCTTGTTCACTATCTTCATCAGTAATAATTCTCCACCACTAGATTCTGATCGTATTTATGCTTTGAAGAAGCCCAAGTGCCTCTTCAATAAGGATTTGGCTTGTGTCCATGGATTAAATACCTGAAGATCTCCTGTTGTTCAAATATGTGGTGAAGATTGCAAGACGAATCTCAACCTTTACTTTTGTCAGTGAGTTCTCCTTCAATCTTGCAATCTTCACCATTTATTTGAATCATAAGAGATTTCAGTTAGTTAATGACGGGAGGCAAGCCAATTCCCTTCATGTTGTCACTTAAATTCGCTCCTTATGGCATTAAGGGTTAAAAGTAGTACCTAGGGAAAATTGGGGGAAAAATTAACTGCATCCGGCTAGTTGATGTAGCCCAAAATTCTTGAGCGTACTCATCAAATTTGATTGGTACCCCCCCCCCCCTTTTTTTGCCCTCTCCTCTCCTCTCTCCTCTCACAATTCCACATTAGAAACACACGCACACATTCAAAAGAAAGTACGAGAATGGATTACCGAATACTAAGATGTGAAATCGATTGCTCTTCCTCTTCTTCACGCGTTTTGTTTGAAGCACTCGAAGCATTGGCAATTTCATCAGGAAGGTGAGTGATTTCAACTTTTCTTACCATGTTGTGTCAGAGGATATGGAAGGTGAGTGAGAGAAATAGAGAGACTGCGAAAAGAGGAATGCTAGGGCGATGATTGGCAAGAGAACCATAAGTATTGGTGGGAAGAGAAGTGGAGAGTGGTGGTTTTGCGTTTAGTTGCTGACTTGCTGTATAGGTTTGAGTCTTTGGGTATGTTTGACAAAGGATTAGGTTGGGGTAGAATCGGAGGTTTTTGAGTTTTGATGTGATATAAAATAAAAGAATGTTGTAAATTTTTTGTATGGAAAAGTGAAAAAAATTTTATTTTTTAGTTAATTTTTTATTTGAATAATAATAAAAAAATGTTTAATGTAATATAAAAAGTGAAAAAAATTGTTAAAAAATTATTGATAGAATATAAAAAGTTTGAATGTTTTTTTTTGTTTTTTGGATTTTAAAAACCCAACTAACTCCTGCCAAATAACTCCTTGAGTCCCGGGTTTGGTTTTGCTTCCGAGAAAGAGAGTGGGGTTTGAGAAACCTAGCTTTGGTAGAGAGAGATAGAAATATCCTATTGTATATGATAGTTTGGAAAGAAATAATATTTAAATTGAGGATTTGAAAGTGTATATTTAGAATAGAGAGTGCTTTTGAAAAAGTAGATGACTAAAATAAAATCAAAGTAATTTTTTAACTAAAATTTACTGAGTCGGATTCGTATTAGGTTACGTAGAAGGTGGCTTGATTGTCTTTCACTCTTTACAAAGAATAGGGCTAAATGAGCCGGTGGTCGCTTTTTGTCACAAAGCGAACGTAATTTACTCGTAGTACTTTTATCACCAGGTCTGTCCACCAATTCATTGGCATCGGACAATGCAACCGAAGGAGCAAACAATATTAAAGAATTCGCCGCTTTGGATATAATTGCGGTATGCTTTGTTTAACTTACACTTCTAAAAGGGTCAAATATTTTGTAATGGTTCAGTTGCTAACATTGCATGTTAATTATGTGTAAGCCAGCGTTTAAAATAAACTTCTTCAAACTAATCTAGAAAAAAAAAAAAAAAAAAGAGAGGGAGAAAGGGAGAAAAGATAAAAAAATTTCTCAATTAGTGAATCTTTTCTGTGTTTTCCTGTCAAACTTGCGGTGAAAAGAAACTACTTTTCTTATCCTTTTTAATGGGAAGATAATCATGAAAAGTGAGACTCGGATAGCGTGCATGATGTTATGATTTATTTTTATTTATTTTAATTTTTTAATTTTATACATTTACTAGTGTGCATGATATTACCTCATTTATATATACAGCTAGGATCCTAATCCGCGCCAAGCATATGGGATAAAAAGGATATTTTTTAAATAATGATTTCTTATGGTAGTTGTTAAGTTCCAAACGCGAATCTACTGTCTGGAATTATGTTGGCTTTCAAAGGCCTTAATTCAAGGTTAGTTAGTAATCACATATATGCAAATTGCAACGACCAGTTGCACATGCTGGCATTTGATTCTTATGGCCAACGTCCAATGTTTTCGTTCAGATTACGATTGGGTTTGGTTACGCTTTTCTTAGGCATAATAGGAAATTAATTTTAGTTAGATACCATCAAGATTTTAGTAAGACTAGATATGTTGATTAAAGCTATGAAGCTACAATGTTCATAATGTGACTCCAATGAAGTCATGTAGTAAAACAATCAAGAGTACTCAAGGGCTACCATATCTAATTCCAATTCCCCAATATCCAATTCTACATCCAAATCTTTTGGTAGTCGCATTTATAATTATGGCTTATAATTTTTTACACAATTTATAAATTTGACACAAAATTAATGAGTTAAAGTTTAAGGTTGACAACTCTAATTTGTTTAGTTAAATAAGTTAAATTATGATTTATCAATATAGTCTTATAACTATATATTGGTACAATCTAAACCCAACAATTAATATTTAAGATTAATAATTTTTAACATGACTCATAAACCTAACATAAAATTAACAAATAAAAAAGTTAAAGAGGTCTGACCTCAAGATTAGAAGCAGACATGAAAACCTATACATAGTTGAGGGGGGACAAGAATACGTGGAGATAAGTTTCTTTCTTTTTAATTTTTTTTTTTTTAAAGAAGGGGAAATAATGGCTCAGGATAGAAACTAAGACAGCTCAACGGAAAAACAGAAGCGAGGTAGTCCCATTCAACAAATGTCAGTATATAATCAACCAACGTGTCGCTACGGCACCAAACACTTGGCCAAAAAGTCCAGCTTCGCCCTCCCTCTCTTTCAGTCACTCTCTATACATAAACATCCAAACTCAAAAGACATGAAGAGAAGAGAAAGGCTCTGACAAGTGCGCCCGTGAACCACTCACATGTAAAAGATCTCTGACCCAAAACAGGCGACGCAAGTTACTGTACTTTTCTCTTGCTACCATCAAAATCCTCTCATTCCCATTTCCGCAAAATCAACGGCTCTTATTAACTGGGGGTCCTCACTCTCTGTACCTCTGCCTCTCTTAACAGAGAAAATAGCCAAATTCCACTTTATTCCTCCCAAGAGGGAAAAAAAAAGCGAAAATAGCAAATGGGGTTTCCCAAATTCTCTCTATCTAGTTCTATGGTTCTGCTAATTATGGTTACGGGGCTGTCATTGATAGCAGAATCAAAGACGTATTGGGGGGACACACAGGTTCTGAAGGAGGTGACGAACGGCCTGGACCCTGGCTCAGTAACTCCGGGCTCTTGCGTGAGCTCCTGGGACTTCACGGTCGACCCGTGCGACAACCTCTTCAGCGACCGGTTCACGTGCGGGTTCAGGTGCGACCTCGTCGTCGCGGGGACCAGCCGAGTCACCGAGATCAGTCTCGACCAAGCCGGCTATACCGGTTCGCTCTCTTCCACTTCTTGGAACCTCCCTTACTTGCAAACCCTCGACCTCTCCAACAACTTCTTTTCCGGTCCGATTCCCGACTCGCTTGCCAACCTGACTCAGCTCCGTCGACTCGGCCTTTCCCGGAACTCTCTCTCCGGCGTGTTACCCACCTCGATTGGCTCCCTCTCTCAGCTCGAGGAGCTTTACCTCGACAACAACAACCTCCAGGGCGCAATCCCAGTGAGTATGAACAACCTCGTGAACCTTAAACGGCTCGAGCTTCAATCAAACAGGCTAGCCGGCGAGTTTCCCGAGTTGGGTTCTTTGAAAAACCTTTACTTCTTGGACGCCAGCGACAATGCCATCTCCGGCAATATCCCGGCGACTTTTCCGTCTTCCTTGGTTCAAATCTCTATGAGAAACAACAGCTTGGAAGGAACAATGATGCCGAACAGCTTCAGAAACATGGGTTATCTGCAAGTGCTCGATCTGAGTCACAACCGCCTCAACGGCTCCGTTCCGGCATTTCTCTTCGACGGCGCCCTCCCGTCGCTTCAGCAACTCACGCTCTCATTCAACCAATTCTCGTCGTTTAAAGTCCCAGCCTCTCTGGGCACCCAAAGCGAGATCATAGCCGTTGATCTAAGCAACAACGAGCTCCGAGGGCTCCTACCGTCGTTCATGGCGTTAATGCCAAAGCTCTCCGCTTTGTCCTTCGAGAACAACAAGCTCACCGGTCTGCTACCGTCCATGTACGCGTTAAAAGCGGTTGTACCCGGACCCGGAATCTCACCGTTGGTGAGGCTCTTGCTCGGCGGCAACTACTTGTTCGGACCCATTCCGGATTCTCTGATGGGTCTCAAACCGGGTTCTGTAAATGTGAGGCTTGTAGATAACTGCTTCTACCGGTGTCCGGCCATTTTCTTTTTCTGTCAGGGTGGTCAGCAAAAATCGCTCAACGATTGTAAGAGCTTTGCTCCTGTAATTCCTTGAACCATGTGATGTCACTATAAATATAATAATATAATTGATGGAATCATAAAATTTTTTTCTCTGTTTTCTCTTTCTCTTTTAGCTCCTAGATTCATTTAATTTGAAAGAAATCTTTTTGTGTTAAATTATTTAGTAGCAGTACAGTTTAGAGTGTTAATTGCATGGCAGTCATGATGAAAAGGGTTGTGATAGATATGGATGACGATGGAAGGTGATGGAATGGTAGATTTGTTTATGTATTTCCTCTGACAGATGAACGTTGTACCCACGTGATTCGATGGCGTTGGGCTGCTTTACTACCATACACGCGCAACGAGGAGAGTTTCGGCTTTTGGATTTGTGTGCGATTTCCAACTTGGACTAGTCGTTCTCTCTCACGTTTTATAAGCTACATGTCGTTTTTTCACGTGCATAATGTGTACTCACTAATATTTGCAATCCGATTTATTCACTAATTGTAATTTTTTTCTACTATATTGAAGTGTAGTCATGATTTTGTAGCCTTTTTTTAAAAAAAAACTAACGAAGTAATTCACGTGGTATTATAATATTTTCCAAAAAATAATGTTATAATAGCAAAAACTGATATGATGAATCTCTTGCTTGGTGAATTTGCTTATACTGGGAATAGCAGAGTTGCGGAGTGATAAAACATGGAAGAATAAAAAAAAATACGAAAAACATGTAAAAAAAAAAAAAAATTAAAAGAAAGAGAAAGAAAACACGAAAGTTTGTAAGTTGTTTTTTTTTTTTTTTGTCTTTTCCTAATCAAAGTGAGGAAAGGGAGGAAGGAGTGAAATGCTTCTAAACAAATGATGAGTAGTTGCCTATTTCGCAAGTATATATAAAGTTGGCACATCTTAAAATCTTTAAAGCAGTATACTTTTCAAAAAAAAGTAAATGCTGGTGAAATGATTAGACAGGCAGCAAGGACGACAGCAGGAGCCTTTTCAAAATTTTGAATTGGTTTAACTTTAAAGGTCTATATTTGTATTAACTTGAATACATAACATGTTATAAGGAATTATATTTGTAAAGTCCAATATCAATTTAGTAAATTTGAATTCAAATCAATATAATTTCTATGATTTACTTATTACAATCAATTTCTTAATTCACTCATTATGATCTTGAAACATATTTCAACAGAGTAGCCTCCTTGAGGACCCTATCGAAATCTTAATCCGACTCGTAAAGTCTAAGATCAAGACAATCTTAAAAAAAAAAAAATGTTTTGTCGAAAGTTGTTAGGGCGACACAGCTTGTCATCATCCTCACCAGTAAAAGTTTCTTTTCTAAGCCCCCAAAAAAGGTTTCACTTTTATGGGGATCTGCACAAATTTTGGTTGTTGAGGCGACTTAAAGTTGTTAAAATTCTCCTCAATTGTGCTTTTTGATAACTTTGGAACCAGAATTTTGTGGGGGACGAAAGCAAATATGAGTGGCCAAATTTATATTAAAAAAATTAAAAAATTAAAAACCGGGGGCATGGCCCCTCGGCCGCCTAGTTCCATCCTGTGTTGCCACAATGATTTTCTGAATAATTCTCAGTAGTAGTATGCGTTTCAAAGCCAAGAAAGAAAAATGAACCCATCACAATTTTTATTTACAAAAATTTCGTGGTTTCTTTTCAATTGTCGATTAATTATAGTTTTTAATGAAGTGCATGAGGGAGCAGGATTTCGTAATCACTTGGGCATCTTAAACTCAAACGCGACTGGACATATATACTGCAGCCAAGAAATTAAGACATGTTTTTTAAGGATTTGAAGAAGCTTATACCAATTGCTCTTCCATTGAAGATTTGGATTCTAATTCTGTTATGAATCTCGTCGGATTTAATTTAGGGTATAAGTGTTAGATTGGGTTAGTCTAGTATGAAATAGGCTTAAGAGCCTAACTTTGTGCGTTTCATAAGCTTAGAAGCTTTTGAGATATCGACTACGTACTTAACAGTGATATCAAAGTATACACAACATTATGTGTTTGAATTTTGGAGGGAACAACATATGAAAAAAGTACTTGGTGCCTAAGTGAAGCTACCACAAAAGTTCACAAGGCTACTAGATCCAGAGTGAAAGCCATCATGGAATAGGTCGCCATTGACGTCGACGTAGAAGCATGGTAGATTGTTATGATTCTAGTGGAGTCCACTTTGGAATATGGACGTTAAATCAAACCAACCTAGTATGAGATAGGTTTAAAAGTTTAAAGACACATTTGATACACGGAATGATCATTATTTTAGAAATATAAATGAGTATTACTATGAATATAAGATGTTAGAATGGAATGACCATTCATATTATTTTGTTTGGTGACAAAACATATATTTTCACTATAATTGAACTTAAAACACTAAAATACCTTCTTTTTTTTTTTTTAAAGAAATGAATTAATTATGTGGGGTGGTTGCACCACCCTGATGAGCATCCGGGGATCAAGGTGGTCTTGGCTACCATCGGTTTCTATTATGGGTGGCTGACAACCCCCACAAGCTTCATTCATATTGGTTTTTTTTTTTTTTAAGTTTATTTATTTAGGATTATGTATTTCTAGAATAATTGTTCTCATGACCATGCATTAGAATAGTTATTCTTAAAAATAATGTGCAATCAAACAAAATAATTGTTATTGCATAAAGATAATCATTTTATCCCACAAATGTATTTTGTATACCAAACGTGCACTAACTATTTCTATTTTAAGTATTAATTAAGCACAACAGATTCCACAAGTGAATGATATAACATGATTGGTGGTGTTACGACAATAACCCACGGGCATAAGGCCAACCAGAGCACGGGCATCATCAACTTTGTGTTTTTTTATTTCATTCTATAAAGATGTCCCCACCTTCACGGGCATCATCACTATCGTCTTGGGCCTTTGGCATTCATATAAATGTTCCTTTTTTTGGTGTGTGTGTGTTCTCACAAGAGAGCCGAATTAATGTTAAACATGTACAAAGACGGTTAGTTATATGGACTTTGCTAGAGTTTCCATCAAAATTCAAGATAAATGGTCTCTTATAACTAATAATCTACGTTAGTACAGTTAACAGCATGTCGGTAGTCATCCTGTGGAGAGATAGAAAGCAAGCGGAGGTGTACCAACGAGCACTTTGATGCCTCAATTAGTAGGAAATTTTTAGAGAGAATGGAAAGTGAGAGAGTGAGGAAGAGCTTAAAAGTCTAATTGCAGCAATAGACTCTTATTTATATAGCATGGTAGTATAACAACCTATGCTACGTGACACCATCTAGTTGGGGAACATCCTGTCAATACAGATTGTCCTACATGGACATGTGGCTTACGTTGTTGTTGTGACGTGGATAATGGTTAGTAAATATTTTCCTTTATAGACAGTTGTCAGAGTGGCCCTACTGGCCCTACTGTTTGTCATATACTTGTCTTTCGTAATGCACCTTTTAGGCTAGGGACTACCCATTAATGACCCTTGGTAGAGAGGGGGCCCATTCGACGGCATTGATTCTTATCCATCAATGTATACTGCTCAACTCAAGAGATAAACGAGTCTCATTGGGCTTGAAGTCCAAATGGACCTGACATGGCCTGAGGTTCAGGTGAACCCTTGTAAATTGAATCACCACATATGTTATACGATTTGATTTCACTAACAATCCAAGTCATTTCCCACAAACAGAAAATGGGAAATAATGTCATGGCAGGGGAACTAAATAAAAGTCATAAACACCTTCCAACCTAAGGAAAACATTGCTTATCATTTAAGAATTGCTCTATCACATAACATGCCATGGTCCACTACTTTCGATTAATATAGTCTGCAATAATAGCCTGTATATAACATCATGAAGTTAACCATAAAAAAAGGGATAAGGTTGCATAAGAGTTCAATTGAATCACGACGTTTGAAAAAATAACAATTTTAAAGCAAAGTTAAGTGTTTGATAAAAATCTGTCAAAAAATGTTATTTTTTGTCGACGAAAACACATTCCAGCCTTTAAAGTAGGACATTTTTAAAAACACTCCTTTACTATACAAAAAAGTGTTTTTTTCATTTATTTTTATTCAAATCCATTCTTAAACTGGACATTTTTTTAACAATTTTGATTAAAAATGCATCATGCAAAATCGCTAAACACGCTCTAAATAGCAAAATGTAGGGCTTATCTTACAAACTTAATTAATGTGTTATTAGGCTACTTGAATATCACACAAACTCGAGCAATCGAAGATATGAGAGATCCCGATTCCCGGATTTTAAAAGCTACTCAAATAAACGAGTCGTGAAGTATACTCTCTTAGACCGCCGAAATTTGTATATTATTCGAGCCGCCATAATAACAGGAGAGGAATCCGTGGATTACATGATGCCCCCACAAAGCCCTCGTCTAGTTTTATATATTTTCTTATATTGAAGCGAGCGCCGAGCGGTGCGTTCCAGTCCACCAAGGAGCCTGGATTAAATAAAAACGTTCGCATGACAGAGCCGTTGAGCACATCTTCTCCCCGCTGTACATCTTCTCCTGACACAGAATTCCATTGTTTCTACTTTCAAACATGGAAATTTCTGTTCACCACAAAACCTTCTCATTCCTCTTCCTCTTTGCAACCCTCCTACTACTCACTGAAGCATGCCACGTTGTAGATAAAGAAGCATTACTTGAATTCAAGCGCAAGATCACCGCTGACCCTTCAAAGCTTCTGAATTCCTGGAATTCATCTTCTGATTGCTGCAAAACTTGGGAAGGCGTGGCCTGCGATTCCTCCGGCAGAGTCGTCAACGTCTCGCGCCCCGGCCTTCTTTCGGGCAGCGACTTCATCATCGACACGTACATGACGGGAACCCTGTCTCCTTATCTGGGCAACTTATCCTCTCTACAATATCTGGAACTGAGCGATCTCAAGGACTTGAGGGGCCCAATCCCGCCGGAGTTGGGCAAGTTACTGCGCCTCACCCATCTTTTTCTTGATTCAAATAAGCTCACAGGTTCTATACCAAACACATTTAAGCATCTTATTTTGCTAGAGAGACTCTACATTGGGGACAATAATTTATCCGGTGCTATTCCTTCTTCTGTTATTGGGTCTTGGAGGTCAATTTCAGAACTGGGTTTATCAGGAAATCAATTGTCTGGTCCAATCCCTCTTTCAATTGGGAAGCTGGCATTGCTAACTGAGCTTGATCTTCATGAAAATAATTTCTCTTCTGGTATTCCTGCAAGCATTGGCAAGCTTAAGAATCTCAAAAACTTAGATTTATCTGAAAATCAGATAACCGGAATCATTCCAAAATCAATTGGGAAACTGTCTGAATTAGTACTACTATATCTCAATCACAACCAGATTACTGGAAGAATTCCTTCTTCGGTTTCCGGGCTCAGTTCTCTAGTATTTTGCCGGCTATCAGAAAACAAGCTGACAGGCAATTTGCCGACGTCCATCGGCAAGCTCTCCAAAATCCAGAGGCTAATCCTTGAGAACAACAAGCTGACTGGGAAATTGCCGTCAACTATTGGACATCTAACCAATCTCACTGATTTGTTCTTGTCGAACAACCGCTTTAAGGCCCAGATCCCTTCAAGTTTTGGAAATTTGATCAACCTTCAAACACTCGATTTATCAAGAAACCTACTCACTGGTCAGCTTCCTCCTCAGCTGGCTAAATTACAGAGCTTACAGACCTTAGATCTGTCATTCAATCCCCTGGGGCTCGTCAGGATACCAAACTGGATTTCAGAGTTGAAACTTTTTCGGCTAATGTTGGCGAAAACTGGGGTTGAAGGGGGATTTCCAAGGTGGTTATCTTCATCATCCATATCTGCTCTTGATTTGTCAAGCAATGCATTAACAGGGAAATTGCCTCATTGGATTGGAAACATGACCAACCTTTCATTTCTCAACCTATCAAACAACGGCTTCCATTCGTCAATCCCAGCTGAGTTCAAAAACCTTTCGCTTCTGATGGATCTTGATCTTCATTCCAACATGTTCAGCGGCCGCCTGAATACAATATTTCTGAAAGGAATTCAGGAACCACTTGGCCATTTCAACTCCATTGATCTTTCTAACAACTTTTTCACTGGCCCCATTGATGAGAACCTTGGAGACAGACCGGCAATGGCTTCCATCACATCACTGATTCTGTCAAACAATCAGTTAGGAGGATCAATACCAAAGTCACTGGGAAAATTGAATGGATTGCAGGTACTGGAGCTTGTGGGTAATGAGCTTTCAGGAAGAATACCAGCAGAGCTTGGTGATGCCACGGAATTAACAACGATTTTACTGTCGAAGAACAAGCTAAGCGGGGACATTCCGGGGAAGGTGCTGAATTTGAAGCAGCTTAGAGAATTTGACGTGTCAGGAAACCGACTCAGTGGGATGATTCCTCCTCACACAGCCATAATCCCTGTATCTGCATTCTTGGATAATCCTGGTTTGTGTGGAGCTCCACTCCCTTCTTGTAAGCACGCTTAGTATTTCCCCAAGATTGTTTTATTTCTTTTCTTATCTTGAAAGTTCAATAAAGCATTAATTAATAATTATAATGTGATTTACATTTCTTATATTATATAAAGATATGTCTATAAATAGGCATTTTTATCTAATCACCTCAGCTTCTAAAATTCCGTGTTCTTTTTCTCTCTTGATTTCGCTATGTTCTTTTATTTTCTTTATTTATCACAAATTTCCACAATATTTATTAGATGAAATGTTTTTCGAACTGTTTTCCATATCATTGTTCTTTTGATGGAATGATTCAATACTTTTTTTTTTTTTTGGTTCTGCGTTTAAACATAATGATTCAATTCAAATGACACATTTGACCAATGATGAAAAATATATAAATATTTTATTCTGCGAAGAGTATTTTTGTTATTTTGAGTCAAGAAATGATGACGTTGTAATGATAGATTTGGAAGACAATGCAAAAATTTAGACAATAAGACCATTACAAAAAGAATGATAGTTAAAGGAGATAAATATAGTTAACTTGATTAGAACAAACTTATTACTCTTAAGAGTTTTTTTTTTTTTTTTTAAGAAGAATTTACATTAGGGTGGATAGACACCGTCACATCAGCATAGTACAATAATGGAGTGATGAAAGTGTAGCATATATCATCATTATCAGATTTCTTAATTTCTTTCTTTATTTTTTTATTATTAGTTCACCCTTTCTTTCTTTCTTTTTTCTTTTTCTTGGAATGTTGCCAGTTCTCAACTTGTGCTAAGATCACTGCCGAGGATACAGTCTTTGTCAAATAGTAAACACTATAAGAAACCAGCTTGTTAATCCACCATAAAGTGATGTGTCTTTAAACAGGTTTCTTTTTAAAAATAAGAAACAAATTTCTTTAGATATCTTGTTTTTGTTTTATACCATAACGGTCACAAAAGCCTGCAATGACAGTGACACCAACACCAACGGTTACCAGACGCAACGTTTTTTTTTTTTTTTTTTAGCCATAATAGAAAAAGGGGGAAAGGATCATCAAGATGGATCATGTCCACTCTTGATTCTTACACTCAACAGAAAAGGGAGAGAAGTGGGAATGCTTCTATAAACATTATGAGAAGCGGCCCATTTGGCAACTAAGTATGCCCGGAGATTACTACTCCTAAAGACTTTGATCGCAGACCAAGAAAAAAAAGAAGATAAAGAAAAAAGTACATCTGAAATGATTCCCCTAGAAGACCAATATGAACAAAAGCTAAGAATATTTAGAGCCATTATAGTAATCAAAGAGTCCCCTTCAAGAAGCACTTTTGAAGAAGGAAAATAATGTTTATATGTCCATAAGAATGGCTGGATCCCAGAATCATTAAGAATCCCACGTGTTAATAATGCAGAAAGGTGCAACTTTATTCGGATAAAATGATCTTGTGCATGGATAGAGATTCCTTGCACTTAATGCTGCCCGAAATTTAGTGAAAGTTTAGCAGTTTACAGACAAGGTTGTGACATTCATCTGTCTTGAAATAGTTTAACATGTAAAACTTATTTGTTTAGAATAGTAGATAGGCCTCCTAATCTTTTTCTATTGAGCTGTCCAAATTTTATTATAATTCTAATCCGTAGAGCATTACGGGCTCGAGTCATTAGTCTAGATAGATTAAAGTCCTTTTTCTTTTTCATGATACAAGTTCTCCATGCTGTCACTATTTATTAGTACTAGGCTAAGAGTTTGTTTAAGATTATGTTTGGGAAATATAACTTTTAAAGTTAAAAAAATTCTTACTTTTTATATTTTTTTAAAAGTGTATTTTGATCATTTTTAAAGTACAAAAGTCAAATAAGTATTTTTGAAATTCTTTACCAAATAGACCAACTTTTCATTTGGCACTAAAAATGCTTTAAACTTCCTAACATAATCCTAAACAAGCTCTAATTCAAGTGAGAAGGAGCATGAATATGGAGAATTTGGCTTAGGTGCTATTA
>FXXK01000024.1:151481-163981 GCA_900184695.1 Betula pendula | reverse complement strand
TGATTTTTAAAGGCATAAATAAATGAGAATTGTTTGTTTTTATTATCTTTTTCATTTCCGTATAAATTTACAAAAGTGATGGATAAGAGGTACCGAAAAAAGAAAAAAAAAACTTTAAATAAATTACCCTCTCAGACTGCAATGAAAATTTGCTTTTTTGATTCCGCTTGTAGTTGTTGGTGTGCATTACAACGCCATGCATGTGAGCGCACTGAAACTGGCGATGTCAGTTTCTTATGAGCCATCTTCACGTGACACGCTCTTCTGTGTTTTCCGTTACCACGGTGCCTCAACCTGGGATCGCCACGACGTCGTGTGGATAAGGCCTCCTTTGTCTTTTAACGTGACCAGGAAAAATCACGAGGTTGCCGCTCGTGATTTCCTTATTGGAATGTAACAATGAAAGAGGTCAACAATCTTGTTTCAAAACAAATGGAATAAAATGTCTCCTTTGGAAGTATGTTTAAAAATTTGAAAAAAAAAAAAATTATGTTTTCAAATTGAAAATAAGTTGTGCGTTTTTAGAAATTTGTAATTTTAAATGTCAAACCGTAATTTTATTAAATACTAACTGCATTTATAAAAAGCACGTTTTTATTGAATAAATTTGAAAATTGCTATTTTTTTTTTTCAAATTATACATTTTAAAACTGTAAAACCAAACAGACTGTAAAGCATTTTCTAACCTAGTGTAAAATGAACCAATTTAATGGAGGACCATCGTGCTTGGTCAACAAATTTTAATTACTAATTACGTTTTAATTGCAATAAAAAGTCTTACGTCATGTTTTAGTGCGAAAGAAAAATGCATAGAGTACTATAATTTTATTGCTTTGTAGACTCATTTGTTTGTATAGTCTCTGCTCCAACTATAAAATGAACCACGGCATAAACATAAATTAGGGGTTTTAATCTAAAAATGCTATTGATCATTCACTCTTACGGTTACCATTCAATATGAAACTTAAATTTTTTTAGACTCACACTCACTAAAATGTGTATATTCTAATAATTTACAATCACTAGTATAACCACTATATAGTGTAATTGGCTAAATCGAATTTAGTTAAGTAACTTGATTAGTGTAATTTCTTGACACTACCTAGTTAAAAGTTTATATTCCCATTATCTAAACTACTAACCTAACATGTGGAGCATAGAATAAAAGAGAGATGCATGACTGGGTTGTGCTCATTATGTGCAATAGTGTAAACGAGTGTGAGATGTTGAATGGAGGGGCGCCCACAATAGGTGCGCCCCTTCACATGTTTTTAATAAAAACATGTGTTATAAGCCAGTCGTTACACTTAGCTTAATGCTTTAAAATTGATAGACATATCTCCTGTCAACCACCCCCCGTCCGAGTTGGATGGGTTGAGGTACCTATAAATTATAGAAAAAATTCTCATGATTTAGTGACCGCCAAACTCTATATCTTTGGGTGTTTTGAGTACTTTTAGACTGAAGGTTTGAGAGTATTACTCCAGTAACTCTAATAGTGTACTCCACCATCAAAAGGAAAGATAAATTGCTGGAGAATCATGTGGAATAACAAATTTTAGTGCAACTAAAGTATTATTTTAATTCTGTTGTGCTATTTTATTTTCTAACAGAAATTAATCTATTTCTTTTTCTTTTTTTTTACATCAGTGACCCTATCCTCCCTTTATGTTGGAGTTTTTGTCTTGGTAATTCCCTTTTTCGCCGGAGTTATGAAACCAAAAATAATTAGGACCTCCTTGATTGCCCAAGAGTTTGGCTCATATATAATAAAGTGGATGCAATCTTAATCAACTTTTTCATTCAAAGTGATTCATATATTTTACTTTGAAGATTCCCCAGTTAATATCTCTTGAATTAAAACTCGATTTATTGAAAGACTCGCTTGAGATTACTCAAAACAAAAGTGACTGTGAGGCAAAGCTTGAAACGTAATAGCATTAAACTACTTTCAGGCCCTTTTTTTAAAAGGCATTTAAAAAAAAAAAATACCTTAAAAAGAAATAGGCTTTGTCATATATCGGCCGAAAAATCAATAATTTGAACAAGGATCGCCGTAAAGCGTTAAACAAGAAACATCCCATTCCCGGCAAAGAACATGCGCTGCTTTAGTTCTCCTTTTTTCTTCTTTTCTTTTCTTTCTTTTTTCTTCTTTCCTCAAAGCTTATGGCCAAAAAGTCTAACAAAGGCTTTCAGCTTGTAATTATATGTACCAAAAGTAAAAGGGCAACAGATATTTGTGGGGGATAATGGTTTTATTTTATTATTATTTTTTTTTTTTTTAAGGTGAGCCCTTTGAGTATTTTGGCATTTTGGAAATTGGGAAATTAGGCTTAAAATTTTATAAGTAATGTTATGTACAGCTTTTATTACATATTCTTTATGAATTGATGTGATGGTATAATTAATAAAATAATTAAGTAAAAAATGTAATTTGTCAATTTAATTTTTTTTTTTTTGAGCAATTGTCAATTTAATTAATTAGTGTCTAACTTATATAAATTTTTTACAAATTGACATGAGAGTCTATAATTAGCAAAATAATAAACAAAAAATCTAACTTGTCAATTTAATTAATTAATTACTGATTTGTCAATAATATATTTTTAATTATTTTACTAATTATGAGCTGTCACATCAATTTATAAATAAATTATAATAAAAACAATAAATTCTACCTAAAAAGCATAATCACCACCGAAAGCCCATATTTATAGGGCTCAATAGCGGGAAACGAATTCAAACCTAGAACGTTAATGTGAGCTTCCCGCTTAAAAGGTATAAGGGTGCTAATCAGTTTTATGATTTTCAACGCCACTTTCACCAATTGTTAACAAAAAACAGAAAAAAATTAAAAAAATAAAAATAAAAAAGCCACTTCCACAGGCAAAAAAAGGAAGGGACACCATCATATCATCTAGCCCGTTAACTCATTAAATTAATCAGCTTTAACACTGACCAGTAACAACCCACTAAGTAACGATCAAATAAGAAAATTGATTTTTTTTTTTTTGGAAAAAATGTAAAATTTGTCATTGTAGTTAACCTAAATTACAGATCACTTCCTCTAATATACAAAAAAATTTAGAGGTTCTTATGATTGTCTAAAATAATAAATCACTCTTTGGAGTAAATTTTTTTCAATCATTTTAGCAGAAACCGTTAGTCCACCACGTTAGACTAATAGGGTGGCACACTATTGTTAAAATGACTGATGTGACAGACTAACAGTTTCTGTTAAAATAATTGATGAAAATTTGTTGAATGGAGTAATTTGTTATTTTGCCCAATCACATCGACCTTTGAGTTTTTTTTTATATCACAGAGAGAGTGATCTATAATTTAGGCCAACCACAGAGATCAAATTTACATTTTTTCTTTTTTTTTTTTTTAAAAAAAAGGCCCTCTATAGCTATGCTTAGAATTACCTTAAAAGGATGAATTTAAAATTTTAATCATCAATTATATAGATTCATTTTCAAGCTTGTTGTATGAAACATTGTTAAAACAATACTTATCTCTCTCACACAGTCACACACAACAACTAAAAATCTACAAATAAAATTCATGATAATTGATAAACCTACAACTTATCCAAGAAAAGATAAATTTCCTTCAAGATATGTAAAATATTTTTCGGGTATGTTTATTAATATGTTTTGCGGGATATCTTCTTTTTAATATCTTCTACTTGGAAACAAAAAACAAAATCATTAACAAATAGGGCCAAACACCGCTATGCTGTCTCCACATTTTAGGAAAATTCCACAAATTCTAAACATGGTTATCCTATTTGAAATGGAAAGTGATTAATATCCTAAGATGATAAAGGTGCTAATCTTTTTTTTCAGTGGCATCCTATCCTCATAAAGCAGATTCATGGCAACCCAAATCGAGTAGCTGAATGTCTTACCCATGCTTGGGACCACAATTCAAAGGCGTTTGGTATACATTTAATCATTAATGGAGGATGACCACGTCTCAATATTTTACTATTAAAACATAATTTTATTGCAAATTGAATTAAAAAAAAATTTCTTCAATTCAGTCTCTAATGTTCCCGTAACATAGGAAAGTTGAAACTCAGCAGAAATAATGGATTTGATCATTTAAGTAATTGAACTTCCTATACATCATCATAAACATTTTGAGAGATCAAAAATATTTTTTAGAATTATTAAAATATGTTATCAAGTAATATTATTCAAATTGAAATTATTATTTTTATATTAAAGGATAGGGACTTTGTTATATTAATATTTACGATTTCATTATTTATAATATTTATCACTTTATATAATAAATAATGCATAAGAATGAGAACTTTTTTTTGAGAGATAAGAGTGGAGCTGACAAAAGGAGCCTTCTAGAACACGCAAAAAGAGATTGGGGGTGAGGTACAAAGTTTACCTATAAATCAATATATTAAACTGATATTTCTTTTTTGAGTATGTAATTTTTAATAAATTAGATTAACAAAATTACCGTTCAACCCATATTAAAATAAAACTTTGGGGGTGGGTGGGAGATGAAGAGGTTATTTTATAAGAATCGGATCCTCTTTAATTCATTTGAACCGGAGAGGAGTTCGTTCCTTAAAAGAGAGTTGCAAAATTGTCAATTTTTTGTTAGACAATTTTGTCCATTCCTTTTAAGAAACCGGCTCCTCTGCACTTTATTTGAAATTTATGTTCTATAAGGGAGGTGACGGTGTGCATTGACAGATCACAAAATTTGGCCTCTATTTTATAGCTAACAAAAAAACATTTTCGGTTTATTAAATTTTTTCTGTTCCAACAAAATACTTAAGAGCATATTCAATAGAATAGCCAAATCTCTAATAATAATTAAATTTGACTGTTATGAGTACTTTTTTTCTCTAGCAAAATAGGCAAATTAACTTTTCTTTTTTTTTTTTCTTCTAGTATAAACAAGCTCTTCTACCTATTCATTATTCACACTACAAAAGGTTTTTTATTACTTTCTCTCTCTCTCTCTCTTTTTCTTTTACTCTCTCTCTCCACCTCTTTCTTTCACACTCTCTCTAACACAAAATAATATTTTTAAAAATTAGATAATCTGTTGGAGTGTATATAAAAAAATGAGTAGTTAAAATATATATTTGTATTTTTTTAATAGCTATTTTTGCTATTCTTACTGGAGATGCTCTAAACATGTTAAAATCGTTTTACAAAAGTGATATGCTAGACATGGTGGATTTGTAAGAGCAGGACATGTGAGTCTCACAAATTCAATTGTAATTTTTTAAGAGTTTGACGAAGGAGGACCATAAGGTTGGAAAATAATAATTTATCTTTACAAAAATTGTATTATGTTGAAACAAATGAACCTTAATATAAAATAAATAAAAAATCACCTAAAGAAAGCAAGAAGATAAAATCAAAAATAACATAAAGGATCAGGAGTATTAAAATAAAAATATCTGAATAATTTAATTAAAAATAACCATTGAGACTTAGAAAACTTCACCATTAAATCAATATAAAAAAATATCATAATTCATTTTTTAAATTTAAAAAAAAAATCATATCACCGAACACTACGCACGCTGATTTAGTAATTGATTGTTAGGCCACCCACCCACCTATAATGGTTAAGAACTGTGATCTCACAATTTGAATCATCCCTTTAAACACTCCCTGACGTCGTTTCCCACACTCTCATATCAAAAATAGTAACGCTACCGATCCTGGGGATGTCTGTGGCAAACCCCTTGCCAATTTTCCTCTTTTTTTTTTACTGTTCCACTTCTCTATCATATTTTTTTTTTTTTTTTTTTTTTGTAAATACATCAGATGGAATTACAGGAAGTAAAACATGTAGGAGTAGGAAGCCTACTACAAAGGGGAGGTGGAGCATGTCCACACAAATGGGGAGAAGGAAAATATGTGGAATGCAGCCTGTGTGAGAACGGGCTGCGGCCAATAAGCCACATGGGTGGGCGCAGAAATTTGCATTTCTGTGTATTTTCCTAGCTGTTCCAGGATGAAGTTGCTGGATGGAGCGGAGAGTATCTGCAATGATGTCATCTATTTTCCAATCTGGGACCATAGAAGGGATTTCTGGAGAGCCGAGATGACCACCGAGAGAGCACCTTCTAATATAAAGCAACTGAGCTTGAGTGAGTTTGCTAGAGAGACTGCCAATCTAGCTGCTAAGGTTCTCCAAAATTTGGCTCACAATGGGGATTGACTTGAGAAAATAGCCTTGAGGATATGACGTCAGAGTCTCTACAAACTGCAGCTTGAACTGAGAATGAATTCCTGATAGCAGTTGTCGAAATTGATGGTGTAATAACCTGCTGGAGGAGGGACCATTTTTCCGATAAGGCATTAAAAGGAACCTTCCATGCGTTGAAGTGGTCTGATGCTGTCTTTTTAATTGAGATAGCTAGTCCAAAGGATTGGGGATGGATCCTTCATGAACCGCTTTGTTCCTGCTTAAACCAAAGTAGGTCACACAAACTGCAGCAAAGATTTTGGAAAAGGTGGGCGTCACGAGGGTGAATTCCGAAGAGGTGGAGGGGGAGAGCAGCCTTTTATCCAGTCAGCCATGTCCAATTTGCCCAGGCAAGAGAGTCTAGAGGCCAGGAAAGAGTTTCTCCAAGCAATTCTAGCAAAGCTGCACTTGATAAAAGAGGATGAGAGAGGGAGTCTACATCAGTTTTGCATAGAGGGCAGGTGAGATCGCTTGGGAGGATTACGAAAATTTGGTTTAGCCTAGCTTGCGTGGGAGAAATCCCAAGCTATTTCCACAGAAGAGAGTCAACCTAGCATTTAGGTTTAACTTCCATAGCAGCTTCCAGGAGGGGGAAGGAAAAGAAGGGTGGATTGGGTCAGAGACCCGTGGACTGCAAGAAAGGGAGTAGGCAATTTTGGATGAGAATTGGCCGTTGGAGGAGGGTGTCCAGATATATTCAGATGAATTAGGAGTGGAGACCGAGAGCTTTAAGATTTCCCTAATGGTATGGCTATCAAAAAGAGAGTTGAGAAGAGGAATGTTCCACGATTGGGTTGGAAGCAGTAGGTCTCTCACGACAAGGGAAGGGAAGGTGAGGTTTGCCAAAGAGCTGGGAATAGGCTTAAAGGAGGGGATGGTGGGGATCCAAGGGGAGTCCCAAATCGAGAGGGGTGAATCTCTGTGTATGCGGTGACAGACTCCTTTGGAAAGAAGGGACCTGGTTTTTAGGATTCCTTTCCAAAGCCAAGAACAAGAGGGGGGGGGAGGGGGTAGAGAAGAAGGAGGAAGATCGAAGATACTTACCTTGCATTTGTGACACCCAGCAACTGGCGGAATTATTGAGCAATTTCCAGCCGAGTTTGGCTATGAGAGCCAAATTTACATCCTTCATGAGGCGAAATCCTAAGCCACCCAAAGCTCTGGGGAGACAGATAGACTGCCAGGACTTTAGGCAAAGATTGTGGGCCTTATTTGGGGGAAATCCCCACCAAAAGTTCTTGAATAAACGATCCAACTTGCTGCAAAAAGATTTCGGGAGAAGAAAAGTTCCCATAGCATAAGTTGGGATGGAAGCAGCCACTGATTTGATTAAGGTGGACCTCGCCGCTTGTGAAAGATGCTTGGCTCTCCAACCCTCCATTTTCTTTCGGACTTTCTCAAGAATGCTGTTAAAAGCTTCTGCTTTGGAGCTGCCAAATAGAAGAGGTAACCCGAGGTATATTGATCTTGGAGCATTGTGGTTGAAAGGAAGGATATTCAGTATAGATGAAGCCGTGCTATGGAGAGTGTTCTTACTGAAGTGAATTGGAGATTTGTTGGATGTTTATGGCTTGTCCTGACCAGTTGGAGTATTTATCAAAACAATTACTGATGCAGGAGGCTTCAGAAACCGTGGCACGCCCAAAAACCAAGAGATCATCCGCAAAAAGTAAGTGTGAAATGGCAGGGCAATTCCTGCTGATTTTTAGCCCCTTTAGTGTCCCTGCTGCTTCCTCTTTGAACAAAAGTCTGGAGAAAACCTCAGAGCCTAGGATAAACAAGAAAGGCGAAAGAGGATCTCCTTGCCTTAGCCCTCTAGATGGGGAAAAAAGACCAAATGGACTGCCATTTATCAAGATGGAAAAAGAGGGGGTGGAAATACATATTCTGATCCAGTTCACCCAAATAGGATTAAAACCAAGCTTCAGCATGATTGCTAAGAGGTAATTCCATTCCATCCTATCAAATGCCTTTTCCATGTCCATTTTGAGAATCATGTACCCCCCCTACCTTTTTTGTTATTGAAAGAGTGGATTAACTCATGAGCCAAAATCGAGTTGTCCTGTATATTGCGATGAGGAACAAAGGCAGATTGTAGAGGGGAGATAATCTTGGGGAGAAGCAGCTTTAGTCTATTAGCCAAGATTTTTGTGATAATCTTGTAGATGATGTTACATAGACTAATCGGGCGAAAGTGATTGACAGAGTGTGGTCCTTTGATCTTTGGAACAAGGGCTATAAAGGTATGGTTCTGCTCCTTTAATAGACTATTGTTCTGAAAGAAATGCCCAACAAAATCCAGAATGTCTGCCTTGACTGAGGACCAATATTTCTTGTAAAAAAGGGCTGTGAATCCGTCTGGTCCAGGGGCTTTGGAAGAACCGAGACTGGAGAGGGCTTGGAATATCTCATCTTCAGAGGGAATGGAACAAAGGAGATCATTTTCTTCAGCCGAAATAGAAGGTTCAAAAAGATTCAGCATTTCATCCTCTATGGGGGTGGCTGAGGATGAAAATAATTTGGAGAAATGATCTACAAAAGCTGCCCCAATGGCAGCTCTATCCGAAAACCAGGCTCCAGATTCAGACTTGAGGAAATCCACAGCATTTGATCTTCTGCGAATCAGGGTGGAAGTGTGAAAGTATTTGGTGTTGAGGTCTCTGCAAGTTAACCAGGATTCCCTGGATTTTGAGCGCCACAGAATTTCTTCTTTAAGAAGAAGGTCTTCTAAATCCAGTTTTAGTTTGATTTCCAGGTCCCGAGAGTTTGGAGAAGGAGGAGCCCTTTGAGCTTGATCAATCTGCAGAAGAGTGGATTTAATCTTGGACTGGATATTTCCAAAGTAAAGAGAGTTCCATCTTTTGAGAGCTGATTTTATAATTTTCAGCTTCCAGGCTAGACAGTAAGCTGGATTCCCAGAAATAACAATGCTCCATGCCGCCTCTACAACTTTGGCACAGGAAGGGTCTTTGGTCCAGAACTCTTCAAACCTGAAAGGCCTGGGAATGAAGGGAGATGACAAGGAGGTATTGAGGAGAATTGGGTTGTGATCAGAAGAGAAAGCAGGGATGTGGAGCAGGGAGAAGGAGGGGAAAAGATGGATCCAACGGCTTGAGGCAAGTCCTCTATCTAACCTTTCCTTGATAAGGGCTTGATCTAGTCTGTTATTTGACCAGGTAAAAGGATTTCCAGTGAAGCCAATATCCACCATACCAAATTGATCAATGAAGGTTCTAAAAGGACAGTTGGAGGAGCTAGCATGAGCTCTACCCCCCATTTTCTCAGATTGATCCAAAATATTGTTAAAATCCCCAATGCAAAGCCAAGCTCCATCAAAATTTGCCCCAACAGAAGCAAAGGACTGCCAAAAATCACCTCTGTCGTTTTTATTGGGAGGGCCATATACACATGAGAGCATCCACGGCTCATTTAGGGGGGGTCAGAGAAGCACCAAGCAGAAATGCAATTTTTATTAGTAACAAAACATTCAAGATCAACTCCTGGACGCCAAGCTAGCAGCAGACCACCTTTGGTTCCAATTGGATTGGCTTGAGTTAGCATGAAAAACCCAAGCCGATTCAAAATATCAGTGACAAGAGAAGACTTTGTTTTTGTTTCTGACAGGAAAATTACATCAGGGCTGTGATGCCTGATAAGCACCCGTAAGCTACGAATTGCAGAGGGACGGGAGAGCCCTCTGCAATTCCATGATAAGAGTTTCATGAGTTTGGAGGAGGCAGGGTAGCAACTGCCTCCTCTGTAGAGTTGATACCTGAAAGGATGGGAACATTCTCTGCTGTGTTTGTCCCCTGCATTTGGGGAGGATTTCCCCTCCTTTGCCTTGCTGCTTTAAATATGCCCCTGGCTCGATGCTTGGCTTTGGAGGCGATGGAGCTTTTGCTTGCAGTAACCATCTTGGAGAAGGATAGAGGATGCAGGGAGTTTGGACCTCCAGAGCGCCGAGACTGATAAACAGGGAGATCATTGCTGTCTTGCCCAAGAATAGAACCTGGCCTTTTGTTTGGGATCAGTAGATCATCACTTATGCGGGGGCGTTTGTGGCTTCGGGAGGGGTTGTCAGAGGAAACAGAGGAGTTGAGAATAGGGAGTTGCAGAGGTTTGTAGGATTTTGGGGGAGGGAGTTGAGAGCAGATTATCCATATCGGTACTGACAGCTTACGATGGGTTTTGCATTGGAATAAACTTGGGCTTGTGTTTGGGCTAAGGTTTGGGTCAGGTGGCTTGGTAAATGAGAGGCCCAGTATTGAGTTTCTAGTTGAGTTGGGTTTGTAGGTAAAGGGGTGGGAAAAAAGAGAGGGTATCAGAAGTATTGGGTATGGGTGTAATAGTACTTGAGGTAGGGGTGTGGCTATGAGGAGATGGGAGCAGGGTTGGGGAATGGGTAGCAATTAAAGCAGAGCCCGATGTTGGAGTGGATGGGATTGGGTTCGGCACATTAAATGAAGGATGTGTAAGGCTAGATTGAGTAGCTGATTTTTTGAGAGGGATGATTTCCAACGTGGCAGCTTGTGAGACCTTGGATTGAGGAGGTTGGTGTGATTTCTGAGTTTGGGGAGTGGGGGCTATTGAAGTAGGTGAGGCAGAATGTACGACGGTTTTGCATGCATGGGGATAGGTGATGTGGTTTGGAGATGTTGGGTTAGTGAGTTGAGCTTGAGGCCGGGTTGACTCACCATCAAACTTAGATTTCAGAATGGAAGTCTCAGAGGTTATGGGGACATCCCTGCTGTATCTTCCCCTAGAAGGAGCAGCCCAGAATCTGTAAGAAGAGGTAGCTTTGAGAGAGACCGTGTATCTGTCTGGTGGAAGAGGAGGTTGATCAGAACTGCAATCAAATTTTTTGTGCCCTATCAACCCGCAGGCAACACAATAGTCATCAAGCCGCTCATACTTTAGTTGAATGCAGATAGGAGGACCGACTTCACGGTGGATTATCGAACCTGGTTCCAGAGGTTTGCGTATGTCTATCTCAACCAGAATCCTTAGGTAGCTACGGCATATGAGGCTTAAAGATTCAGCATTTTCAACCTCCAAGAGATTACCTAGACTCTTACCAATGGCTACAACATTTTTGAGAACCATATTCTTCAAGGGCAAACCGTGAACTTGGATCCAGAAAGGAGCAAAATGGAATAGAATCTCAGCAATAGATAGAGAGGGGGACCACTTCCTGAGAATCAAGAGGGACCCATTGACATTCCAGGTAACTTGCTTGAGAATTTTGGTGACATGGAGAGGATCTGAGAAGGTGAAAAGATATTTGTTTCTGGTTTGAGCCTCCATGGCAAATGGAGTAGCAAAGGACCAGGCTTTGTTGAGGCACTCGAAAACTGTTTTGGTAACGCATTGCCTGGGGTTTACAACTAACCCTACTAGGGCAAGAGTATCAAATGGCTGATTTTCCTCATTTGTAGTGGCCAAGAGGGATGAAGGGTCGTCCCAGGAAAGAGCGTCTGTTTGTGCAATCAGAGAGTTCAAATCAGTAGATGAAGGTTCCATGGCTAAGAGTGAGATGTGAGGGTGAGTGGAGTACTGGGAAGTATAGTTTTGGGAGGAGAAGTATTAGGAGAGAGAACGGAGAGTTTTGGGAAGGCTCCTTAGAGGAGTAGTTTTACTTCTCTATCATATTGGTTATTGTGTACATCAGTAAATGTACAGTAAAAAAAAAAGAGAAAAATTTGAAAAGGTGTTTTCCAAACACCCCCCCCTACTCTCTTATCATTTTACATATTCTCTTTGCAAGTTGACGTGTGATTGTTATGTCAGTCAAAAAAACAAAAAAAAAACAAAAATTTGCATAGGCACCATATTCAAGGCACTATTTTCAATTAGTAATGCTTCATGTGCTACTTAAATAGGGGTGGACAGAGGTCGAATCAGGTCGGGTATCACGGATATCCAACACCCGGCCCGCAATACTTGGATTTGCTAACTATGAACCCTCACTCGCATCTTTTGATTTTAATCCGCCGGATTGCGGGTCGGATAAATACTCAAACATAAGAGATCTATTAGATCTAATCTCTTCCTTCTCTTTCGTGTGAAATTCCTATTTCTGCAGATTTCTCCCTTCTCTTTTGTTTGGATAAGACATAAAACATTACTCATTTTCAATTACCATGTAACAGTAGTCGGAACAACCAAATCATATGTTTTTTAGTGTTTTTGATAACCAAATATGACGTTAAGAATGGTGGCGACCACTAGGGATGGAGGAGAGGGGGGGCCAGTAGGGGCCA
>FXXK01000024.1:128567-151307 GCA_900184695.1 Betula pendula | reverse complement strand
AAAAAAATTTATGTCAAATTAATTTTTTTTAACCTATTGGCTCATACCTAATAAATATTTTGGCATTTACCCATTAAAACTTAAAAACCTTAATTACGTAAAAATTAGGAAAAAAAAATCAAATTTAACTCCTAAGTTTTTAGCTAATTAGAATTTAGCTATTAGGTATTCAATTTTAAAAATACATTCCTTAAGTTTTAATTAAGTTTTTCCTTTTATGGATGATTTGGAGCTTAATTTTATATACCATATTAGTTTTAGTGTTTTTTTTTTTTTTTATCAAGAATAGCCGATTCAAGAAGTATTAAACCTTACCACATCAACGTACTGAAATAAAGGTGCAATATAGCATTTCTCAACGTAAAATGAGAGTATGAATACCCGTTTCCTATTATTTTATTTAATTTTATTGAAGTGACTACCCGTTTCCTATTAAAAAAGAAGGGAAAAAAAAAATTCTCAGAAACAGTTAGTGGGACCCGTTTATAACACATTACTGTTTAGGGGAGCTTCCTAGAGAATTTCTGATGAGCCAACCGTATCAAAAGGGTCACCTTCTGAGGAAGAAGCCTTTCATTGGAAATTTCATAAGTTTCCGTACTTTCTGTTTGTTTTCCTCTCCGGCTCTCCCTTTCCCCCCCGTACACTCATTTAAATTTCATGTCGAGGGCATTCCCGGAAATGCGTCGCAAACGTTTAAGTGCCCAAGATGGGGAGGATTGCCAATAGCCTTTCATTTTTTGCTTTTTTTTTTTTTTCAAAGAAAGCTCATCTATAATTCTTAAGAAATTCTATATGTAAATTTGAGTCCTCATTCTCAAATGACATACATACGTGACAATTTATCATCAGTTATTTATCACTTTTAAAATAGTGTAAGTGATTTTAGTTTGAGAATAAAAGAATTGATCGGTAGGATTTTTACATGTTTCTAAAAATGATGTATAAATTTCAAGGGATTGGTTTCGTTGGTAAAAATTATAGATTTTGAATACTACTCATGGCCTTATATTCAAAATTTACTGAGTGGCAAACTGTCTCTTGGATCAACCTCCAAATGAAATTTGCGACTCAACCGATCGATGTCGAGAGAGGTGCAACGCATAAGAGTTATTTTACTGGATGAGTACATAAAGTGACATTACTTTAAAAGGGTTTTCGGTCTTTAAAAAAATAATATATGGGTTTTTCTATAAAAAAAAAAATCAATTCACACATCATTTAAAAAATAAATCCATTAAGTCAATTAAATTTCGGCCATTAAAATAGACCTGCCATACATATGGTGTAGGTTTCTTTATTTATTTTTATAAAAAACGGAATATAATTAGAATTTATACAAATTGTAAGTATGTATTTCCTTTATTATGTATCATTTGGTGATTAATAGCGACAATTTTTTTTTGTTTGTTCTATTCAANTGATAGAAACTCCATAAGCAAGTTTAGATGGGAAAATTGACGAAGACACTGATTTTTTTAAGGGTGAAAATTTAGAGATTTTTTTTTTTTTTTGAAAAAGAAACTCCAATGATCATTTTTTTTTTTCCGAAAGAGTGAAAACTTACGGATTATTATTATTTTTAATTTTCTCTTTAATTTTACATTTGATAAATGTTAATATGACAAAATCTCAATTATTTGATTTATAAATGGAAAAAAAAAAATTTAGTCAATGGGTTTTCATGTGATTTCAATTTAGTTATTATGTTTTTTATTTCAATAATTAGGTCTTCAAATTTTTATTTGATTTCAAATAAGTTAATTCTTCAAGTCACCATCCAATTAATTTATGGTATCCCGCGTCAGACTAATAAATTAATGTCACGTGATGCATTTACGTTAAATTATAAATAGAATTTGTAATTTTAATTTTTCATTGAGGGCATATTAATAATTAAAGACCTACAGTTGTTACATAATATGCAAACAAGAGCTACATTGTATTAATTGATTGGTCTAACATTATATACTGTTAAATAATTGAATATTAAGTTGACAAAGACACCTATTTAAAATGAGAGGAAAACTTATTGTTAAAATTGAAAACTTAATGATTAAATTGAAATCGCATGAAAACTTTGAGACTAAATTTAATTTTTCTAATTTATAAAAAATAATTAAGATTTAAAAAATATATGATATAATATCTTTACAAAATAAAAATAAAAATTTAAGAATTTCATCATAAAGTTATCATAGCTAATTTATAAAATCAAAATGAAACGAATAAAACAAATTATAATAAGTAATGTTACTTTTTATACTTATTTCATACCGGTTTCTTACAGTGTATAGTAATTGATTTTTTTTTATTTATTTTTTAATTTTAAATATCTGACATAAAAAATACTTAAGACAAACCACGTGTGAAGAACACATTATTCCATTTTAAAATAGAAAACAACGACAATTGAGGCGTAAAGATGGTCAAAATACGTATCTCGGATTCCTATATTTGACGGTTCTTGTATTCTTATTTTACCGTGTAAAACATGGAAGAGCCGGCTACCGAGTCGTTTTCAGCCGCCCCCGGTTCAGTCTTCACGTGTTGTGTTACTATTGGTCTCACTCCGATAGGCCATGTTGATCCACATGTCTGGAATTTCGAGGATTTTTAAATATTTATTCTGGGCAATAATACGATCGCTATTTTCGTATCTTAAATTTTGAATTTTGAAATCACAGTTCACGAGGCTTCTGGTCCTTATCGGCGTAGTAATGATTATAATATATAATACTAAGTATATACTACCTATATCATTATACTATTATAATATAACTATTATATAAACATACCTATATCTATATATATCCATACTATAATACTATATATACTACTAAAATTAGATACTCATTTTTTTTTTTTTTTTTTTTAAAAAAAAAACTGTAGCTCATCTCCGGTAATTTTAATGTTTATAAGATATAATAAATAAAAAATATAGGATGAAGAGTAGATGCTTTATCTCTCACACTTTTTAAGTGCATGCTTTTTGGGATCCAAAATTTTATAGTGATTAATTTAAAATATAATTGTAATTTTCAGTGTTACATTAAAGAATATGAAAGTGAAAGTATATATTGTATTTCTCATATTAAAACGATACAATTTGAAGCAAAATGCTTTGAACACTGCAGTTTTTTACTACACATTTTTTACAAATTCACGTGGAGGTTTACATTTTATAGAAATGAGTGACACGTTAATTGCCACTTCAGATTATAAATGTGATAGATGTTCTCATGCTGACTACCACATGGCAATATACTTTTTAGTGATTGATTTGGTAAGCATTATTTGAACAGTCACATCAGTTAATAAAAATATTTGTAATAAAAACTGTAATACTCCTAGTAGCACTCTAATTTAAATAATTTAATAGTTAATTACTCTAATATATGTATAGCACTATACTTGAATATCAAATGCGTACTTCAATCACGAATTTTATTTTTTTTTTAAAAAAATTATTAGTTGATATATGTTATTAAGGTGCTACAATATATATTTAATTTCATGATTAAAGCACGCATTCTTCACATTTATTTATCATATTTAGTTTACAGTGGTCAGTGGGTGATGTAAAATGTTTTAAGTGATTGACATAGTCAATCACTTAAAACACATTACGTCAGTCATTCAGAAATAAGTGTCACACGTCACTATTGAATGAATAATATTAAAAATTATATTTTTATTCTACCACTATTTTATTATATTGACATGGCACTTCCAATCCATTTTCAGTCAATAATTTTTAGTCTAGATATATCCACTTAATAGTCAATAATTTTCAGTGAGACTATTTCAACTGATATTAATGTGAGAAACACATGAAGGTGTATATGTCTGCTGTAGTGGGCATAAGTGGAACTTCAATTGATTAGCATGAAATTGAGAGCAAATATGGGTTCCTAAATTGCCCTTCACCAAATGAGATAATCGAGGTTTGTCCGGTGGAAGTGGGGGAATCATTTGAGTAGTGGTACATGGCGACAAAAGCTGGCCCGATGTCATTGGTTTGTATGACTTTTGCTCCCTTTGCTTCTAAGGCATGTCCTGTCCCAGACTTGTGATCATTATGATACATTAAGGGTATCGTGGGAATTAAGAAATTTTTGTCTTTCGGGTATGGTTAAACTTAATGAGTTTGTCCAATTATTCAAGTTCGCATGTGAACCAGATTCGCTTTTGGCGCCGAAATGATATGAAAGAAGGACAAGACAGGAAGCAAGGATTTTAACAGAAGGCTATGAAAGCAGAAAGGTAGTTCATTTATTTATTTATTTATTTTTGTAAGTTGAAAGGTAGTTCTTTACTAATGATGCACTTGTTTTTTTTTTTTTTTTTTAACTAATTTATTGATGATGCAATTAATTGTACGGTTAGACTCTATCTGCATTAAGGAGTAAAAGAAATTCAAAATTGCCGGTGGAATTGCCGGTGGAAAAATCTCAAATGCGTAACCTAACAAAGGTGAAGGGCATTTGGCTCTTAAGGACGAAAGAGCTAGAATGTTCATTTTGAAAATAGTTATGCGAATGTAATTGAAATGACTGCATGCCTTCTCTTTATGCGCGGCATCCGTAAAAAGGCACATGTTAAGTCATATAAAGTCTTGTATTATGTCTGACTCAGTTTACACCTGATTCGGTATGACAAAAGAAGAGTTACGATTTACATAATCGCTTATATAATAGGATTTTTTTGTAATGCGCGTGCGATGCTACCTTTATAGTGTTTTCTAAAAATAGTAATACTTTATCGTAACATAGTGGATGTACTCTCTGAGGATAAATCACTTAAATTTTTGTATTTTGTGATTGTGATTGTGATTGTTATTTTATTTTATTTTTCTCTATCATTGTTATCGAGTTTTGAGAAATTGGTAATTTTTCCAACGGTACAACCTTAGCAAAATCTCATTTGATGTGAGGTACAATCCTAATCAAGTATAACATTGAATTACGACCTTGACCTAATGTGATGCGGAATTATAACTTATTGGCAAATGATAGTCGTTACTTGATGTCGCATCAGGTTCTACGCTTCCAAGTAATTAGGACAAAACATGAATAGTTATTCTTTGTGTCTCACTCTCGGTGTTCCTCATGCAATTACAATGCTAACATATTAGCTTCCATTGCCTGATTGGCTTAGTTAACCCGACTCAAATTATGGGCTCTCGGGCCCGCACATTGGATCGGATCCGGCGGAGTGTATATTTGGTATATCAATTAACAATATGGAACATGGTTTTTTTGACAATGTGATTATGGCACTTGCCATTTTAAACAAAGGTTGGATTTGGATAATCCGGGGAATTATGAGTTGTTTCTTCTTGTACCATATGGCAATTCCAGATACAGAAGCGTCATCTACAGTAAGGATTATTAAAGGAAATTATAGCGATATAAATATGCCAGAGTGGGAAAATTTATGCCTAAACAATTTTCTATTATAAAAAGAAAATAAGTTAAGGACAAGGCTTTTAAATCTCACCTTTTTTATTTATTATTATTTATTTTTATTGGGTTTCTTGTCAAGTTTGTAATTGCCACACTTGACATAGATTGGGTGCATAATGCTTTCTTAAAATAATTTGTTCATAATATAAACTGGGCATTGTCGGTTGCTAAATGTAAAGCCAAGACCATGAACACCCTCCTAGATCTAGAGAGCTTTTTGACACAAAACAAGCTACATTTAACTATTGGACAAACTCCTTGGAATTTTGGGAAATTATTGCTGGGCCCCAAGCAGAATGTCTGCATCTGGATTCAAATGGTTTTTTTTTTTTTTTGCAAGAAAAAAAAATGAAAGAAACATAAAATAATGTGACTTGAAATGTTGAAGAAAGGATCATATTTGAACCAACTAGAGAGCATTTCTTCTCTCCTAAGAATCCCACCACCGTCAGCTTTTACCATTCCAAAATACGCATACTAGGTACGTATAATAAAAGTTTGAAATTGGTAACCATTATATTGACTAATTGCATGTTCTAGGCATGACCAAACTGTCACTAAAAATTTTAACAAGCAAGCAAGGGAAGATGAGCGACTATATTGAACAAAAAGTTATAGCAAATTAATTTTGTTTCCTTTGGGACGAAATCAAGTTTTCTAATTGGAGAGGTCTAAGCATGATAGAGTGGCCAAACTTAATTTAATATGTATATATATACCGGGCCTTAATTTCAAGCATATTATTTTCCCTTTATTAGTTCTTTCTATACAAGCATTGACATGTCCATGTAGGCTATGGTAGATGGTTTGATGGTTTGAGAATTACGACCAAGAAGACAGAAAAAAGAGACAAGAGTCAAGGTTTTAACGAACATTATAGGACTTTCTTTTTTTTTTTCCTAATTGAACTAACATTATAGGACTTGGAAATTATTAACTTAAACAACAAATTAATTGATATTCTTTTTCACCAAAAGTCTAGAAATATTCAACTTTGTTGTCCGGTAAATAATGAGCTGTCTGTAACATATATTTTGTGCAGTCGGTGCTTTAGTTTGGTAGAGAGCATTCACAACGGCTTATGCATTTTAAATGGCTAACCAAACCCTTGTCCAAATTTAGAGAAACTGTCGATGAATGTATAAGTTTTCTCTTAAAATTTTATCTTCTTCTCTCTCGTCAAAGAGCAAAACATATGTTTGAAAAATGAAATAAAAGAAAAAATAAAGAAAAATTATTTAAATAATATAGAAAAAAGAAAAGATAATTGGATTTGGATTAAATTAAAAAGTCATTAGCTAAAAATAAAAAGCTTTTGATTAGCTATTTTAGATAAAAATGTAGAAAATTCATTGTTAATGGTCACGTAGACAAAAAAAAAAAAAGCAAGTAAAAACATAGTATTGCTAAGGTAGTACAACTTTTATTATAAATTTTTTACAAAATAACGTAATAGTCCACATGTTACCTATTACATCGATTACTAAATAATTAAATTTACCTTTTATCATATTTGTTGCTTAATTTATGTGAATTGCCATGTAAATTTCTAAGAAAATTATAATTAAAATTAAAGTAGTAATGCTATTAAGTTGTAGTAGTGGTAATGAAAATTAGCCTTTAATTTAATTTTTTTTTACAAAGAGTGATCTAAGGGTTAATTTGCTTTGCCACATCATTAAATTATATAACAATAGTAGAACAATCTACCATACTAAATAACGTTATTAGGATAGGACCCAAACATTAAACATATTCATGAAACGACACAAAAGTAATGAACAACCAAAATGAGCGGCGATTAACGCGGTTAGGCAAGTCTGTAAATCAGTCAAAAATAATGACCCAAATTGTTCCCTACAAAGAAAAGTACAGGAAAAAAAAAAAAAAGGAAAAAAAAAAAGAAAAAGCGAAAGGTGGCTGTTTGTAGGTCATCACGAACATAGTTGTTGCTAGGACGGACAGCACCAAATCCTCACACATCTCTTTCAAAAATTCGAAATCTTTTAAATGGAAGATTCATAATTTTGGTGGGTAGCCTGTGGATATGGTCCGACTTGACCTTCCTGGATGGGAGACCCGGTTCTTCAAATTCAAGGGCAGGGTCCCTCCAAAATTTAAGATTAAAAGAGTTTTATTTGCATATTAATAATAGGTTGTACCGTTAGATACATTTAGCAACGTCTTATTACGGAAGTATAAATACACACAGTAGAGAGAAAAAAGCAGTAAATTTAAGATAGAGAAACGGGCACTTTTAGTAAGGTCCACGGACGCTTTCAGCCCTCATTCAATGCTTTACCGAACTCACCACCCCTCCTTTTTCTTCCAATTGCAGGCCTTTACCTCTCCCATCCCTCCCTCTGCAACCACCCCTGTTTCTTTCTCAACCAATCCTTGCGTTCAGGTACGGGGCTTTGGGCTGTGAAACTGGGACAAATAAATTTTGGGGGTTTTGACAAAAAGATTGTTTTTTTCTTAAAAAAAACATTTGGGTTTTGTGTGTTTTTCAGGCTGAAACGGAAATGGAATGCGTGGAAGCGGCGTTGAAGCCCAGTTTCAGGAAGGATTTGGCCGTGAAATCGTTCCCACAAGCGGTTTTGGAAGAGGCGTGGGTCGTGAATGGGCAAAATGGCGCGGCTTGTGACGACTTTTTCGTTGACGAACTCCTTGACTTTTCTAACGAAGATGGGTTTGTGAAAGAAGAGCCGGTAGAAGAAGAAGAGGAGGAGGAGGAGGAAGAAAAAGAAGAAGATAAGGGCCTTGGCTCTGTTTCCGCTCAACAAGACCACGAAAACTCAAACATAAAAAAAAGCGTCACTTTCTCCCCCAAAGACGAATTTGGCTCCGGACTCAGCGTTCCGGTACCATGTTTCCCCCTTCCCTCTCTGTAAAAAACCGTTTTTTATGGTTTTGTTTGTTAGTTATTGACCAAAGGTACCGTCTTTATTCAACAGGCCGACGATGTAGCGGACCTGGAATGGCTGTCCCATTTCGTCGATGATTCTTTCTCGGAATTCTCTGCACCCTACCCTGCCGGAATATCAAGCGAGAAGCCCAAGACCATGGAAGCCCCTGAACCGGAACCCGAGCCCGAAAGACCGTGTTTCAAGACTCCGGTTCCGGCCAAGGCCAGAAGCAAGCGAACCAGAACCGGCGGCCGAGTCTGGTCTTTCGGGTCTCCTTCGCTCACGGAGTCGTCCTCGAGTTCGACCACTTCAACCTCCTCCTTCCGTCCCCTTCGACCGGTTGGCTAATCTACGCCAACACGGCCCAGAATTGGACCAGGTCAAACGCCAGCGAAGAAGCAAAGAAGAGACCGGCGGCAGAGCCGGTGCGTCACCCGGCTCAGCCCCGCGGCGGTGCAGCCATTGCGGCGTCCAGAAGACCCCGCATGGCGAACCGGTCCGCTCGGGGCTAAAACCTTGTGCAACGCTTGCGGGGTCCGGTTCAAGTCGGGTCGGCTGCTGCCAGAGTATCGACCGCTTGTAGCCCGACTTTCTCGAGTGAGGTGCACTCCAACCATCACCTGGAGATGCGGCGCAAGAAGGAGCAGTTGGGCCCGACCGAGTCCGGTTTGGCTCCTACGGTTGTGTCCAGTTTTTGAGATTAAAAAAAAAAAAAAAAAAACCCCCCAAAAAAAAGAAGAGAAAAATCTGGTTAGAAAAGAATGAGTTAGGGAACAGAGAGGATAGGACAAGCAACCAGGGACGACACTGAGCGAACCCTGGTTCGAACGGGCCCCTAGTTAGTGTACATTTTTTCCATGGTGGGTGAGTTAGGTTGTCTTTTAGGCATGTAACTTCTTAGAGTGACTTTAATGTGTACCTTTTATTTTATTTTATTTTATTTTTAATTTTAATTTCAGTGAATTCTCTGTTTCAGATATTCCATTGCTGTTTTTGAGAGGGAGGGATTTGGCTCTTGGGTGAGTTTGAAACCGTTGAATCTTTTATTTGGTTGGCCGTTGGAAAGCAAAAACATTATGAACGAGGGTGGGTGAAAGATAATGTGGGTGTGGCGTTCGGTCTACGCCCTCCCTACAAAATCCCCACCATTGAAATTTTTATCTTTTTTTTATTTTTTATTTTTGGTTGCTTCGGGACTTTCTGCTACGGACGCTTCGATGTTACCAAACTCCAAACTGAGTCAGCCTTGTTCGCTTGGATTATGTCCTGTCACTCCTCCTCACTCCTCTCTTCTTCGATTCTAACGAAATTTGGTTTTCGACGCCCTTTTTGGACCATCCCTTTTGGCCAAAGTGGAAAGCCAATAAATCATTCTATATTTTTTTTGTACAAAAATGAATCCCAGAGAAAATTTTATTTAATTTCTTTTGAAGCAATCTTCATCATTTGTTTTTAGCACAAGAATTTGAAAGGCTCAAGTAATAAATGGCAGAGGCAAATTCTGGAGGAGGATTGATTCATTTTATGGTCAAGAATTTATCTCACCATGTAACATTATATGCAATGTTAAATAAAATATAATAAAATAAAATATTGACCATATTTGAAAATTTGAGAGAATCATTTTCTATACTTTTATGAGATGAGATGGGTGAGAGAAATGGGTATCCAATCAATGCCCATTTATGAGTAAGATAGGAAGGTCACCATGGCACAATTTCTTTGCCTTCTTCTATATTATATATATTTTTTAGTCTACACCATCAGCAAGTTCACATCTTTTTTTTTTTTCTTTATATTACACTATCAGCAAGTTCACATCTTGAGTAACGTCTGACTTGGGCATTTGCTTCTTCCGCTAATGTTACAGATTTTAAGGGTATTAAATGTGAGAAAACAAACTTGAAGGAGTAATTACTACATAATGCAACTCGATGAATATGTCGTTATGTTATTTAAAAAAAATAAAATTTTAAATAATGTATTATAATATATGCCATTAAATGCAATAATATAAAATTTTGACTATAAATAACTATCTCCCATTCAAACTTACAGGAGTAATTGCTTTATTTCAATAACAACCTTAATAATTAAAATTTTATTTTATTACATCTAACAGTATATATGATGCCACGTGATAAATATGTTGTGATGTTATTTAAAATTAAATAATATGTCATCATGTACACCATTTAATGCAATAATATAAATTTTGGCCATAAATAACTCCTCTCCCTTTCAAATTGACTTGAAATGGAGGCAATCGTTGTCCTTTTTAAATATGATACCTCCTATTCAAAGAAATCAAGAAGGCTCCGATAGTGGGGAAATTCGGATGTGGAGGTTAGTGAAGCATTTGTTTATTTGAATCTGTGTGCCGCGCAAACTTTCAAGTTGGAATATGTTTGACCAAAAAAAAAAAAAGAAGCTAAATTACCAGTAGCACTTCAAATGGCAGTAATGGATTTCTATGTATGTCAACAATCATAAATTCCACCTTTTTTTCTTTTAAAGCCGAAAAGATAGTCCAAATATGAGTGTAGTTCTTAATACCATTTTTTTTTTTTAATTTGAAGAAAAGAAAAGATAATACAAAAGGAGGAGGTGGGGCACCTTATGATAACTTTTGAACATTAGTCCAAATATGGGTATAGTTCTTAATTCGAATTTTAGGTAGTAAGTTGATAATTTTTAAACATTAGAGAGCGATTTGATAAAAAGTTATACTCGAGGAACCATTGAATCATTTTTTCTAAAATATTATTACCAAACATCAAATTTAGATCCCACTGAATCCTGAAAAAGTAAGATGGTCGCTGAACTATGGACCTATGGTTATAAAATTCCACCAATTCGCAATGAACTAAAACCATTCTTCCATAATTGCAAGAGAATTGTTAGTAGCTTTCAAATTTGAAATTTTTTGTCCGAATTTCATGAAATTTAAACAGGAAATGAGAAGAGGATGGTTGGGGACCCAGGTGCCTCAAGTGCTGGCAAGCTCCACACCCCATACCCATACCCATACCCATACCCATACCCATACCCATACCGTAAAGAAAACCCGTGCCCCACTCTCATTTCCTGCCCGATCCAAGTGACATCGATTTCTCAACAATTTTATATATATATATACTCATGTGAGATGGTGACTCAAGTCAAAATTCAAAATTCAAATCGAAAATAATGGGTCTATCAACACTAACGAAGGATATATATGCAACAACCATCAAGTGTGATTTTTTTTTTAAAAAAAGTCTTTAAAATTCGGCAGGAATCAGAATAAGACAATGATTTTGTAGTGCTGGCGGGTTTCTATAATCAGTATTAGAGAATCGTTAACTACTATGTGAATGCCACATGTCAATGGTCCTGCTTAGAGTTACACATAAGATCTATAAGTCAAATCCATGTCGCACAGTATTATGATCTTACTTAGAGAAACCGAAAGTCTCTTCCTAGTTCCTATTATAGCTTTAAAATATTTATAAATGTTATTTAATAGAACTTTACTATATATAAAAAAAAGGAAATGCTCCGGCTAATAATTCAACTATTAATCAATAAGTAATGCTATTTGATAGACTGTTATATAATGAAAATTATTTAACAGTAAAAATTAACTATTTGTTCATTTTTTACAAGTGCATTTAAAGACTAATGTTTACTGTCAAATCATTAAATTATATAACAGTTATATAACAATTTACTAAATGACATTTTTTTTCCGAAAAATGATTATCTGGAACCGGTTATTCCAATGTAAGGGCCTGTTTAGGATTGCGATTTTAAAAAGTGCGATTTGAAACGTGATTTTTTAAAACTCAATTAAGTGTTTGGCAAAATCGCAGTTTGGCATTTAAAATCGCAATTTAACATTTAAAATTCTGCATTTTCAAAAAAGTACATCCTTATCTGTGATTTGAAAACGTAGACTTTCCGCGTTTTCAAATCGCAATTTTTTAAAAACGCAGTTATCAAATAATCCAACTTTTGTTATTTGGTTTAAAATCGTATTTATTGTCTATAAAATCGCAATTCCTAACGCACCCTAAAGAATAGAATTGTCATAAAAATAAATAAAATGACTATTTTACCCCTTATTTTGCACTAAAATCAATTTGCTTTTAAGGTTGAGGTCGTGATATTTCTCTTTGTCAATTGGAAAAATTTGAACACATCGCCCTCCCATAATTGTTGCGTGGCAATTACGTGATGGACGTCTCTCCCACCCGTTCCAACCACTTCCTAACGTCCATTATAGCGCGCAATAGTAAGGGTAGGGCATAGAGGATGAATTATCTAATTGTGTGTGGGACTGCACGCGACGAATTTGCTTAGGTATAGCACATGTAGGGTTCTCAAGATGGACACAATTTTCATTCTAAATTTTATTAAATTGATGTTTAATATACTTAAAAGAAGAATAAACATCTTGAAAGTGGGCCTCCCTAACCCATTTGATTAGCCTAAGCATGCCCATTTATGATAAGCTATATGAATGGATTGAACCCAGCTAAGTTCATAAGGATGGGCGCACAAGCAATAAAGAGAAGTAAATGAGCTCACTCATTTAGTACGCACAATTCTATCCAAACTTTTTTCTTCTACAAATTTTTTAAGTGCTTTACCTTTTCCAACCAATATTACCTTAATTTCAGCTGGGCTAATGAAGCTTCTTTCTTCTTTGCATGTTCTTCCAACCAACTCTTCAATATTTATTCTTATATTTTACCCTTAAAGCACGTAAAAACTTTGTCATTTTAAGATTAGATCGGATAACATTGAAACGTTATAGAGGAATTAAGTTTGACAGAAGCAACACAAAATTGGCATAGCCTAACGAGAGCTTATTTTGCTTAAGAGTACTTCCTTCCAACAAAAAATAAAAAAAAATAAAAAATAGGAGCCATGCTCCTATAAAGCACTTTTCTTAACAAGGCCATCAAGCAAAAGTGATGGTTGTGAGGACGATATTAATGATATTGATGGGGGTTCGTGATTATTAATAAGATATTTTTCAATAGTGTCAACATTTTTGGGCCGACCTTCAATAAAAGAGGTGAAGTGGGGATTTTCTGTGTGCTAAATTTGGAAAATCCACGGGCAAAAATCTCAAGTTCCCTCCCACTACCTCTCCATTATCTACAATTTGTTAGTGATTAGTGATTGTGCCCACCTCAGCCCGGCCAACCTTTTTGATCTCCTTGCCTCTGGTTTAAATTTTTGTTGGAAAATAAAAACTTTTCCTTTAAATTGGGTGACTGAAAATTCTTTTACTTCTTGTCGTTGCTGATGAGTTTTTATTTGTTAAATTATTATTTGTTTTAAAAGTTAAAGTTTATAAAAATGATTAAAATTCTGTTAAAGTTTTTCTCACGTGTAGACTCAAATTACATGTTAATAGATGAGGCCCAACACGTAAAATATTTAATTTAAATATGAATAAATGACGAAGTTAATGTTCGAACTCAGAACCTTTAACTCTAATACCATATTAAATCACAGTTAATTTCAAAAATTAAACTTATGAGAATATTTTCACACAATGCAATGCCTTGCCACTTGAAATGGGAATTTTGGTTAGAGGCTAAATAATTGTATGTTTGCTTTAGTTAGTGGTACATCTTTTTGGGAGCAATTCGGCTATGGAAGAACATGAGAAAATATTTTAGTTTGTTATATTTAACCATGAATATAATGTTATGTGATGCATATAATGTAATGTTATTTAAAAAATTTAGACGATGCAATACCACGTACACCACTTGATGAAAAAAAAAAAATCATAAAAATGGCTGATTTTCATTTTAATTGTATATATATATATATAAAAAAAATCATAAAAAATCCATGTTCTAGTGTCCCATTTTCCGTTGCCTCAATAATTGAACGCTCTGATGATTAATGATCAGATTTCCCTGGAAAATGTGTGGCAGAGAAACAGGAAGTTGGGCTGGCCTGGATGTTGGACTAAGCTCTAAAAGAGACTCTGCAGCGTATTTGGGTCATTTCTCACAGTGCCAGATTTGAATTTTAGCCCCACCCAATAATGGTAATTTAGAGCAGGACATTGAACAGCTGCTATGTGTTTGTTTTCTGGAATTTCTTATCTTCTCAGTTATTAGGATAAATATTAGCCCAAGTGAGAACCCGATCTAATCTAATGATTCTAATCGTTAAAACCCATAAAAAGGAAAATAAAGTCATAATCTCGTTGCTAAGGTAATATGAGCAAGTTAGCGTAGTATAGTTTTTATTATAATTTTTTTATAAATTCACGTAATAGTATTTTAATGGTGAAAAAATTAAGCAACAAAATTTGATATATAAAGCTAATTGTTTAGTAGTTAACAACTTAATTAACATGATAAATGTCATATGGAGTCATGGACTACCACAACAATTTTTAAAAAACTTGTAGTATCCTTAACAACATCTTAACTACCTCGCCTTTTCCTTTCGCAAGACGAATCAGAAGCCCTCCCTCTTCTTCGGAATGCCTTGGGCGGAGGAGGGAAATCACTCCCTCTTCCACCCCTCCCCCTCTACTTCCTCCCTTCCTTTTTCTCCCCTCCTCTTCCTACCTGACCCTTTGGAGACCTTTTCTCATTTTTGGAGGCTTATCCCTCCATAAACAGCTTTGTCAACTCATTTACCACCACGTGGTGGCTAGTCTCCACCTTCTATCGCCACTCATAGCTCGGATTTGCTTCTTTGGAGTTTTGGATTTAGTTTTCTGTAAACTTTGAAGAGTTCTGCCACCTCACGCTGGCACCTCCCTTTACCTCGTTTTCAGTTAGTGAATTTGTTTTGTGGATTTATTTTCTGTATTTATTTTTCTGTTTCTTTAATTTTTTTGTATTTTGTCTGTCGTTCTGGGTCTTAGATTGAAGACTTGTGTGTCTTTTGCCCTTTAGGGTCGAGGAGTGTAGGTCGGGCATGGGAGAATTACTCTCATGTCTGGTAATAACGGAGTGCGTTTTGAGTTAATCATGTTCTAATCTAGCCTTAGATCTAGTTTGCTGAGCAGATGTGCTCCTTATATGAAGTTGTTCTTGAGTTAGTGATGATTGTAGTCATAGACAGTTTTTTAATTATTAGATGCTTTTGTCCGGTTTATAATTATGTAATTTCATAGCGTTTGCACTATGTTTAATCTGCGTTGTATGCTTCTAATATAAGAGTTTTATACTCTTAATTTATTATGAATAAAATTTGACAAATTCTCACTCAACAAAAAAAAAACCACACACACTGTTAAATCACTTTTCGACCTGAAGCCTCTATTCAACACCAACCGGCAACCCCCTCCAATTAGACACAGTCACACAGTTGAAGCAAGTCAAATTCCACATATTCACCATTTAGATAACATAATTTTAATTTTTCAATGTATCAGTGAATGCATAAAACTAGCTCACATACATTACCCCAACATATAAATTGGAGCGATCGAGGAACAACTATTACTCAAAAAGCACTCAAATTTTTTATTCTACACTCGCACTCGCACTCGCACTCGCACTCACTGAATTTAGAATATTATTTGCATTATTTCAAGTAATGCAAAAGATTATTTACTGTAATGAATAGATTTAGTAATTAAGTATAGGTGTAGGCATAGATATTAAGACTCCATGCACGTGGGTGCAACTGCTCCAAGTTCATGCACCCTCACCATTCTTATCAGTTGGAGAACTACCTCTCCTTCCTCCAATGGATTTTCTTTGGCTGCCACATCCCCAGGCCCAACAATGGCCTTTGCTGCTGCCTCCACCACTGCCTCCTCCCCAACCCCAACCTCCACCTCTACCTCCGCCTCCTCCTCCCCTCCACCACCATTACCACCACACCACCTCCTCCTCCTACTCCACCCACCCCCACCCCACCCCCACCACTTCCTCTACCCGTCCATAGCCTTACCATTTCCGCCACCACCTCCTCCTCCACCCCCACCCCCACCACCACTTCCTCTACCCCATCCATGCCTTTACCATTTCCGCCGCCACCACCACCACCGCCACCTCCTCCTCCCCCACCACTTCCTTTTCTGTGTCTTCTTTTATCTTTTCCTTGGCGCCCATTACCTCCACCATTGCCACCTCCACCACCCCCACCACCTCCTCCACCACCACCTCCTGATCCTCCTCCTCTTCCACCACTATCTCCACCACTATAATTACTTTGTACCAATACTTTAACGGATGATGATACATTATGGTTTCCACGTAACATGTTAGGAATATTGGGGGAAGTAGTAGTGTTCGACCCGGAAAGGCCTTGTGTCGCCTCATGACCAGTCAGCCCAACAAGCAATACAATTGCAACAAGCAAAAGAGCCCCAACCACTCTCGTAATCCCCATGTTTTGCCTCAACTTGAGAATGCAAATCCGTAATCGAATCGCCCTTTTATAACCTTTTACATTGCACTTCCAATGCCCATTGACAGCTAAGAAGCAGTCCCCACCAGAACAAACCTCAATTCTTCCAAAACCAAATCCCATTCCATAAAGCTGCAAAACACGGGGAAAGAGATGATGGCATAGCGGCGCAATTTGCCCCCACTATATCCCCACCGTCCAATTTCTGTGACTACATTTGGAGAGCGCACTATATGATACTTAAGCATCTTTGTAATACAGCCAATCCATGTAAACAAATCATTTTTCCGCCGCGGGTAGGGCTAGTAAAATTGACAACATTTAGTCTTGTCAATTTTTGAAACAATATGTGAATTCAACATTAACACAATATGTAATTAGCGAATCATGGTTGAAGAGTCTCACTATTTTAATTAAAAGAGTCGAGTTGAAGTTAATTTATATAGTTTTATACTCATACTTTACGACACAACCCGAACTCAACACATGTATGCAAATTGCTACCCTTAAACGTGGGACTAACTTTCTTGGGGTGGTACACCCACTATCCCAATGCGAACATATATACTTAAATCAGCTCATAGTTTTTGTCTGTTATTGCATTATCGATAAGCTTGCTAATCCTTCGTCTGCTGAAAAACAAACAAATAGTCTCTTCAAAGCTTTCTTTGGCTTACAACCAAGGGCGCATCATCTACCTATAGGGCAGCCTAAATATATGATACTATATGATGTGGTGGGGAGATGCCTTTTACTTGACGAATGAGAATTGAGGAAGGAGGCAAGTGCCGGCCATGTGATGAAGAACATGGAAGAGACAATTTTAATCGAGTTGAGAAGATAGTGGTGGAGAAGCTTGCTGGTATTGTTTGTGGGTTTGTAACTTGCTTATAGTGCAATCCAGATAAGGTTCTTGATCAAAAGGCCAGCCCGTTCATGTCATCATTTCTACATGTGAGGATATCTTCATTTGATCCACAAGCTTCTTCTTTTTCTTTTCTTTTTTTTTTTTTCTGAAAAAAAAAGAAGAAAAAATTGGCTCTTCAGATCTCTCTCATACACACACAAACTTTTAGAAGGCATAGCAAAAATTAAAAGAAGGAAAAGGAAAGGAAACTTTTAGAACAAGGATATTGCCAATGCAAAATCTCAATCCACAAAAGCCACCACAAACTTATTTCACATAAAAACGTGCAAATGGGCCTATGGATAAGTTTTAAATAGTTCATTTGGGATCGATCCATCCCATATTTTTTTATTGGTCGTCAGACCCATCTCTATTAGGTTGGGTTTTGAATCAAACTTCTTATGGTCAATGATTAAATTTTAGAGAGATAATGGTATATATATTTATCATGTTATTTTAAATGATGTGATACTATATATATTATTAAATGTAATAAAACAAAATCTTAACCATAAAATAGATTCAGTATATTTCTAAGATTTTATGGCTTGGGCGAGCACAAATGGCTCAAATTGAGAGGCCTAAATTAAAGAATTCTTCCATATGATTTAGGCCTAAATTAAAGAATTTTAATGTTAAGAGAGAGAGAGAGGGGGAGGGAGAGAGGGAGGGGGGAGGGGGGAAGAAACCTATTCAAATAGGACAAACTTTTCACCAATGGAGCCTACCTTTTGAGGGAGGTACTTGAGTAGCTCAAAATCTGTTTGAACAAATGAGCCTCATTGGATGAAACCTTCTCTAAATTGAGTAGAGATAGGCTTCCGTTGTCCGTTTTTAGTCAAAAAAACAAAAAAATTAAAAATTATTTTTTTTTTTTCATTAAAAAACAGGTTTAAACTTATTCAATTTCCATTTTATTTTTTTTCAAAATTATAAAATGAGGATAAAATAAGCTTGAATATGTTTTTTGTTAATTTTTTTTTTATTGGGATAAAAAATTATAAAAAAAATTTTGTTTAACAAAAATAGGTTCAAACTTATTTTATTCTCATTTATAACCTTGAAAAAAAATAAAATGGGGATCGGATAAATTTAAACCTATTTTTCAATAAAAAAAAAAAACCTTTTGATTTTTTTTTTTTTCACTATGAACGGACGCGTAAGCGTCCGTTACTCCTCTGAATTAGCAGCCAAATCCGGGCTTAACCACATAGATAGGAGTAGAGCTGGGCGTCCGTCTTGTGACGGACGCCCAGCGTCCGTTTCCTAGGAGAAAAAAAAGAAAAAATGAAAAAAAACACTTTTTTTTATTAAAAAACAGGTTTAAATTTATCAAATCTCAAATTTATTTTTTCCTATGGCTATGAAATGGGGATGAAATAAGCCTGAACCTGTTTTTTGTTAAAAAAAATATTTTTTTTATTTTTTTAAGTGTAAAAAAATAACAAAAATATTTTTTTTTAACAAAAAACAGGTTCAGGCTTATTTCATCCCCATTTCATAGCCATAGGAAAAAATAAATTTGAGATTGATAAATTTAAACCTGTTTTTTAATAGAAAAAAGTGTTTTTTTTTTCATTTTTTTCTTTTTTTTTTCACTAACAACGGACGCTACGCGTCCGCTACTCCTCTGAATTAACAGCCAAATCCGGGCTTAACCACATAGATAGTACATGATAAATTTCATGGAATTTCGTATATATATGTGACAGGATTGGCTAGCAGGCTTGGGCCGTATGGCTCAAAAAGAGCAAAATAAACTGGGCCCTGCCCTTGCAGACCACATGATCTCGGACTTCCATTAATCATAGAGCCTTAGGAGGAAGATAGCCCACTATCGTAAACCTGTTCTACCCAAAACGACAAGTCGGTTCTCCCACCTTGTAAATGTACAAACAAGGTGGCCGTTGGGCAATAATAATTCTTTGGTAGGTGGGGTGTTACAAATAACACCATTGTAGGCCCATTTTTATTAGCCTTTATTACAGACAATAATCAGACAACTATAGTTGGCCACGTGACAATAGCCTTAATCACAAGGAAAACAAATCAATCACTTTTAAATTCACCCCAGTATGGAAACACAAGGATTTTCAATGCCCGATCAGTTGGACAGGTTGACTGTTGAAATGAAGGGGCTACTGAAGCGAATATCAAATCACCATTATAGGCTATAGCAGCCTCTACGTGAAAAATCACCTGGCTATCAGATCACACAAGGAAAACAAATCAACCACTCTTTGAGGTTGAAATATTCTTACAAAAAAGGAAGAACACATATTCATTAAAAAAATATTTGATGTTTTGAGTTGTTTGTTAATGTATTTATCAAAATATTATTAATTTACTTTCCGTCCTAACAAAATTAGAAAAATAGAAATAGTGGAGTTTTGTTCTCCACGTTTCCTTTTGTTTGTGCAATTTTATTTTGTTATGGTCTGTAAAGTGGTGGTGGGTTAAGGGTCTAGGTGCAGGTAATTAATGAAGTGAGGAGAACAAAATGAATGAGAATCACGGGGGAGGACCTTTGACTGTTGTCTGCGACTCACCGACGCTAATGGTTGTGTAATGGCCTATTTTTATATACCAGTTTTGTAATTCTCTTCTTCTCTGCAGGCTGCTGCGGAATGTTCCATACCTAATATCTCAGTTCATATTTGACGAAATGGCACAGAATTTTCAAGGTTTGGGGCAGCTCATAGATATTTGTCTTAGGCCAGTTGTTTTGACAAGTATGTTCTGTGGGGACCAAGAACTTTTTTCATTTCAAATCAATTATGTCCTCTTATTTTCACTAACCGGCTTTTTCTTCATTTCAAATGAAATGAAAATGATTATTTTTTTTGTTGGATAGCTCCTCTTTCTTATACTGCTGAAATTTCAATAAATTTTGAACGACATAATTGTTAGGATTTGCTGCATGAGCTATTCCTCTTTGGAGGCCCTGTGAGACGAATTTGAACTTGTGAAAGAGGACAATTTTGCCTTCCTATTATAAAGAATAAGCTCCTTTTTAGTTGAAACCAATCGGAGAGGATACTAGTCTTTGTGAGCCAGCCACCCTTCTATTTGGAGTGGCCACGCGAGCCACCCCCCTGCTGAGGTGGAGTGGCTCCATCCCATAAAATAAGAGAAAAGTCTACATACCTTCCTCAAATTACAACCCAATTGATAATGTCATCATAATTTTTCAATTGAGACAATGTCTCTACTTTCCCCCCAAACTACCAAAAAAATGTCAATTTCCCCCAAGGCTAGAAAGACAAAATAACCCTACAAATTTTTTGAAAAAAGACAACAATATCCTTATAAATTTTAAAAAATAAATTAATTCTTTTTTTTTTAAAAAAAGAAAATTTTAAATTGCTAAAAAAAATAATTGAAACTTTGAATTTTTAAATTTTAAATTTGGCCAATTGGGTGGTATTTTTTTTTTTAAAAAAATAAAAATAAATTTTTGTTTTTTGTTTTTAGTTTTTAGTTTTGGTTTTTAATTTTATTTTATCAAAGGTATTTTCATCATTATGGAGATATTGATAATTTTTGGTAGTTAGTAGGGGATATTGTCCCAATTGAAAGTTTGAGAGATACATTGTCAATTAAATTATAATTTGAGAGATGTATGTGAATTTATTACTTAAATTAAACCTTACTGAACATATGACGGATGAAAAACTATTTACGTGACTTAATGCTTCCTAATCAATTTTAGTTGGAAGGAGTGAAGTGAAAAAACACAGCAAATAAATGGTGCAAGAACCCAAAAAAATGAGATAAATTCCCTTAAATTAAAATTGGGTAACCTATTGGCTGAATTATGAGATGCGGAGGGGTGGGCATGCTAGTGAAAATGGAGAATCATTGACTTGCTTTAAGGCTAATGAGAGAGTAGTTAGATGCGACATGTATTATATTTATGTGTGAATATTAATTGGAGAAGCGGCAATGGTTAAGAGCATTTTCAGTAGTTTTTTTGTTATTTTTTTTTAATTTAAGAAATTAAATTACTTTTTTATTTCTTATTTAAATACACCCATAATAGATTTTTTAAAACCTTCTCTATATCATTAAAATAATATTTTTTACTTTTACTTTTACGTTTTTTTTTCCTTCCATATTCTAGAAACTCTTTTCTTTCTCTCTCTTCATCTTCGTCTTCTTTCTCTCTTCTCTCTCTCTCTTTCTCTCATCTGCGTCTCTCTATCTCTCGTCTGTCTCCCACCTCGCCTTCCATCTTTCATCTTCAATCGAATCTGTCTTCCATCTTTCATTTTCAAGTTTCACTCAGACGTAAAAAAAATTCATTGAGCTCTCCGCCTCCCACCTCGCCTCTACCGACGCAATCTCTCTCTGCAAGAACCAAAAGAGAAGGGGCAATTGCTTGAACAAAGAAGAAGAAGAAGAACAGTAGGGGAAGAAGGGTAGAGATGCGTGCAGAAGAAGAAAAAGAGAGGTGAGATGAGAGATAATCAAATTTTTTTAATTATAAAAAGCATTGGGTTTGCTACAATGAAACCCAATACATTGGGTTTCACTGTAGTAAACCTAGCCTTTAGGGAACTGGTTGAGAAGTTACTGTGGACCACTTTTTATGATTTTTTTTGACATTTTTTTTGTATTTAAGGAATAGAATGAAATATAAGGCATTTGCTGTGAATGCTTTAACAAGTTCAATAAATAACCCTAACCACCATTCTACACATAAAAACATCACTTTCTATCAAATTTACAAATTCCCTCATATTTGAACTTGGAAAAATCACAATTTTTGTGCATGCAGGGGTGGAACTAGGCTATCCCTTAAGGGTTTAGCCCCCCAGAATTTTAAAAATTCTTTTAAAATATATGATTTTTATAATTTTAACCCCCAAAAATTAAATTCCCCACTCCACTTGAAAGTATTTCTTATAGTTTTACCCTTCCATATCACAATTTCTAGTTCCACCCGTGTGCATGTATGTGAGAGAAGCAGTGTGAAAATGGTTATGAGTTAGGGCTGACATAGAGCAAGATATTTTGGGTATTTAAAGAAACCATAAGAGATAGAAGAGTTGTTGGATGCTGACAA
>FXXK01000024.1:112747-124691 GCA_900184695.1 Betula pendula | reverse complement strand
CTACATATGACACTTGAATCGAACATAACCTTTTTTAGGTTAGGTACCAACGGATTGGGATCCTGGGTAATTGTAGTCCATCCAAATGTTTGTCTCTGGAATTAGGTAAACAATTGTGAGAGGCTTCTAATAAAATTTACCTGTCCAAACTCATCTGCTCATGTAAGTAGGCTCCATCAGGGGAGCCTCTAACAATTGGGGAGATTATGGGGGATCCCAATCCGGTACTAACACCTACCTTTTGGTCATTGAAAAGCAACCAATGTTTGTTTGTTTTCGATCGGGTTGATCGGGCTTTCGATACAAAATCAATTAAAGAAGGTGAGTAGAACACCCTTTTTTTTTTTTTTCGAGTGAAAGTTGAGTCGAAAACTAATGAAATATATTATGAACCAATATTTTAGACGATTATCAATGCTTGAAATTTTCAGTTGCATTCGTTTTTTTCTTTACTTTTGAAAATTCTCATACCTTACCATTTTGGGCACTCACAAAAATTCCTTCACAGAGGAGTACTGCTTTTGTTGTTCTTGTTATTCTTAGTATCCTCATTCTTCTTCTACTTTTGGGGTTCCAACATTAAATAAGAATCCTTTTTCTCCAAATAAATTTAATCAGTAAAGAAATGCATTTAAATTCCTGTGGATGCATATGATAGTGAGCTCCAGCCAAAGATGGGGATCGGAGTACTTTCCAATCAGAAAAATAAATTCTGAAATAAAAAAGTTATCTGAAGTGTGACATGTTTCCACCTTTCAACACCTCCACGATTGAAAAGGCAAAGAAAAAAAAAAATTCAAATGAAAAATTCTAATTCCGTAGGTTTACAGGATATTGTTGGTGAGGTCAGTGTGACAATACGTGAAGTAAGGGGCTGCTTTGGCTATAATATGTACTATGCCATGCACAGGCCCACAAGTAAAGGTTCATCTCTTTTAATTAGAAAAAAAAAAAAAAGGTTCATCTCTTTTTTTAATAAGTTGATTATGTGACTAATCAAAGACAAAAATTAATTTTACCCTCATTTTTTTCAAAATCTAATTGGACGGGTGTCCTTATCATCAGATTCCAATAAGATCAGTACAAGTGTCGCCGTCTCATTATTTAATTAAGATCACACAGATGATGTCAATGGCCTACCAATCTTTCTTTCCTTGTATATAAAAATATCTAGCTAGCCGGACCCTACTGGAATTGACAATGGCCATTAGCGTAACGATATGTATATATATATGGATGGTTCAGGCGATTTGCATGCGGACAGAAATTTTCTCTAAATTGGATTAGCGGAATTTTTTTTAATTCTATATATAAAAATGACATATATCTATTTGTATGTGTGAAGTACATGCATTTTTTAATTACAAAAATAAAGTTAAAAAAAATTTATAAAAAATACATGTGCTTATTCCAATTTTATCCTTGCAATTAAAAAATACATGTGCTTCTCACATGCAAATGAACACATGTCATTTTTATAGATAAGGTTGAAGGAAGTTCCTACAACCCAATTTAAAGAAAAATTCTGTCTTATGCATGCACAGGCAATTTATAATTAATATTTGCACCAAGTCGTCCCTTATGAAGATGGGAGCTTGATGCAAGCAATGATGCATGCTTAAACACAAATTAAGAGGGTTAAAATTAATTAAGGAAATTATTTTTAGTAGGGAAAGAAAAATTGGATTAGCTATGAAGTTGAAAGACCAGACTTTGGGATAGATTTTGAAAGGTTCTACTATACTTTCTTTAAAAATGAAAATTGGCCTAAAACACTATTCACTTGCTTCGCGCCTAATCTATCTATTCTATGTGTAGTTAGGTCTACGTTTGTTTTTGGAAACACACAAGGTTCAGCAAACCTAAAGTAACCCTACTCAAAATTACATAGAAATCAACACCGTCACCTTCAGCCTCAATGGATCCTCGTAGGAAAACAAGCGATTGAGAAAGCTAGTTGTAGCGGTCCTTGGTCAATGTTGTAGGTGTGATGCAGGAAGAATGAATATAAAAAAAGAAAAACTACAAGGAAAATTTGATGATGTCTTGCAAATGAGAAGAAGAGATAAGAAAAATGAGTCGCATTTCAAAAGAATAAAATTTGTTTATTCATTGATTCGGTCTTCATTAGAGTACAATAATTCACTTAATTAAATAAACTCAATAGCTAAACTCTAACCCTAACCTTAATTTGATTAACTTTGAGTCAGACTCATTTATTAAATTACAAAATATATAACACTTATTAACTCTTAAAAACTAGATACTAATAACCACATTAATTAATAAACCTAAGTAAAATTAAAAGACACAAGTACTTATTGTCTAGTCAAAGTGCCAACACATTGTACCCATATAAACTTAGCTTCTTGATTGACCGATTAACAACTTTTTTTAATCATTAAGCGTGTTATGGAAGTGCAACTGATTCCAGCTAAGATGAGAAATCAAAAAGTGATGATTTATATATACATATTCTTCCTCTGGAGGAAAATAAAAACATTTTTTTGCCCAGCAGTCAAAACTTGTGTTCTGACCTTTCATTTTTTTTAAAAATAAAATAACGTAGGTTGTTCTTTTCGTCGACATGAAATTATAAACGTGCAGGTCGACCGTCTTTGTTAAATGTGTAAGGGGCCAATGACATTTACTGACTAATGCGAAAGTCGATCCATAGATTGTTCCCATTCTCAAACAGGTTCAAAATAACCAGATCGACCACCTGATCCAACAATGACATCTCCCCTCCCTGTCCTAATTTTGCAAGTAATATGTTAGACTGAATTCCGACCAAAGATTGTTGAACCATTATTCATGACGATGAATCTCAACATAAATTTTTCTTTTAAAAATTAAGTAACGAGATTATAAGTTAATTTTTTTTTTCATTTTTTAGGAGTGTCAACCTAAATCTAAGAAGAAACAACTCGAGAAAAGATCCTAATTCATTCCTTGACATTTGAGTCGTTGAGCTGAAACAAATCAAGGAGAAACACTTGATGTATGCTGATCAGGAACGAAACTAAAATTTTAGGAAGGGTGAGACAAAATTAAAAAATAAATAAATTTTTGAGGGGCAAAAATTAATTTTAGGGGGTTCATTTCATAAAATACCTAAAATTTTGAGAGAAAAAAAAAAAAGAAAAATTTTTGCGACATTTTTTAAATTTTGGGAGGGCTCAGAACACCCCAAGGCTAAGGGTGGTTACATGTCTTGATGTTGATGATGCAGCTGATTGCACGATTAGGCTCGGCCAACGGATGCTTGCAAGGAGTAAGAATAGTCGAAGACTTACTGAAAATGCCGGTTGAAGAAATCTTTTATGCTTAAGTTAACAAAGGTGAAAGAGCATACTCCTCTAACGAGGAGAGCTAGAATCCTTGTCAAGAGAATGATATATGATTGTATCTAGCTAAAATGGTCGCATGTCTTCTCTAGAGTTCTCTTTATGTAGAGTGTCCATTGATAAAGTACGATCTTGGCTATTTGTGGTCCACTAATGGGGTACAACCTCGACTAATCGTTGTGCCCAATTACAGACCTAGTTAAGTGTGGCACCAAATTATGACTTACTGGCAGATTATGATCATGACCTAATATTGTTGTGTCAGATTACATGCTCATCGACGGTTACGAGAAGACTGTGGGTAGTTTATTTGTGCCTCACCCCCAATGTTCCTTATGCTATCTTATGTTATCACGTTGGCTTCCACAACTCGGCCAAGGTCTAAGGTTTGGGCTTAACTTGATCTACATTGGACGAAGGAATATCTACTATATCATACACTTCCTTAAATTTGACGTGTTTAAGACATTTATTATTATTATTATTATTTTGGTCAAACAAGGCAACCCATCTACAAAGGTTACACAAATTGCAACCTAAATTTTAAACTATCACACGTAAGCCGTTGGTTAATTAACAAATTGCGACCCAAATTTTGAACTATAACACGTAAGCCGTCAAATATAGTATTTGCAAGTTGACGCACTCTCTCAATATCTAAATTAAACTACTCCACCGTGGGTGTTTTCTACTATTTTGCTTCATCTACATCCCCATGCACAAACAAAAAGGATAAGTTAATAAAGATTTAAAAAATTGTGCCAAAGATCTCAATGGCGGCCACTAAGCTTGCTTAGTATCTTTTTGGCAAAAGAAAAAGAAAAACTATATATATTAATATATAATATATATTATATATAAATAAGCAAGCCCCACCTGAAGATTAAAGTTATGTTTGGTACGCGGAATGACTATTTCTTGAAATAGCCTTTATTAACAAAGAAATGAATGTAGTGAATTAGTATTGTAATAGCTATTCTTATAGCCATGATGAAATGGTTATTCCTTCAATTAAAGGAATAATTATTCTTCTTAAATTTAAGATGAATAGTTATTCTCTCAATTGAATAAATAGTCATTCCCTTATAGCCATCGGAATGGCTATTCCAAGGCTAATGCACTACATTCATTCTATTTTTTATAAAGGCTATTATAAAGAATAGCCATTCCGTGTACCAAACATGTCCTAAATTGCGTACCCATCTTACAAATAGCATTGGATTGGTACTGAAGCAACCAACGACAAAATGATTTCACCTTTTCATTCTTTTTTGGAAAAAAAATAAAAAATAAAATTTTGTTGTAATTTTAATTTAACCCATCGATCTTCAATTTCCATAATTAAGTCTTTTAAGTTTTTATTTGATTTCAATCAGGACTTTTTTTCAAGACTAATCAATTAATGTGATATGGCTTTCTTTAACACGTAATGTGCTAATTGTACGTGTCATGTGATAGAAATGGCCGATGACCTCTCTTTTTTTAAAAAAAAAAAAAAAAATTGTTTTTAACTTTTCAAATTTTTTCATTTAGGGTCATTTATAACTTAAAGTAACCGTATCATGTTGCATTAGTTGGTTAGTCTAATATACCGTTAAATAATTGAAAATTAAAAGGACCCATTTGAAACCAAATGAAAATTTAAGAGCCAATTTGTAAAATTAATTTTTTTTTTTAATTTAGAAAAAGAAAAAAAGAAAAGAAAAAGAAAGTAGGTTGAGACTCCACATCCATACCATCCTCTCACGCAAGGAGTACTGGTGTTTTCTCGACCAAGAGACGAGTTAAAGCTGCTAATTAAGTGTCCTCTTTCAAAGCAACTTAATTGTTTGAATGTCAAGGTCCCAAATTACGATTTAAATTGCAAGGCTAGCAACTAATTAAGAATGGAACATGATACTTTCAGTTTCAAATGAAATAAAAATAGAATCATTTAATGATTAATATTTTATTTCACAAATTTAATAGTGTATATGATACCACATGTATGAAGAATATGTTGTTACATCGTTTAAAAATTTTAAACGATGTGACATCATGTATACGGTTAAATATTTAGATACAACTAAAATAAAATCTTAACCATAAAATAATTCATCTTTTTTTGATCCAGTGAAATCGAGAGGATCTTTGTCCAACTATAATGGCTTGACCGACATTATTTTTTTACTTTCCAATTAATTGTCCATTCAATAGTGATACTGTTCAAACAATGGTAAACAATGTAGTTGGAACAGTATATCAGGGTAATTAAGAATTACACAAATAAGATAAAAAATTGTAAGTGTTATATTTGTTATCAATAAGGTTATCATGCTCCTCATTACCCTAGAAAAGGAAAAGGTGAAAAGAAAATGATCACCTTTTTGAAAAACAGAAATTTGAAGTTATATATATATATATATATATATATATATATGGAGAAGAAATCTCAGATATGGAACAAATTTTATTCGAATTAAGCTTCAATTAGGATAAGAATAAAAACTAATGGTATTGACAGCAGACGTGAAATCAAGTTCTTACAATCTGTCAATTCGTTGGAAAACAATCCATGAACTGACAAAATTACCTCAGGAGTCCTGATTGGCATAAGCCCAGGCAGTCATTTAGCCTGGACAGGAATGAGGGTAAAAAAAAAAAAAAATCATTGTTCACAGGCCCATGAACAGATTACTGTTCATGTGTCTGGACTGAAATACTATTTATTTCAGCCCAGGCTTATTTCTATCTTTACTCTTACCTCAGACATCCACAAAATATTTATACAAAAAAAACTGTAAAAATCTTTAAACCTAGACCTTTCGATACAGAAATTAATCCTGGATTAATTGATTTGAAGGATTTATAAATCCCAAATCAATATATGGCTTTTAAATGATTTATAGGAAGACCAGAATAAAGATACAAGCCATATATCTTCACAAATGGATAAAATAATTTGGGAATTTAGCAAGATTGATGGATCCATGATCCATATATCGTTTTCCATGGGTATTAATTTCTTCTGAACTCGTATGTCAAATTGCTAAGGTAATCCTTTGGAAAAGCACTTGTTTATACTTGTTTAGTTGGGTATGAAAAATACACATGGGTTGGTGGTTAATAAATATAATTGAATTCAAGGCTAACCCGGCACTTTGTGTGTGGTTCGTTTATTGCTGAAGGTTGCAAATGAAACGTCCCTTTTTTCTCTCGAGGCATCCAATGACTTAATGTTACGATTTAGGCCAAAATATTTCTGTCCTTTTCTTTTTTTCCAACTTTACCTACACGTCAAGCACCTTTTTTCCTCACATGATTTCTATTTAACTTGCTTTACATTATTATCTATTTTATTTATTGTAATACATACTTTAGCTTAGACTCAACATAATTTGAATTAATAATTTGATTTTTTTTTTTCAGTTTTTTTAAATCATGAGTGAATGCTATTTCTAATACCATTTAAACTGAGTACGTAATTTTAACAATCCCTTTTGTGTTCCTCAAAAAATGAGGCGACTTTTAAAATTACAATTTAATCAAAACTCAATAGTGATTTTTTACAAATCTAATGTTAATTTTAAAAGCAACATTAATTTTGAGTGAACACAAGGAAGACACGAGACTAACATGTATCATTACTCATAAAAATCTATCACCCATGAAAAAAAAAAAAAAAAAAAAGGTTTTTATTTCTTAATGATCACTTTCTATCTAAATCTTTCATTCTCTACCATAATACCAATTTTGTTATGCACAATTTTACAAAGAGTAATCTTGTATAGCCTATATACTGCAGTGAAAATGAATAGCATTTCATTTCTTAACAAAAATATTGCATTTGTCCAACTTCATTTTTGTTCTGTCCATTTATGAATAAATACGAAACCAGAACCGAAAACGTGTTTCAAATACGACAAAACAAAATACGTGATTCTGGTTGTAGAAATCACACCCAAGATTTCATTTGACATCTATGAAGAGTAAATAACGAAAATTAAATGGAAATTCTTATTCAAAATCTAAAGGAATCAACCCATTTTATTAAATGATGATTACGATCTAGATTTTGTTTTGTTATATTTAATTGTGTAAATAGTGTTACATCTTTTAAAATTTTTAAAGAGAAATGTTATACTTATTATTCTCAAATCTCAAGTAGTATTTTCTTTGTTTTTTGTTTTTTATTTTTGTTTTATTTTTTTAAAAATAAGTTGATGTAAATATACCACAAAGACAAGTAGCATTTTATTTAAAAATATTGAGTAACATTTCTCAATTTTAAATGGCATGACAATATATAGAACAATAGTAAATCTATAAAATCTAATTTAAACTATAAAATAGTTCATCTCTTTCACTTAAAAAATGGCAATATTTATGTAAAAGTTCATTGTAACAAATATTTTACTTTTAAGCATATACTGGATAGCCAAAATGACTTTTACGAATCATACTTTTAGTATACATTGTAAATAGGTAGTCCATGACTCAGAAAAAAGCAAATGTGCAGTTCATGGATGGAATCACGAGTCATACTACTAGTATGGTAGAACATGCAGATGCGGTTATCACTTTTAGGTAACCGCATTTGCATCATGTGGGTACTAGCTACTATCCACGTGGTTATTAATCTTTATCCACATATCAGGTAATTAGCCTATTTTAGTATTTTTGACCTCTATTAAGGCTTACTTTAAAAAATAAAAAATAAAAATAAAAAATGTAGCTCTTGTGTTTTCATCATTTTTTGGGCTGGAACCTTGACAGAAATTAGGCTATCTCATATTGTCGCCCCATCTATCTCTTTACTACTTCTATCACTTTGTTGGCTATGGGTTGCTTCACAGTGCAACAAGGGACAGAAATAGAGTCCTTGAAGAGATTGTTGTTTCCTTGGATTTGAGGGTTCTTAATAAATGGGTAGAGGGGTTGCTGGTGTGTTTGTAATGATGTGATATAAATTAGTGACACGTGGAGAATTGTGAACCTTACGTATGTGGCATGAATGGTTAAAGCTAACAGATACATTTTGGAGTTTCTAGGATGTTAGGGATATTTTTTCTTTTTCTTTGTTTATATATATATATATATATATAGGTATGCAGGTTTAGTTAATACTGCATCCGGATATTCTAAAACTGTTAATAATTGTCCGCTTGGACAACCTTGACTACTATAATGACATAGTCCTACAGTAGGTAGCATTAATGGTATTTGCTAACTTTAGCATGCCAATGCCAAATGCCAAAGCTTTTGGGTGGTTTGGCTGCCTTGATTTGGTCAGAAGGGTTGATGAGTCACCTTTTTTTTTCCATTTTTTTATTACTTATTCTAAAGGATACATGTCTCAATATTATTAATGCTGACATTACACATTAATGAATTTTGTCAAATTTGCTAATGAAAAACACATATAGGGACTTATTTGTGTTTTTTACTTGCTCCAAAAGTTTTCAGTAAAATTATAAAGACTGATTTTATATTTTTTTTTTCTAAATTAAGAGAAGAGAATAAGCATAGGAATCCCTCTTCCCCCTCTCCTTCGTCTTGCTGCTGCAAGTCATATATATATATAGAAAAAGAAAAAGAAAAAGGAGTGCTTCAAGAAAACTTAGAGATAAAGATTCGGTTCATTCAATTATGGAAGCAAAAAGTTACCCTTCCTAAATTAACTTTTGACTTTATTGCATAGGACTTTATCTGACCCGCTTTTAGATATGAAAAATTTAAGCTTACAAAATATTTTATAATTTTTTTAAAACAAAATTGGTGGAACATAATATGATTAAATTTTTTAAATTTAAATTAATTTATTTTTCAATTATGTTGTGGCACATCACTTTATAATAATTTTTTTTTTATAACATATTTTATAAGTTTAGTATTTCTCTTTAAAGAAACCCCATTTCGAGATTTTATTAAAATTGTCTTAATTTTCTCAGCAAATTGCACAATCAGTTGGTAATTACTGATTAGAGGGTAGAGCACCAATCTTATCCCCAATCAAGCCTTTAAAAAAATATTTTGACCTAACATAAAAATAAAAATTGTTTTTAGAGAAATGCTACACTCACACTCTTATACTTCCTAACCTAGCTTTTAAAATCTTTAATAAATTTAATTTAATCACTATTAAATTTTAATTTAATAGTAATTTTGAAAGAAACGTTAGAAAGTATGAAAATAGAGGTGTAAGAACTAGAGTAGAAGTGTGTTTAGCATTTCTTTTATTTTTATAAGTGTTTTGCATTTTATGATATTTGTTAAATATTTGTTTTAAACAAAAAAAAAAGTGTTAACCAGCATGACCCTAAAATATGTAAAATAAAACAAATAATTCATTTGTTAATTCTGTTAAGAAGTGTTTTTGTTTAAAAAATAATAATAATAATGATTTGATGCTATGTATCTGTAAAAATAATTGTGAGTGTTTTATAGATATTTTATAGGAAAAAGTCTACTAGCTCCCTCAAACTACCACCTAATTGATAATGTCCATCCCCCAAACTCTTTAATTGTAACAATGTCCCCCCAAACTATAAAAACAAATGACAACTGTCCCCAAATGGCAATAAAAGACAAAAATAACCCTACAGATTTTTCAATAAAACCAATACATTTTTTTAATTTTATTTTTTTAAAAAAGTAATTTTTAAACGAAATATTTATAATTTTTTTAAATTTTGAATTTGGTTAATTGGTTGGAGTGTTTATTTATTATTTTTTTATATAAAAAAATTGCTAGTTTTTTTTTTTAGTTTTAGTTTTTTTAACCCTTTATAATTCGAAATAAATAATAATAATATTTTTTTAAAAAAAAAATTATAATTTTTTAAACGAAAATGTTTACTAATTACTTGAATTGTTCCAATTGGTTTATAGTGTTTTTTAAAAAAATTAATTAATTTTGTTTTGGTTTTTATTTATTTTTAGCTTTAGTCTTTTTCTAGCCCTTATGAATAGTAGTGTTTTTTTTTTTAAAAAAAAAATTAGTTTTAGTTTTGTTTAAAAGAAATTATTTTATTTTATTTTATTAAGGGTATTTTCGTCCTTAGGAGGGACATTGTCACAATTGAAAGTTTGGAGGAAACATTGTCAATTGAATGGTAGTTTGAGGGGTATATGACTTTTTTCTATTTTATATTTTTAATTATTTATTAATATTTTTTAAAAATATTATCAAACAAAAGTACCGGCAAATCCAGCCGAAAAAGCCTCTGGTCCACCAGCATCTGCCGTCTCCCATTAAGAGATGATCTTATGAAAAGAAGAAATGGTCAAAGTATTTCTCTCCGAAGCGTGGTCAAAGTATTTCTCTCCGAAGCGCGTGGTCTCAATTTTCCTCCGTACGCTGGCAAAAAATTGACCTTTTTCTTTTTTGATAACAACAAAAGAAAAAAGGTAGAGAGGAGAAAAAATTGACTTATTGGAAGTTCTCGAGATCCCTGGAGTCTGAAAGAAACATATTTCATTTTCATTCGGGGTAGTTGGTGAGAGTGACTAATGCTATGCGTAAAAATTTTGTCTTTCTTTTTATTATATGGCTTTTAAAATTATGATTAGGTCAAACTTTAATAATTGTTTGTTTAAATTTAATAATAATTTTAAAAGTAACATTATATTTAAAATGATAAAAAAAAAGATAAGAGGAGTTTTTTTTTTTCTTTTATGAAGTATCTGGCTTCATCTTTTGTGGCCTAACATTATACCTGCTTTTTTTTTAAGATATTTTGATGTGACATAAGATAAAATGTGTTTTTTTAGTGGTGGTTATTTTTTGGTGATGTCCACATTTGAAAAAATATTTTTATCGAGCACACTTGCTTAATTAAAACAGATGTAGAACCCTATTTGCAAACAAAAAAAAAGGGTCAAGTGTTCACGTGGCCACACCTCTTACACTTAATTTTTTTTAAAAAAAAAATAATAAGTAGCTTTTACTTCTGCAAAAGTTAAGCATTTGTTTTGTCAAAATATTTCTACAATAAAGGAAGAATATATATTTATAAAATGTGTTTTGTATCGTGAGTAATATTTTGTGTTTTGAGTTATAATGTATTTGTTTTGAGAACATAAAACAAAAACTTTAAATATGGCCCTAATAATTTTAGGATTAGAAATATTAAATACTTTTTGCAGGAATTGTGCATCCTTTTAGAATTATGAGTCATATTTTTTCTCTATTTATAAACAAAGTTTGTATCCTATAGGTAATTTAAGGTTTCATAAGAAGAGAGAGGAGGAGATATTCTTTGTATTTTTCCTTCAAACAAGTAAAAAAGAAACGTCATTTTTGATGCTTGTGGATGTAGGCAATCTTACCAAACTACATTAAATTCTTGTCTTAATTTTTACTTCTTATTATTTTTCTTTATTATATTAATATTATTGAATCCTAACATTTATTGATCGCGATTATTAGTAAGGTTGACAATCTTAATATACATGAGATTAGCGATATAATGACACCTGATCCGTATGGTCGTTGTTTTTAATTGAGTTGTGATCGGATGATTACGCAAAGGCGGCTAGTCTATTTGCTCCCATTAGTATTTTTATTTATTTATTTATTTATTTTTGGTCTTAATGAAGTGGACTTCAATATCTTG
>FXXK01000024.1:89708-112542 GCA_900184695.1 Betula pendula | reverse complement strand
AACTTTTTTTTTTTGGATACGCAATATTTGTCACTAAGACAAATAAAAGTATAATAAAGCATAAATTGAATTAATTATAAAATATGAAATGAGATTAGAGATGGCATTCCACCATATAAACTACGTGAGGATTATTTGAATATAATATTGGAATAAAGATTATAAAGGGACTACACTTGAAAATAACATAAAACAATGTCGTATATTTTCTATAAGCCGTGCTAGGCGTGCGTTCGTCTGTGTGACGGATGCCTAACTCTATTCATCTTCAATACACTATCTCTTGATGATAAATTTTAGACTTTAAACTTTGTTTAAAAAACTTGTAACACATGTCACTATCCAGTTGTAAGATGTCAAAATTATTTTCTTTAATGACTGATGTATTAGTGGGTGTGATAAGACACCAATGGAATGGACCAAGTTACTGATAAATGATTCTACTGGTATTCTGATTTTTCTTCCTCTCAATTTAAAAAAAAAAAAAAAAAGCATCTCCACACCAATCCATATTTATAATCCATAAATGACTTAGTTGTCGAGTATTTATAGTTTTGATGTAGCAAAAATTGCTTAAAAGAGGGACATGTGACTAGAACTAACACATGAACAATGCAACACATGCATGGTATGGTTTATTGAAACACATGCGTGCATCTCCACGCCTATCTATATTTATAATCCATTAATTAATTACTTATTTGGGTTCTTTTTTTTTTTCTACATCATATACTTGGTGATTATTTTATAGTTGATGTAGCAAAACTTGCTTAAGAGTGACACAAAATATAATTTTTTTGTGGGCCGTCAGCCATCCATGTGACTACAATTAACGCATGAACAATGCAGCACAAAGCATGTAGTTACGATCTTTAAATGATTTTCGCATGGTTGAAGTGAATTTTAACCATGTTTATATGCAAAGTCAGTGTCATCACTAGGCCAATAATGTTATTGTCTAAGGCTTCTAATTTATAAAAGGCTAATAAAAAAAGGATTTTATATTAAATTTGTTTTTTTAAAAAAAGAAAGTAAAATGCCTTAAAAAAAATGAGAGGAGGCCATCTCACATGCTATGAGGATTTAGGAATTTTTTTTCTTTTTTTTAAAAAAGGTGATGTAACGTCTCACAATTTTAAACAATTTCAAACTAAATCACCGTCCACTTTATATATATATATATATATCTTTTATTCTTTCTCTTATTTTCTTTAATCACTTATAATCTTTACAAAAATATTTAAAAGCTATAAAAGAGAAATGGATTAAAATGTCTTGTTAGTATGTATGATTAAAGCGTTAAGTCATTGAATACTAATAAGTGAATAAAACTATTAAAAAAAAAATAGATACATTCGAGTTAATGTCAAAATAAATGCTATATAGTAGGTTGCTGGCTGTAGAGCGTTATAATATATTATAATATTAAGTGTCTCACATTACTTAAATACAATTCTAACGATATGTAAATATATAAATTCTTTAACACTCGCCCGTTAAAAACCGATTTGTAAAGGATGAATTTAGGCCGCAATTGGTATCAGAATTTTAGTTGGAGATTTCGACCGCTACCAAAGAGTTTCATTCTCTTAATTAATCATATATTTTGTGGACCAGCCTTGGCTGCTTGCTCTGTAATCACAAGTGCCCACATACTTGATAGGCCAACTTAAGAGAGCTAATAAAGCTGACAGGACGATTAGAAAATAAAAAATAAAAAATAAAAATAATGCTGACAGGACATGACAACTCGTGGGACGTTCCAGGCTCATCAGGCGGTCCATTAGATCTCAATTGTTTTTTCTAATCAAGCTGGTAAAGAAAGCAATTTAATCTATTAAATGTTGCCAATTACTCTGGGGCTTTGGATTTTTGCAATCCCATTTAATCTTTTAAATGTTGCAATCACTCTCAAATGGAATGAGGAAAAAACAAGTGCGGAAATATCACTCATCATACACGAGGGCTGATGGAGGATGTTATTGAGAATAACAATGACGTTATAGTGATGCTAAAACACGCAATCAGTCTTATCTTCGAGATTAAGTATAATTTTGACTCAATATATATTATGCCAAAATATATATAGTAACATGTTTTATATGCATTTAAGGGCAAAATAAATAAAAAATAGGAAAGAAATGAAAAAATGGGTGAGATGAAGCCATCAGCGGTTCTAATGTCTAACTACAACAGAGACTCGATTGGAAAATCTATCCAATCTTTCACTTTCCTGATTATGCAATATCACAATTAGGACCAAATTGTTTTGGAGCTTTTTACACTAATCCTATGATGACAATGAAAAAGAAGTTGGTAGCTGCCTATCCAAAGGAGATTGATAAAACTGTTTCCTTGGACCTCGGTATTGGTATTATTATTATTATTATTATTATTATTATTATTTTCTCTTTTTGACTTCAATGTATTTAGGGGAAAAGTAGTACCATCTTCTCGAACGATTTGAGCAAGTGGAGTCTGAATTGTTGGCATATGTCCGAGCATATAGGATTCAAACATACTTTCACATAGTAATAAGACAACTTTATTGCATGAAATCTAAGTCTAAATTTAGTATGAATGGGAATCCTGTGCAATAGGATAGTCCCATGTGAGAGGTTTTTTGAGTCTTATCTGTTCGAGCAAATGGAGCTCAGATTGCTCGAACATTTGTCTAAACAGGTGGAGCATGGACAAGCTTTCACAAGAGGTGCCCTACTACATTGTGATAGAATAATAAGTGATCAGTCCTATTGGATGGAATCTAAATCCTCTTGATATTGAATAGATAGAAATATTTGCACTTGAATGTACCTTTCTCAATAAAGGTTCGGAAGGTTCCTACCAAATGATAAAATTCGAAACCAAGTCTAATTGTATGATATTCTTTATGTTATTGGGGTCTAGTAGCTCGGTACAATTATAGGGGATGAAAGTCATTTGTTCAAATCTTAACTTTTAAACAAATAGGTTTTCTTTGTTATGCTTTTTCATTCTTCATTTTATCTTCTATTTTCAATACAAAACATTAACAACAATTTAAAATACAAAACACTCAAAAATAATTTTATATTTATCTCATATTAGAATACTTTTTTCGAAAAAAGAAAAAACAAAAATACCCTTTAAAAAGCATTAACAAATAAGCTCCATAATTGCAAATGGCCATGCATGGAATTAGTGGATAATGCTCATGATCCTATAACTGTAAATCCATTGTGCTTTTTTCGTGCATGGTATCAACATGTCATGTCCAAATCTACCAATAATCTGTGATTTTTTTTTTAAAAAAAAATTAAAGGGAAAAAAGGGCTACAAGGGAGGATCTTTTCCACTCTTAATCCTAAGGAAAAACAAAATGGAAAATCTTATGAGAAATCTGTGAATTTTTAATTAGTAAGTTCCCTGAGCTTATAAATGTTACCTACTATGTACATATGAGCTGCTAACAGAAGAGATTCAATAAAATAAGCACGATTTTGGTCGCAGCTGCAACTAGCAAATTATTAACCTAGATGGGCTTAATGCACTTCATAATTAGTTGAAGTAAAAAATTCAACAGACCAACGTAGCTGTTTCTACCGGGGCGTGACTACAGTAGCACCAATCCGCGGGGCGCCGCTCAGGAGGGACCTAGACGGTGGGAACCGCAGGCGCCCCCTCAAGACCGACCGAGCCATAGCCTAACCCCGCCCCACGAGGGCACTAGCAGCAACCACTTTCATGAAGGCGGTTCCCCAAGTGATTCCCATTGCGGGATTCGAACTTGGGTCCTTAGCCCCATGGTTTGTGATGGCAACCACTAGACTACCACCCTTGGTGGTAAGTAAAAAATTCAACTTAAACAAATTTTCTGAGGCACTAGAACTATTTTTCTTAATTTTCTAATTGATGTAGCGAAAGATAGAAAGAAAAGAAGCAGCTACGTCTTCTTCTCTATAAAACAAACAGGCTAACACTTTGCTTAGAAACACAAAGACATTGTAATTAATTTCACCGGTTTCAATATAATTTCTTTATCTGAGAAGTTATTTTTTTCGTTGATTAGGAAAAAAAAAAAAGAGAGAGAGAAGTTATTTTCGCAATACATCTATTGGATCTTTTTATAACAGCAACCTTGAGCACCTAAAGTTAGAAACTAAAACCTAAGAAGTAATCAAATCATCTAAGAAGGAAAAATTAACAGAATAATAAATCTTATAGGCAATAAAATAAACTAAAGACAGAAAAATTCAAATAAACGAAAGAAATCCTAAAATAGNAACATTGATTTTGTCAACCAAGTATGAAAGACAATCAGTTGGGATCATGTGTGTATTGGTTGCAACTTATTTAACAAGACTGTGCCTAAACTCTTCAACCATTACTCCAAAGACTTTTGGCGGTATTTTCGTTCAAACAAGATTACGACCAAGCATCCCTTGTAATCCTTTCCTTATTCAATTAAGAAAAGAAAGAAAAAAAAAAAAAAAGATTGCGACCAAGCCTCCTAGACAAAAAAAATCCATTTCCATTAATTGCACCACAATATAGGGGTTGCCGGCCTACATCACTAATTATCATCTTGTATAAATGGGATATTGCATAATATACGTGTATGGAGTATTTCGTGTATTGTGTATACGTGTAAGTATGCATGTAAGTATGTAACCGACAATACAATTAATATAAAATCCCTACTCGATCCAACCCCAGTCAATTGTGTGTGAAATGAAGAAAATAAATCCTTGGGGGCCGGGTATAGTATGTAATTGACAAATAAATAAATAAAAAAAAAAAAAATTAGAACCAAGTCTTTTAAAAAGGCAATTAATAATAGATATCAGTATCGTAACAAGAGCAGCTATTGGCCCGGCCCCAACGAGCTACAAAAACCAGTATATAAGGCCCCATAATATCTCACCCACTTAGCAACATTTAGAGTTGCATTTCACAAACACCCCCCACGACAGCCATGGAATATATTTCTCTCCTGCAAGCCTTGCAACCTTTTCACATGGCGGCCTTCTTTATCGTCCCCTTGCTTTTCTTGTTGGGTATAGTTTTTCGTATTCGCCGAAGGCTGCCATATCCACCGGGGCCCAGAGGGTTACCGATCATTGGAAACATGGGGATGATGGACCAGTTAACCCACCGTGGCCTAGCCAAGCTGGCTAAACAGTACGGCGGAATCTTCCACCTCCGCATGGGGTACTTACACATGGTGGCCGTGTCAAGCCCTGACGTGGCCCGCCAGGTTCTTCAGGTCCAAGACAACATCTTCTCCAACCGTCCGGCAACCATAGCCATCAGCTACCTCACCTACGACCGTGCTGACATGGCCTTCGCTCACTACGGTCCCTTCTGGCGCCAGATGCGCAAGCTCTGCGTCATGAAGCTTTTCAGCCGCAAACGAGCCGAGTCGTGGGAGTCGGTACGAGACGAGGTCGACTCGATTGTTCGAGTCGTAGCCGACAACATCGGGAAGCCGGTGAACATCGGCGAGCTGGTGTTTGCGCTGACGAGGAACATAATCTATAGAGCCGCTTTTGGGACGTCGTCTCACGAAGGCCAGGACGAGTTTATTGGGATACTGCAGGAATTCTCTAAGCTTTTTGGAGCTTTTAATATCGCCGATTTCATTCCTTGGCTCAGCTGGGTTGACCCGCAGGGGCTGTACACTCGGCTCCCCAAGGCTCGTCAGTCACTGGACGGCTTCATCGACAGTATCATCGACGATCACATGGAGAAGAAGCAGAAAAATAAGGGCTCCGTTATTGAAGGTGAATCTGATATGGTGGATGATTTGTTAGCTTTTTACAGCGACGAAGCAAAAGTTGGCGACTCCGATGACTCCATCAGACTCACCAGAGACAACATCAAAGCCATAATCATGGTAAGAAAATTTCAATTTTCGTACCGTTGATTATTACACGCCTACATATGTTTAATGCTGCCTACTCTTATCTCATCCGACTTGCATTCCAGTGCCGCACAGGCCAGTAAGATTAGCGGCGATATTATTCCCTGGGACGCCACGCGCGCTAATCCCACATCCACACGTGTGTATTCTATTAATGTCCAAATTCAAGTGTCCATCCGGCATCCATGGTCACATCCTTTACGCTACTTCTCTAGATCCTGCTCCTCGATCTAGAGACATACATCAAACGACAAATGTCTTATAACCCCAAAATTTAACTTTAGATATCTGATCCGATACGATTCTTAAGGAAAAAGTTTTCTTTTTTCTTTTTTCTTTTTTTTTATCCTAGATAAGGTTAAAGAAAATTTTCTAATTCAGTTTGTTAAACTGAAATATGTTTTTACAGCACACTATTTCTCACATATATTTTTAAATTACATATAAAATTACATACTTTTAATAATATATGTTAATTTAATGAATTTGATTCTTCTTTGAGAACATTATTTTTTCATATATTTTTAAATTACAAAATCTATTAATCTTATTAAAAATACGTATAAAATTCATATATTTAAAGGATAACTGTCTTCTTTTTCTTTTTTTTTTTGTACGAGGATAAATGTCAATTTAATCTCACTCGAAGGAGACACTGTTGGGAATTTCGTTAAAAACCCACTTTACATCGCAAAATCACAGGGCAAACCGACTCCAAGACAAACAAGTTCTAGAATATTGATCGAGTATCTTATCAGCTTGTCAACTCAGCCGTGAAAACAGCTACTCATGATCAAACACGATAAGAAAAATTGTGATTCGTCCAAAACAATTTCGTGAAAAATTAATTCATTTTATAAGCTTAAATTGATTGTAAACTGAATCATTTATGTTTTGAATGTTGTTAAACAATCGTATATAACGTTCAGTACTGTTCCATCGCAGGACGTGATGTTTGGTGGGACAGAGACGGTGGCGTCGGCAATAGAGTGGGCTATGGCAGAGATGATGAGAACCCCAGAAGAGTTGAAGAGGGTGCAGCAAGAGCTCGCCGAAGTGGTGGGTCTTGACCGGCGTGTGGAAGAGAGCGACTTTGAGAAGCTAACCTACTTGAAATGCGCACTCAAAGAGACTCTACGCCTACACCCACCGATCCCTCTCCTACTCCATGAGACCGCCGAGGAAACAGAGGTTGCTGGCTATCATATTCCGGCAAGGTCGCGCGTAATGATCAACGCTTGGGCCATCGGTCGGGATGCCAACTCGTGGGACAACCCAGATACTTTCAAGCCTTCGAGGTTTCTCAAAGAGGGCGTGCCTGACTTCAAAGGTAGCAACTTCGAGTTCATACCATTTGGGTCGGGTCGGAGGTCTTGTCCCGGCATGCAACTTGGGCTCTACGCGCTGGACCAGGCAGTAGCTCACCTACTCCACTGTTTCACGTGGGAGTTGCCAGACGGCATGAAGCCCAGTGAGCTGGACATGAATGACGTGTTTGGGCTCACCGCACCAAGGGCGACTCAGCTTATCGCCGTGCCGACTAAGCGAGTTGTGTGTCCACTCATCTAAAAGGATGTGAGTGAGGAAAGGGATATGAGTGAGGGTTGGTGTGCTTTTGTGTGATTTGGAGATTTACATAATTAATGTAGAGAGCAAACGTCGCCAACAAAAAAAAAAAAAAAAAAAAAAACCTGTGACAGGCGAATTGCATGGCCTTTCTTTTCTTTTGAAATTTTACTGTATTTACGAAGACCCAGTGAAAATAACTGAGAAGAAACGAAATGGAGAGGAATTGAGATCTCCTCTACTTTGTGGATAACACCCTCTTTTATTCCATTAATCAAATGAAATTCTTATTTCAGTTATTTGGAATAATGAAAACAAAGGCTTATTAATGATATATAGCTTTTGTGATTTCTTTTTTCTTCTCCTTTTTAATTCTTAAATTGGCTGTGTTTATTTGTGTCTTTCTTTTCTATTTTGTGTTTTTTTTTCTTTAAATAAATACATTAACAAATAGCTCAAAGTATAAAATATTCTCAAAAAATAAAAATAATTTCACATTTATATCATATCAAAATAATTTATTTTTTTTCAAAAAAAGAGAGAGAGAAAAGCTTGGCCATTTATATGAGGGATGGACCGGATGGTGATAGCATATGGCTTTTTGTGGGACATGTCGTGGGAATCTGTAATAGGGCACGCAGACAATCCCTGTTACGCACTCATAAAAAAAGGTTAAAGAAATCCCCCAACACTCAAAAGTCAAGAACAATTAATGAAGCCCAAAGCCATTTGATCTGTTTTGGTCACTGTTTGTTGTTGGTCCAAACACGGCATTTTTGAGCTTCTGAAAATTACACAAACAGTTGACCATCTTTTCTTCAATGGCTGTGAAAATATTGGCAAGAGTGCTTTTTTTTTTTTTCTAATCTATTGGCAAGAGTACTTGAAGGCACCATAACTATTTTCTAAGCCAGCTCTCCTAGCCACCTAGGCCGTTGTACAATATTACTTAGACTTTATTTTTTTTATTTATTGTTCTTTTAAGAGTTGGATAGAGTAAATTAAGAGAAATTATTACTTTTTTTTTTTTGGTTTTTTTTTTTTTTCATCTTCTCACTTTAAAATTACTATTAAATTTATGGGTGTGTATAAAATCTACATGAAACCTACAGATTTAATTATAATTTTAAAAAGTGAGAAGATGAAAAAATGACCAAAGAAGATGTATAGCAACTCCCGTGAACAAAAAAAGAGCAGTAAATAATCTCACCCTTTATCTAAGGATCAGCCATAGTACTTGGCGGACGACAATCCACTGTAATTAAGTTGTCCAAATTTGGGATATCTTAAAAGAGTATATTTGTGATGCTCTTATTCTCTAAACAGTTTAAAGTGTTGTGCTTACTTGTTCGAAAACTGACCAAGTTCAAAGTGTTTAACCAAATAGTTGGAGTAATGAGGCCAAGGTGGGCCAAGGCCTCCCTTAATTTTGAAGTTTAAAAATAAAGCGTGTCCTATTAAAATTAGATATGTCTCCTCATTTTTTTATATATATATATTTTGGCTAGTTTTCTTTCAATTTAGCAATGATTAGAAAAATGAAGGCAGTGGGCCATGAAATGAAATGTGTGTCAGTTAAAGCGCTCCATCAAACAATTAACTTTTTATCTTCATATTTCGACAGCTTGATGTATGAATAACATCAGCTTTGGCGAGAGAGCCCTTGTTCTTTTCTATTGTTGATGCTTGCCTTAATGCCTTGAATACGACCCACCGTTTTGGTGGGTGTCTTTGAACAATCAAGTTTGATTTGGGGCTTTCATTCATCCAAACTCTCTATTCACATCGGATGCAAGGCTTTCTTATTCATTAATTTTCGTCCTCATGACTATTTCATAAAAAATACTCAACATTTATCTCAACTACTATTGTTGATGGATTGAGAATCTAGTAATTTTTTATAATTTCTTGAAATTGTAGAGGCCAAATTTTCTAAGATTTTGACTGTTCATTTAAAATGAACGTTATAAATTAAGTTATGTCTTTGAACAAACACAAAATAAAAAGTATCATACGTAAATGGATGACTGGACCACCGTTTTACTCTTTGAAGGGGTGTTTGGCCACCCTATAAAGATGGTTGGGCGATACGGATAAGATTAGAGTTAAATAGGTTTAATAATTGAGTTGAAATTCTATTTCAATTCATTAAGATTAGATTATTTTAAATTAGGATTATATTGTTTTAAATTTGGATTGGATTATTTAAAATTAGTATTATGATTAATTAGAAGTTCTTATCAATTTATGTGTCGTCCTCTTGTATTTTATTTAAAGACCATAATTTTGTTAATGGAAGAAACAGAGAAAGTATTTGACAAATTGTGGTATTATCTCACTTTGAGTAGAGTTTTGTGGTCTCTCCTATACAAAATGAGTTATGCCATGAGAGCGATATAATCTTATCCTTATCAATGGGGTGGTCGGTCACCATATGAGTATGATTGGAGTGGTTCTATCACTCTTAAAGGGGTAAGTGAAGAAGGGATGGCTAACCATCCCCACAAACCCTCTAAAATGGTTGTATTGCTTTTTTAAATCATTGAGGGTGGTCGACCACTTCTAAACTCTTGAAATTGGTCACATCAATTCTCAAAATTTTTGAAAATTATTGACGCTCCTGAACCCTTGAAAATGACTATATGCCCTCAAAGAGTAGTGTGTCCGGAGTGGCCGACCACCTCCTTAAGGCGTCTCAACTCACATTTGTTTGAAATTAGAAGAAGCTCGATTAATTGTGGATTGAGTGGGAGAGGGGATTCTAGACCAAGTGGACATGTACAGTGCTAAAGTCGCAATGTCTCCTGGCTGGTTGGGGCTTATCTATGTGATTGTTTGACTTCGCTAGTGCTCGCACATGATCAAAAAGAGAATTTCACCACCGCAGCCCAAGCAATACAATGATTAATTATATACATCTAAGTATGAAGGCAAGCGTGTAAATCATGGTCTAGAGTCCGGATTGGCTGCTGAAAGGATATGCATTTTTGTCTTTTATTGCGAAGTTCAGACCCTAGTTTATTCAACTTGTGCTTTTTTTAAAAAATAAAATAAAAATAAAAATAAAAACAAAAATTATTATTATTAATAAGGAAAGCTATACTTGTTTATTTTGTACGTCACAGCAAAGAGAAGTCAAAAGCATAGTATCCCCGCAGAAGATTAAAATATACAAAATTAAGACACACAATAAGTAATGGAACCGATGATTAAGATATCAGCAATTTATTGTTGGCAATTTATTGTCAGAAATTTATGGACAAATGAATTCCATAAAATTTTTTTTATATTTACCACTTAAATTGTTAGACAATAAAATATCCCAAAATCAGGACCCGGGGGAATAGTCTCCCTTATTTAGGATTTTTTTTTTCTTTAAACATTTGGTTAAATATCTATAACTAAAAATTAGGCATTGTGTATCAAAAATAGGGTTGACCTCTTAAGAATGCTTTTACACCAGACAAGAAATCCTAGCCCATCCTCCCTATGCGCACAATAGTCTTGGTTCAGGACCGTAGGTCTGGGATCTCAATTCATCAATTCTTGCATTAGGAGGTACATGCAATCATCCAGAAGATAGAAGACCTTTATTTTATTTTATTATTTTTTTTAGCACAAGTATATGACGAAGGATGAGGCTTGCATGCTGTAGTTTTTTACTACAGCATGCAAGCTGTAAAAAAATTAAGGGCTTAGATCAACTGAAATTTTTTTCCAGTTGATCTAGGCCTTTAGTATTTTAACAGCTTGCATGCTGTAGTAAAAACTACAACATGCAAGCCTGATCCTATGACGAATCGTTTAAAACCAAGAGACTGATCTCTAACACGTATCTGACATTCCACTAGTTCGACTTCAACCCAGATTTTGGAGAAAACAATTTAGAAACGCCAATTGTTTTACTATTTGTTTATAGTAGATCCCCACATAATCTTAGCAAAAAAAATAAATAAAGAAAGAAGAAATTGAAAGAGTAAACCCTAACTCAAAGCTCATAAAACTCGTAGCATGATCGGGGACAGAATTAGAGGCTGAAGAAATTTTATAATTAAAATTTTATTTTATTGCATCTAACAGTTTACATGATATCATGTCAATTAAATTTTACTATGTTACTGTTAAATCTGTGAAATAAAAATATTGATTATGAAAATTACTCTTTTCCATTTTACATAAAATGGATGGGATTATATGCCAAAACGTACTATTCATCTACGTAAATGACCACGTGATAAGCATCCCACTAGTACTTATCCAAAACAACACCCCACTCATGACCTTACAAGATTGTCATGACAACCACCATCAGCGGTAGATGGAAGAAACAAGGAACAAATGGAGACGCATTCATTTGAATTGTGAAATGATTCAAGTCCATTTCACTTTTTTTTCTTTTTTCTAATTGAGTAGGTAAAAGGGCTACAAGGGAAAGTCCATTTCACTTGAAATAAAGAGAGTCCTTATCCGGTTAACTTGAGGTATTAGAAGATAATATTAATTATCCTCTTAAGAATTTCTTGAAGAGTTGGACAATCAGGCTCGACTAGGTGTCTAAAGACTTGCCAAATTCAATTGGAAACATATGCATCAGTGAAACCGACACTTCGTTGTTCGCTGAAATTGGTTTTGTTTTCATCGTCTTTCAGCTGTTTTAATAAGAGCCTCCAGAAATCACCAGATATTGATAGACCATGCCTTTGGAATTAGCCATTCACGACCCAATTCCTTTCTACCTAATTCAATTCAGTTTATTTAAGTCTGAAAATTCAAATCTCTTTTCTTTTTGGTTAGATTTTGTATAAATGAGGGATAAACACACATAATCTGGACCGTTCAAACTTATTGCACCCAACGAGTAGTGTTATACACCACACCTTTATTCTATTAAAAAAAAAATCCAATGGCTACTAGAATCAAACCCTACTATATCGGCACAGTAAAATAAATGTGTAATATATAATAACATTACTTTTCACCAAATACTGTTAACTCAAAACTATAAAGACGTCATAACTTGCACAACATGCATAAGCCTAGGTTTGAGGACAAGGATCTCTCCAATTTCATTGCTAAGATTTTATTTTATTTCATCAACAATGTTCATAATGTTACGTGAAAAAATATATTTCCATGTTATTCAAAAAATTTTAAATGATGTGACATTATATACACAATTAGATGAAACAAAATAAAATCTTAATCATGAAATGACTATCTCTATTTCAAGGTTTCTATTCCCATTTTGAGAAAGGCTGCCATGTCTCTAAACATATGTCATCCCGTTTCCGTTAGGGAAAGGTTGGCATAGGTTTCCTGTTTAGCAAAACCCATTTTAATCAACCATCAACCCTAAAGAAAATTAATTTGGGATGATACACCCATAAAGTATAAGCACACATACACGAGTTTCTAATCACTAAACCGGTGACATACACGCCAAGCTAAAAAGGGCAAAAAAAAAAGGAGGATATATGTATATGACATTGAAACTAGAAGCTACAACAACTCTACAAAAGATGAGGCAATGGTTAACAACTCTGTTATTGAATGCCATTAATTAGCAACAAAATAAGCATGCAAATTCAAAAACAAGCACTCCCCCCTTGTTATATTAGCTGTTTCAATTATTTCAAACTACATGCTCTATTACATGAAACAAATAGCTGGAATTTAACCCACTCAGGATTCTCTGTAACTCTTATCTCAATCTTAGAAGCCTAAATCATGTTGTGCTAAGCGAATAACATTAGACCTGGTGGTTTTTCTTGAATATGCAAAGAATTCCATAAATCAGAATTTCCCATCAAGTTATTGCTTATGACACAAACAAGTTAAGCAAATAATTCCATGGAAAAATACCAAAAGAATTAGCCAAGAAAAGGAGTCAGTACAGCTATATGGGAAATGCTTTCTTGAGCCCCAGTACCACTCTGGTTCAATTTTTCTTGCTTCTCTAGTTCTTTTCAAACAAATAACATCTTCAAAAGAATGGACTATTCTTTTCTCGTTTTTGAGTTCTGTCACCATTAATTTCCAAAACAATACAACACGTTTACATCAAGATGCGGAGTACAGCAAGGCCAACAGCAGAGATGGATACAAGAGTACCTATGCAGTATTTTATCACGTCATATTTTGCTGCTTCCAATTGAGCCCTTAAAGCATGGATTTCCTGATATTATACAAAAAATCTATATTCATAAATACTTACCAAAATGTAAATCAACCAAGCTCAGATCATTTCTCAATTTAACTTGCATCACTTACCCGATCAAGTTTATTTGTGAGGTTATTAGTTTCAGCATTCTGATTTGCTAGCTCATCACGTATCCTCCTGCACCAGTATTGACAAAGAATATAACACTGGTAGCGACACAAGAAATTTGCATATAGAGGTTCTTTATGCTCAGAACATAAGAAATTTGTACGTCACTTTCCTTACCCCCTTTCAAGATTCAAATCCAACCGCTGCCCAGCAGTGACTTTGTCGATTTCATACCTGCATCACACTCATGTTTTTGCACAATGAAGATACAGAAAGAACAAAACAAAATAATCACATGGTAGCAGACAGAAATCAATTGCACAGTAACTATATAAATCAGACCTCAATTCACTTCGCATCTTTTCTATATCATTCCGAAGCTTTTCGGTCTCATGTTGCAACAAAGAAAAATGGTGCCCCTGCATTATATGTTGTTCAGGGAAATTATCAACAGAATCATTCAAAGAAACTTCAAAAGAGTAAATCTTTCTCATATTTAGGATTTTGATAAGATTATTTATCAAGCAAAAGGAACTAAATTTCCAAATTTTTAAACTGTGTTCTCAAGGACTGTTTAGAGGGGCAACAAGGACACTTTCTATATTCTCTTCACCATTCTTTCGACTAATACCACGTTCATCTCGAATCACAAAACTAGAGCTTTCACAAAATTCTTAGACGCTGAAGCCAATGAAATGAAGTGAATCACCATTGATTTATAGTCATATACGTAGAAAAAATAATAATAATACAGGCTTTTTAAATGCCACATAAGTTTTCAAGGACAGTGAATTCAACCGTATCTACAGACTAATTGTGATCCTTGGTGTTGAGTTAGAGTGTGTTTGTTAAGTGTTTAGGGTTGTTTTTGTTTTGGAATATTAATAAGAAGTTATTGATGTGATATAAAGTTGTAAGAATGTTGTGAATTTTTTGTATGAAAAAATAAAAAAGCTTTGTTTTTTAGTAAGTTTTTTATTTGAATAGTAATAACAAGTGAGTGATGTGATATAAAAAGTAAAATAAGTTGTTAGAAAGTGATTGATGAAATATTAAAAGTGGTGTTAATTTTGAGAGAGAGAAAAAAAAAGAGGGAAAGGTAAAGAGTTTAACAAATATAGCCTTAATCTCCAACCTCACCCAGAAAAGGAGAGGGGTTCACTCAACCTTAAGTTCCCCGCTTTAAGCAATTAAAATGTCACTTGAACCTACAATATAGAGGTAATCCTCTTTGTTTGACCTACTCGTGCAATGTGATCCCAAAAATAGACAAAGAACATCAAGATTCATGATGTTCAATTCTTGACAGGAGCCAAGACACAACAGGTGCTTACTTAGAATCATCATTCCTTGAAAGCCCAAATGCTATGTTGATTGACAGAATTATCTGTGATTCTGCGGGCATGCATACATACGAACCACACAAATCTCAAGAACAAAATCATGACTACTACTATAAAGGTTGTTTGATGTGTTCAGAAATTAGTGTTTATGTGCAAAGAACTTATGGCCATCATAAACATTGTTTTGGATCTATTAGCAACATTCAAAATCTCCAGCTGCCCGTGATCAAGAAATTTTTTATTCATCTCAGAAGTACTTCGTTGAACCCCACTAAATGTACATTTAGTTTTTTTCCAGACAAGAGGGGTAAAAGAAAAGGCCAAACTATCCTATTGAAGCCCAAAATATTAAGTCTTAACACTAGTTGATACCTGTGAGCTTTGGACTTCGGATTGAAATTTGGACAGATTGGAGTCTTGAATCATTTCAATCTACAGACATAAACGACACCAAGTAGGAAGTTAGAATCAAAGAGAATAAAAGAATGCAATTGTGACCACATAGAAGTTATTTTACTTAAATACTTCACTTAGAAACCATCTTATATTAATTAATCGACTAATGCCAAAACACACATAGGAGTTAACTACCATGGAGAAAATACCTTCTGCATCTCTCCCTTTGAAACAAATGAATGAGACACATTTTCCAAGCTGTCGTTCAAAACCTCGGTTATGGCAGCTGTTATAGCCTCGGCTTGGTTTGATGGCACGCCTTGTCCCTCTAATTTTCTAACCTAGAAAGTATGCAGCACTGTTATTTTCTAACAGTTAAACATTAGGGCAAGAAATAAATTAAGCTTCCATCCAATCCCATTTCCATTATTGTTCAAAATTGTAACTCTATTTCACAAAACCAAGAAAATGCAACAAAGAAAGCACAATCATTATTTTCTTTTTCATATTCCCAAAATGCAAAGCAACAAAAACCATACAACTCTATATCATTTTCATTCACACTCCAATGCATTATCTCGGCAAGCAAACAATGATTAATAGCACCCAATCTTTTAAAAAAAAAAAAAAATTAAAAAAAGGATAAGAAAGAGCAAAGAAATTACTAGGGCTAATGTGTCAACGAGAAACAACCGCTTTCCATTCGATTGCACGAGCTGAGAAATTTGCCTACAATGCAATTGCCTATTCGGAAAAACCGAAGCCAAAGAAGCCGATAACGGATCGCATATTGAAGTTGAAGCACCAAGCCCTCTAAATCCGGTTATCAACAGCTTGGTTTCCAATCGTCCCCACCGCCTACAAGCCGCAGCAGCGGCCATTCGATTCCGCCAAAAAAAAAAATCCCCAAATTGCTTGAAAACAATCCGAGCCCTAAAAAATCCACCAATGCCAATTCCGCCACGGAAATCAAATTTTCACCCCACAAAACGACACGCTACAATTAATGAGATTCGTAGGAAAAATTACAAGTAAAACGATGAACCAGACGCGTACGACACTAACTATTCTTTTTTCACCAAATTTTCTCGGAAACCAAACGGAGAATAAGGACGAAAATCGGAAGAAAAAAAAAATGGGCTATCCAAGGAGCAGTTAATTTAAAAGGCAACACTGCGTACCTCTATTCCGATTGACGATCGAGCAAGACTGCTACAGAGAGATTTTCAGGACGATACAAAACAGGAATAGGCTTGTCCTCGTTCTGGATGTTGATGATCTTATCCTCTTAACGGTTAAAGGGCATTGCTCATCTTTCTCGAGAATAGAGAAGTTAGGGAAACGATTTCGAGTCGTCGCTTATTTCCAGGGAATTTATTTTCCGAACGAAATGGTTGACGCTCAAAGTTTTTCGCCCAATGGAACTATAGAAGAAGAGAAAGAAAGGCTTGCTTCACAAGGAATATAAGCAGCGTGGATCCAGCAGCAATCTCTAATAAAATAGTTTTTTTTTTTTTTTTTTTTTTTTTCAAGAGTAAATTGATATGTGTTTAAAATACATATAATTTTAACAAATATTTTTAATATAGTATATGAAAATATGTTTAAACACGTGTTAATTTTTAGTAAACTAAATTAAAGAAATTTGAAGAAAAACTTTGTTATTAAGGCCACACTTAAAAAGATACTTCTAGTTAATATTTTAGGAATAGCAATAATAATATACACCACATTTCATCAACTTTTTCTCTACTTCTTGATATGGCACAATAAATTTTTTTTATTTTTTTATTTTTAAGGTTGATCCAAACAATTTGTGATTTGTAATGCTACACCAATAAAATCAAATAAAAGTGTAGTATATAATTTTTTTTTTTCTTGAAAATCCATTTTTCTCAATGATTAAACTAATAATAATTGGGAAGAAAAAAAAAAACAAAACAAAATTAATGATATGAACTTTTGTGCCTTTTCCAGGTAGCTGCCTAGTTTAAACACTTTGGTAGGCAAATATTTATTATAAGCATTTTATTGTTTATAAGCAACAAGAGAATAACTAAAATGTACTATCATTTGTAAGAGAATCTCAAGCGTAGGTCAAAGTTTTGAAGCTCATGTCCAACGAGCCCAATCAAACAAGTTTTGGAGGCTAGCTAGGTTATACATTTATTAACGAGCACGTCAAGAGGTGTCGTAGGATACAGTGGTATTCACGTGGATGCCAATGTGATTATTTGTAATATTTGTTGTATTAGTCATAAAATGCGGATATTATTTTTAGGACCCATTTGGTAAAGGAACGTGGATTGTGGGCTATGGGTTTTATAAAAGAAAAAAAACAAAATTTAGTTTTTTATATTCTATTAATTACTTTTTAACAACTTTTTTTTTTCATTTTTTATATCACATCAAACACTTTTTATTATTATTTAAATAAAAAATTCACTAAAAATTTTTTTTCACTTTTTTATACAAAAAATTTACAACATTTTTTCTACTTTATATCACATCAAAACTAAAAAACTATCCAACTCCAACACAACTATTTGCCAAACACACCCATATATTCACATTCGCATTATATTTTTATGAACTGCATCTACGCGGTTATTACAGTTATTATCTGCTATTCATATATTAGGTAATGAGCCTATTTTAGTTTTTTGAGCTTTGTTTGAGTTTTTATTTAGGCCTATTTTAAACAATTTTAAAAATAATTTGGGCCAATTTTTATTGTTTTAGATTTGTTTTTTAAATTTTTTTTAACCCTAATGTTTTGAAAATATATTGATTTTACATTAATTTTGGCTTTTTGCCCAAGTGTTCCACCAAATAACAACACAGCCAACCAAACCATCTACAGCACTTGTTATGATTTAAATTAAATTTTTCAGTATATAACCGTTTACATAGTGATACATTATTTAAAAATTTTAAATTAAATGCCAACGTTGACGTGAAATTTAATTTGGACAATGAAATAGGTCCTGTTCAATTTTAGCTCACGGTAAATTAGTCCCTCAACAAAATTTATTAAATGAGAATCGAATATTTTTAGTTTGCTCCCACTATTAACATTTCTGTTAATTTGGACACAGAATCCTTCATGTGTCCCACATGTGATTAAAATAGTCAATTACCGTCTATCAAATATATGAAAAATGCAATTATGCACCTAATGTTTTTTAAAAACAAAAAGCCTTCCCTAGCCATAAAGCCCACGACCAAGCTGGCCGTGGAACTCTAGCCATGGAGTTCTGAAGCAAGAGTATTATGGACATGTGGACCACGTGTGCATTTTCCATCTAAGTCAACAAAAAATGGTAAGGGATGGGACAAATTGAATGTGCCGTCAATTCGAGAGAATAAGTGTAGCCCTTTAGCTCAATTTACAAACAATTTTTCTCACGTACCATTGATTACCATGTGATTTTCATTCTGATAAACATCTCTGCTTCGCATTAATCTGAAACCGCAACAATGACCTAATAAAGGCATGTCTCAAAGAACATGCCCTCAAAATACCCTTGCAATGGTTTTTCCAAACTGGATCACTACCACCATCCAGGTGACGTCGTGGTACCCTGGCAGCCCATGGAAGACTCAGATTAAGGTCCACCCGTCCATCTTCCAGCCCACCGACCAGTGCTAACCTCTTGGCCTTTGCAACAAATTGGTCTCCAGGTTCAGTCACCATACAAGAAGACGAGTCCGTTTGGCCCTCGATTTCACAGGCTATAAAAGTGCAATTTTGTTTAAAATTGCAAAAATTGTATAGTTTAACAATATATTTTTAAAAAATTACGATTTAAAAATTTATATATATATATATTCAAAATCATAGGCAAAGGAGTGTATTTTTAAAAATGTACGATTTTAAATATTAAACTGTAATTTTAAAAGTCAAATCGCAATTTTATAAATGTTTAACTGCTTTTTTAAAAATCACAAGTTTAAACACACATTTTAAAATCAATATTTTTTAAATCGCAAACCACAAATTTAGACATACCCAAAGCTTTTAAGATAAAAACCTGGAATAAGTGACGCTTCTGGTGCTACTTAGAACAAGCCATGACCTCATCCATTCACCAATCTGCTCAAGAGAAACATTATCTCGCCTCTATCCTGTCAAAAAATTTGTATCAAGTGACGAATGGATCACCTTCTGTATAGGTGGTGTGATTATCAGACAATGAAAAATAACATTAATGCTTTGATAAATGCTAAAAATTATATTTTTATTCCACAAGGCTGACGTAACAACCCTTAAATCAATCATTGTTAAAAATTAAAAATTACAAAATTAAAAAAATTCAAGGGTTGGTTGAAACAGAATAAAAATGTAGTATATAGCATTACTCTAATTCTTTTCTTTCTAGGTAATGTTATATATCATACAAATATCCCACAAATATCTTATTATGCTGACGTAACAAGGTTTAGTAGCTATTGATTTTTTTAAAAAAAACACACACACACACAAAGGCTGATCCAAGGGCTACTAGACCCTACCGCAATAGCATAATGAGATAATTGTAAAATATTGGTGTAGTATATAACATTACTATTTCTATGGTAAAGCCAGAACCTTTCATTGATGGAAGAACAATGAACTGTAACATTATCAGTATTATTATACAGGAGAACATTGACACCCTACTCCCCACCCGGGCACAACAATATCGATACCATAGACGATAATATCCATAAATATGAGACTTATGCATGACCAGTAATGAAAACCCCTTTCTAGCACTCAAGCTTTGTGTTATGGAAAGGGGATGGAGGGGTGTTAACAAATCCAGGACTGGAAAGTGAATGGCTTAAGTCTGGGACAAAGCTAATTCCTGCCAGTTCGATATTTTCACCCTTTATTCCTTTTTTCCAGGACAAGCCATCTTACTTTGGTCGCTTTCGGTAGGGGTAGAGAATATCATCAAGAGTCTCCTTTATGGAGTTCCCCACTTTACGCATGTTCCTGGTCACCCCTGATGCAATCAGATTTGCATTCCTTGTAAACCTGCACAAGCCACATTCATTAACCCATCTATACAACTTTCAGAAAATTAATGAGTCCCAGTTCATATTGAACACACAAAAAAAAATCAGATTATATTCATGCCTGCTAAGAAAACCATCCGCAACAGAATGAGCCGGATAGTGTCTTCGAGGCTGAGGTAATTCACGAACTTCTTCTAGAAAACAAATCCAAAGGATCCAAAGATGATAATAAGTGACAAGTTGTAAACATGTTGAATCGTATATCACTGATGAATTTCTCAAAATGACACAGGTGTCTATATATAAAAAATTCCAATGCAAAGAAAGACGATGTAAGGCACTAGTTTGTAGATATTCTGCAACAATATTAGAATCATTTATCATACCCAGAAAATTCCAGAGAAAATATTAGAAAGAGATAAGAAACTAGTAAAATATGAATTGTTTATCTATTATGCCTTAACAAGAGAGTGCCCTGCATCTTCACTGTCCTATAAGGCCTTATTTATCCTCCATATTAGCTAGTAAGTATGATAACTCGTTGTGAACTATGTTTCCTGCTAGTTAACTTATGAATCATTACAGGAGCAAAGAGAACAAGCCCAAAAAATAAGAAGACTGTGTCAATACCTTTGACTACAATGCCACTCTTTTGAGTAAACAACACATAATATATTTTCCCTCCGTATTTAGTCTTAAAAAAAGTGTGGTTAAAAATGCAGATTTCAGATTAACTAATCTGAAAAAGGCAAACAATGTTGACCTTGGCAGGCAATGGTAGCCAGGTATTGACTGCCATTGTTTACCATTGCCAAGGTGACTACCTTAACAGGAAAGAATTGTATAAAATAGAAGATAAAATAACTAACTGAATAAAAACAAATACAAAAAGAGTTACTTCTGCAGGTTCCGTGGTTAACAAAGCCAAATGCACATAAATGGCCGTTCAAATGTCTTGCTCTGTTTTTTCCACAATTTCATCACACTATGATTGGACCTGTGATGCCGCTGAAGTTGTAAAAACCAAAGTAGATTGCATAAGTGAGTTGATTATGTGTAATTTTATTTGCTTGGTGAGATTTGATTGTAACCAATCCCTCACCACCAAAGAAATTGGCACATAAAATGAGATGACTGTGAAATCTTGGAGCCCCCTCCCCCCTTGAAAAAAATAAAAAAATAAAAAAACAGAAGGCCTTTACTACCTCAACTCTTGATATATATATGGTAATAAAAGAAAAATGGCTAAAGTTCAAGAACCCACATTTAAAAATTAATTAAAACTCACATTATTTGAACTTAACCACCCAACCAGTATGAGCAAATAAGGGAAATCAAATTTATTTCTTTTACACGAGCACCATCTAGATTGTGGCTCAACTGCACCCAAACCTAACACGGAAGTGTTAGGGGGTCAAAATGTGTTGTCAGAAGTCAAGCTTTGAGGGTTTTTTCGAACAACTGCAAAGCCCGTTCGAATGGGGCAAGTAGAAATCCATGTGATCTGTGAATTCAGACAGAATGCATTGAAGGTTCAGTCTAAGATAGTTCGACCGATGCAAGCTCGTTCAAACAGCCTCAGGTTACCGTTAGAACAGTCATATGAATGAAAATTTGGGTTATTTTCATGTGTTTTGTTACATTTTTGCTCATTTTTAAGATTCTTATTGTCATATTATGTTATTAGAATAAGGTTTCATGTTTTTTGATAAGTAAGAATAAGGTTTCATGTTGTAGCCTATAAAAGGCATGTTTTGGGCATTCTTTAGACAATTTGAGAATTAAGTTTGTTGAATAAGTTTTAACCTTTGGCTTTCAAGAAGAGAATTTTCTTCTTATTCGTTCTGTATCTTTTAGGTAATTCTCCATTGATTGTTTGCTCAGTATTTCATGGTGATTTTCCTTGAGTTGTGAACGTGATAACTTTGTATTCCTCAGGTGGATTTCCTTTGAGTGGTGAGTTTTGATCTTGGTGTTGTTATCGTTCCTGATTGTGCGTTGTTTTCTTTTCAACAATTTTTTTCCCGGCATCACAACCACCTAGGAATTGCTTGAAGACCTTGACCAAACTGTAGCCAAAATATTTCCAAGATCTTCATCAAGACCAAATAAAAAAGCATAAACCCAAGTTTTTTTCCCTACCTTCTCTATTGTGAATATGAGCAGGAGTAGAAGCAGGTCCATCTGCAGAAACTCTTCTGTCCACTAAAATCTGCAGTAACTCATATCCGTAAGAGTTAAATTCTAGATTCTAGATTAAAGGTAACCAGATCCACCAATCCTTGCAATGAACCAAGCGAAGTCAACAATCAACTGCATTAAACTCCTAACCTTTCAACATTCACAAACTGAAAT
>FXXK01000024.1:23848-89377 GCA_900184695.1 Betula pendula | reverse complement strand
GGTGTGCACATGCATATACACACAGACACAGAGAGAGAGAGTAAAACCTCGAGGCCAACACAGACTGGCAATTCAGCTTTTGCCGCTTGCTTTTCAATCCCAGGGTCATTTCCAGCTCTATCCAAGTAGACAGAGTAACCAACACAAGCATAATTGAAATCAGTAAGACTTCTCCCTTCTTTAGAAGCTTCAATCTCCGTTTGTGAAACAATGTAGTCAGGTACTGGTTATTAAACTTAATGTTAGGTAACAAGAAATTATTTTTATAGTATAATTTCAAACTAGCAAGAAAACAATGCGTTTTTAAAAATACAAATCTGATCAAGATGGATAATTTTCTGCTCTGCAAGTCATATTTAGGAATCATTAATACAAGGATAATAGCGTTTTTTGCACGGAGCTGAAAGCAGAAACTTCTCTTGCACTTGATTAGTAGCGAATAAGCAAGATTAGCTCAAAGAAAATGATTATTTCCAGCAATATTGGCTAGTGTTTTTGCTCTCCTCCCATTTTTTTTTTCCACAAAAGTTAACTTCACTTTTAATATTTTATCAATCACTTTTTAACAATTTTTTTTACTTTTTATTATTACTCAAATAAAAAACTCACTAAAAAATTAAAATTTTTTCATTTCTCCTTACAAAAAATTTACAACGTCAATAACTTTTTAATACTATTCAAAATTCAAAAATCCCAAAATCATTTACCGAACATGCCCATAATAGATAATAGATGATCATCAACGTAGTTCATGTTCTTCGTGAACATGACCATAGATTTAGCCGAATGTTATGGTGCGATTATTGTGAGCCAATAATTTGGTTGTGAAAATGCGCTTTATTTGATTGATTGTGGCAAATTCAAATATATAGAGTGTTATAAAAAACACAATTGAGCTATAATGCTCAATTGTGAAACTAGAGCCAATTCCATGGAGAAGTTAGATTCAGATTTGAACAAAGGAAAAGAAAACCTAAGTTAGGAAAACGGTGACCTTGTTGGATGGTGCGAGAGATGCCGATACAGCGAGGGTTGCGAGCTTTGGATTTGAGAGCGGAGTGGTAGTACAGATATCCCTTGCAAGACTTTCCCTTTGGATTTGAGCCTTTCACTTCGCTTTGCCTTTGGGGCTCATCTCCACCCTCTTTTTCACTCCCATCCATCCCTCTCTCTCTCTCTCTCTCTGTAACTCCTCTTTCTCTCCTAATTGGCAGAATCGAAAGTTTAAGACGACATCACTTCTGTACAGAGCCATTTGTCTTTTCACACCCAAATTTTTTTTTTTTTTGTTTTAATGACAAATTTTTTGTTTTCTTCCTATAGATTATTTTAGGAGAAATGATAAAGATTAGCCCAAGCTGATTCAGTGAATCAGCTTGGGCATGTAAACAATAACTTTAATGGGTTTCATGATTAAAAAAATAATAAAATTATTTTTTAATTCTCATCCATACATGGGCTGATGTCAATCAGTGCTCTTATTTTAGAAGAGAGAAATGATGTTTATCAGCCTGGGCTGAATGAACAGTCATTCAGCCCATGCATATGAACAGTGTTTTCGTGGGCCTATAAACAGTAATTTCTTTTTTTTTACTCTAATCCCTGCCCAGGCTGAATGACTGAATGATTGTTCATTCAGCCTGAGCTTATGCCAATCACTGCTCCAATTAATGATTTGATACTGACCTAGTCACCTTAAACTAAAAAGTTTTTCTCGACAAAATTTTTCTCCAGAAAATTTCTCCATTCTAATTTTTTAAACTAACTCAAGTGCATTTTTAAAAAATGGAAGATGTGAGAATTAAAAATGTATGTAAGAAGAAAGTCGGTAAGTGTTTTCGATATTAACCTAAAACTCAAAGTTTTCCTCAACAATATTTTCTTCTAAAACTTCCCCGGTCCAGTTTTTTAAACTAACTCAAATGCATTTTTAAGAATTGAAAATGTATGCAAAAATCCTGTGCATTTTGAAGGACACAGTCACACATGACATTTTGAGCTGATAATCAAGGATGCGTGGCTGCAAACACCCAAAGAATCATTATGAATTTCCTATCCATCAACGAAGCAAAATTTGAAAAATAAAAACAAAAAAGGTCAATATATCACCAAGCAGACAGAATTTAAAGTTGGGGCAACATCAATTCGATTGATTTATTAAAACAGCAATATATATTTTCCCAATCATTTAATTAACTGGAAAAAAGAGTTTTGTACTTGCCATATTTTTATTCTCTCAGCTGGTATTATTAATTTGAACCACTATTGCACCTTTTTACACCATCTAAGTTTAAGTGGATATAGAATAGAAGGAAAAGATAATGAAATAGCAATTTCGAGAAGCTCCGAGGCAAGTGGAGACAGAAGTAGGAGTTTGACTTGAAACTGGATCCTTCACGATTGACACACGTGTCCCATAACTAGACATAAGCGACACGTGTCTCACTCCCAACGGGTCCAATTTCAACTCGAGTAGAATATAACTAGGAATGAAAACCCTAGTAATGTTGTTCTTTACACTTATTTATCACACTCATTTTACACTCGCTGATGTGCTGTGTCTTAAGTGGCTTTCCTTCGTATTTTGTACGTGGCTGACATGAAAAACTACTTAAAATATGCCACATTATCCGGTGTGAATAGATGTGAAGAATAGTATTACTCATTAAAACTCTCATTTTTTGTGAAGAGTGCTCCCGAAAACAGGATAATATGTATCAAGTTCAAGCTGGTCCAATATTTCTTGTGTAGCCCATAAATAGGAAGAGTGACCTTCGACGAGATCTGTTACGTCAACCTGCAAAGCCAAAGAACACCCATTTTAATTGAGGTGGATAAAAAGAGCATTGTGAATGAGTAATGATAATCCCTAGAACAGGTGTGATGGCAAAACAAGAAAATGAAAGGATTGGGATGTCAAGCAATTAGCTGCCCAAGCCTGCTCGAGTAGGTAACTTTGACAGCCCAAAATTTCTTTGAAAAGATGGGTTCCATAGAGGCTATATCACAATAGCTGCCCAACCTAATTGTTGTAGATCCCAATCCAAGAGGAAAACCTTACATTCTCAATCCCAGGAATATTGATGGGTTGAATTCCAGCTAATCCTTGAGTAAGTAAACTGTCAAAAAAAATAATTGTTAGTTTTTATAGAAGGGAGATCTCAACAGTAACTTCTCCACAAAATTGATCTGCAGCCTGTAGCTAACAACAGCTCTATTTTAGGGGCAAATCCTTTTAATGCCATATGGCTACTAACTAGACTAAAATATGGAGTGCCACAATCTGGCACTCAAAATATTTCAGGGATTTTAATCAATGTTCATGATTTTCCACGTCGCATTTGTGTAATGAGACATTTATCTAAAATATCCAACGGATCATTCATCTATAATGAAATACAACAAAGGTAAATAGACAAAATCATAAATCAAATCAACATTTTCTTTTTTTTGTTTTTTTGTAAGTGTTAAATCAACATCCTCTTAGGACCATAATCCTAATAGTGGTTAAGCAGTCAAAATCTCAAGAAAGTTGAAGTTCAGGCGGAGGCTGAACCTGCTTGAGCATTGGTATGAGGAACTCACTTAGGTTTTGGTTAGGTAAACAGACAAAATCATAAATCAAATCAACATCCTCTTTTTTTTTGTTTTTTTATAAGTGTTAAATCAACATCCTCTTAGGACCATAATCCTAATAGTGGTTAAGCAGTCAAAATCTCAAGAAAGTTGAAGTTCAGGCGGAGGCTGAACTTGCTTGAGCATTGGTATGAGGAACTCACTCAGGTTTTGGTTAAGGTCGGTTGACATGGGTTGGTCACATTGGGGATATAAAACATTTTGAGGGTAAGGTATCTTATCATGAGTGTATAACTTCAAAAGCATACACAAAACAATTGGAAAGCCACCGGTGCACCAGATAAAGTTGGGCCAAGTTCACTAACTTAACAGACAGGATCACCAAACAGAGAGATATACGGACCAGAGTCTAAGTAGTCCATAGGTAACCTCAAGTACATTAATTGCAACTTCCTGCAATTTGCAGACCAGATATGCATTGCCCATGACGCTTACCTGGCACGGAAAGCAACTCCAAGCGTCCAATCAGTTTTGGAGTACGCATTCACAAATCTTCCAGCCACCATCTGCAAAACAGAGTGAGGTGATAGAGGACTTCCTCAAATGAGAATATGTGGTAAACACAGATCAACCCGGAAAAGCAGTTAAAGGGGTGCTATCAGGAGAGGAAAAGAACTCCAATCACCTTTCTAGCAGCTTCCCAGTTTTCATCGTTGATTGAGATGGGTGCTCCGAGAAGAACAACTCTTTCTATAAGTTCAGCTGCCAGTATTCAGAAGAGAGGAGCATTAAGTTCAATCTAGCAAACCCAAGACAGTCATGAAGAGTAAATGCACTAGTTACCATCATGTTCGGTCTCAGCCAAAAACTGAAGACACTTGAAAATCACTCGTGCTCCAAGTGAGTAACCAACAAGGGTCACCGGCCTGAAAGATTCATAGAATGCCAATAATAAAAATTAAAAGGCTTGCTTTCTCTAAAATTTTTTGAAGGAATCAGATTAACAATAATTTTAAAGAGTACCTGTTGCCTTGCAATCCATTTAATAATACTTCAGCAAGCAGCTTCCCTGCTTTGTCTGATCTAGACAATGACAAAATATATAAGGATATAAAATGGTTAATACATGAACCATTCGGCAAACTGTACTAATGTCCAAAACAGCACTGAACAACATTGTTTGATCCTTTTCCCTTAAGATGCATTGCTTTATATGCTCAAACCCCACCCCCCCTCTCAACTCTGCACGCAGGCAATTCACATGAAAATGGAACTGGAAGACAGTTTTTTCCCCTCTTCCCATCTAAGAGCTCCATTCCACTTATAGTTAAGAGCGAAAAAGTACCTGTCTACAGCAATTGTCCATTTGCTATCTATAAAGTCAGTAGCTGCAAGCAACACTGCCGGCCAAGCCAATGCTGTTAAAAGTGTGCTTAATACAGTCATCATTGCACCTTGCTTCATCAACTGCATTGCAAGACCTACAGCAAGTAGCAGGAATGTCAACAACACACATGATTCTTATTATTGTACTAATTACTTAATCACAAGAGCAGCCAAAAGTTCGAACTCAATTACTTGAAGTTAGCCAATCCTGAATTGCAGTGCTCACTGCAATTAGATTCTTAGACTCCCACTGCAGCGCATACCTAAAAAATTTGTTAAGGTCATAAGAGATATCAAATTTGTAAATTATGTTCTGGCCTCCACAAACCAGAGCATCCAAGTTACCATTTTTAAATGAAAAACCTATCAACATAAGAAGCAAAGCAAACAGAACGAAAGTACAAGGAGGTATAGCAGTTTCATTAGATAGTTGTTTCATCGACATCATATCTTCCAAAAAAAAAAAGTTCACTTTTTATCACTTCATGATCAATAATTAGTTCGTAAATAATACTAGCATAGTTCATAACAGCTGAAGCAACTAAAGGCAACAGGCGTAGAGATAGGAGAAAAAAAATCTCTTTTAGCCCAGTGGGCATGAACTGAAGGTCTACTTGTCAACAATGAAATGTCTATCTAGTTTAGATAATCCACTATTAATGAAAAACCACCAAATAAACTAGAGAAAAAACTGACAATCAACAAGACACATCGAGGACTTTACCTGCAACAGAATCACCTTAAATATGGTAAAATTGAGATGAAAATAAGCATTTATCTTTGGTCCTTTTCTCAGAAGATGAAAGGAGAGAAGAGGAAGTTAGATTATTTTCCTTTGTTTCATTATGCCAAAAAGGGGCGGGTGGGAGGGGGAATAAACAAAGGAAAATCATTTGTTGTTCTTTTCTCATTCTTTCCACCCCCCCCCCCCATCCCGTATTTTTTGGGAATGAAATTCAGGTGAGCCCAGATGGGAAATTCAAGATATTTCTCATCACTTTCCTTTCTTTTCTCCTTACAAAGAACCAATGGCAGAAAGGAAGAGACTTCATAATTTTACTTTAAACCTTTTCAGTGATAAACCAAACACATTGTTTTGTCGGGAATTGGAAGATGGTAAAGATATATGTACCTTTCCAAGTTCTCATTTTGTCCTTCCCAAGGCCTTACAAAATCTTCCTCGTCAAAAACGAATCCTGAGACCAAGATCTCAACTGCTAGCCTCTGACAGAAAAATTTTAATCAGAATTGAAGTTCTAAATCCAGAAATTTTATATGAGTAATGTTTGACAAGAAGAGAAGGGGACGAGAAACAGAGAAAGACCATAAAATACCAAAAAAAAAAACATAAAGATAGTCTTCAGATTGAAACAGATTGAAAAGTATTCCTCATGGAACAATGAAATATTACCATAAAATAGAAAATGGAAGCTACAAAAACTCACCCCTTGATTATGGTTTTTCCCAATGGCTTTGAATTCAAATTCATCAACCCCTCCAACTCTTCTAGCCATTTTGCTCCCCGTAAGTCCAGCTCCAGCCGCTGGGTTGAAGAGACAGAAAAAGTTCTCCATCAAATAAGCAAATTATCACTTATGTATACAAATTTCTAGACAAACATGGAACTGCTTTACTAGTAGAATTATAGACTAAAAGTATCATGATACTGTGTAAAGGACTTCTACGTAAATTGGAACATAGACTGCTAAAAGCTTTATGATCTTTGAGGATGTAGTGGCTGTTAATGGGTATAGATGACTCTTTTTAAGTTGATAACAGCTAACTATAAAGATAACAAGAAAAACTTATCCGTTTTTAGTCAAAATCCCTTTAAACAACTAAAGGATCACATAATGACTTGCTATAACATCCTAAATGCCAGTATAATTGAGCATTTCTCCATGAAATCTGCATTTGAAACCATTATATTTGATCATTCGGTGCAAAGAATTTTTTTTTTTTTTTCATGCAACAAGAAAAGCTTAATAGGATTACCCCCAGAACTCAGTCAATATGTAATATTCCTCTTTTAAAAATGTTAGTCCGCCTTACACTTTTATTAATATCTCAATTAATTATCAAAAATAATGTTAGTCACTTAAGTAGTAAGGACATTTCTGAAAAGGAGCCATATCACAGTTAAAAATAACACACATCTAAAGATATGTCAAAAATCACCAGATTATATACTGCTTCATAAAACAAACACAGATCAAACACAGTGGACACACCAAAGACGGACGTTTTGTCCTTGTAAAGGGAAAAAAGAATAATGCAACAGTTTAAGAAGATTCTTAAACTAAGAAATGCAATCAAGTAGTCACCTCCAAATGATGCAGCAACAGCAACTGAACCGGCAACAGTTCCTGCAGCACTTGCAGCTGCAGCAAACCCACTAGCTCCAATCACAGGGATGAGAGTGCCTAATGTTGGAGCTAGGGCACCAAGTCCTGCAGCAATTGCTGGGGCAGCTAATCCTGTTGAATATTGAAAATGGAACTGAAAAGTCAACCGCTAAAATGATAAGAAAAGTGTTTCAAGTGGGACTTTCTGAGATGAAAAAAATTTGAGGGCCCCATACCACCAGTAACTGCCAACAAGGCTCCTCCAGTTATTGCTGCAGCACCAATGATACCACCGCGCTTCCATTTAGCCCATTTTCTTTCTGAAGATCGCTTTCCTTCTCCCCCCTTTGATTCCTCCTCTTTAGCTAAAGCCATTGCCGAGCAAGCAACCATGACCTCTATCGCTTCCTGCAAGATAAAATTTTCCCTTAACAAGGTGAAAAAATAAAAACATGGTCTTTAATTAAAACGAAGAAGAAAAATTACAATTCAGTATCATGAAGGTGCACAGATACAAGTACACTTAGAAGGGATTAAATAGAGGAGGAAAAAGAATTCTAGCTCAATCTTGATATGCACTGAACATAAGACAACACGTTATCCGGAGCTAAGAAATCTTTTTTACATCCATCATATAACCTAAAATAATCAGAATTGTCCATTATCCACATTTAGAATGACCAATAGAGTACCAAGAGGTTGTGTTACAAACCATTTTTGCCCACTTTATATCAAGCCAAGTTGCCAGCAACCGCAGAGCCACACGATGTCGAGCATCATAGCCCTTTCTTTGCCGGCTACAATTTTTGTTGTCATTGCGAGTATCTGCCAGACAAGCTGAAAGAAGCAGATATAGAACTGTCACTTTCCTCCGATAACTGAGCATTGTTACCTCTTCAATTGGTTTCTCATCCATTTTAGTAATTGATCCAAGATGTGCATCTTTATCGTCAGACATGTTACCATCTGTTTCCAGGACCAAGTGTACATCTGCAGCTTCTGAGCTTGATTGCACTTCGGCATTGGATAATTTCTCACGACATTCATGTTCATATTCATGATGCTTTTCCCTCTTCGAATCAGAAGATTCAGAATCTTTTTCCATGCTAAGTGCAGTAAAATCAATAGCTTTTGACAAAGCAAGTTCCAGATCTGCCCTTTGAGAAGAATTATCACCACTTTCTTCTGAGAGTAACCTCAAGAACTGTGACAAGATGAAAGCTTAAGCATAAAGAATACAGAGATGACAAATCAAATTTCTAAAGTATGAATCTAAATCAAATACTACAAATAGCTTTACCAAGGAAAAGAAATATCTGAGTGGCAAATGCAGAAAGTAACAATATAAAATGCCCTAAAACTTTTTATCTGAGATTGAACTTTTGATTGGTAGGGAGCATCAAGATGATATATTCCAGGCCCCTGATTTTGATTTTTCTAAAATCCACTTTTTAAACATCAAATGTCGCAGCCAATCCTCAAACAAGTTTTGCACATTCTTGCCTGTATGCATGCCTGTGAGAGGGAAAGCAGATGCAAGAAATCAAACAACATACCGCTCCAATATGATGCTTAGCTGGAGAATACCAGGTGGTTTCCTCAAGTCCAGACCATGCGCTAGAGTCAATCTCTAAAAATCTGTTCATAACAAGGTCAACAACCAAATTCAATGATCACTCTAAGAGAAAAACCTCAGTAAAAAACCAACTACTATAATCATTGATTTACTTGATGAATAAAAGTTAAGGTTAAACTTCTCTTTCTATCAGCAGTAGGGATCAAACCCAAAACCCATACCGACCCTATAGGCACGCCAAAATTTTTTTTTACAGCGCCTTAGTTATTATTAAGTTAACAACACGTATAAACCAACCCAAATACCAAATAGTGGTATTAGGCTCAGGTGATAAGAATTATTCTCTACTTTATGGGTCTTTAATAATGAAAATTCCAGGACTCAGTACCTTATACATGACTTTCTTTAGCTTTCTCAACTACCAAACAGAGCAAAACGAAACACTGAAACTCTAAAAATCAGCATATGAGTACAGAAAACAAAATTAAATCATCAAGTTCGGAAATGACCCATCTCAGCTACACTCACCGTTTATTTAGCAGCTGAAAAATAAGTGAATCTGACAGCTGTGACTACACCAATCATTGAGATTGTTACATTACAAAACTTATTTTATGAAGAATTTTACCTAACAACAATATGTGAAGCTGGTTAGTCCACTCTGTTCTCTTTACCATACAATTTAAAAATAATTTTTTCTTTTACTTTTTTGATCGGTAAGATACACATGCAAACAATTTGCTTGATTCCTGAACACGACCTCACTTTCCACCATGTTTTTACAACAAGGAAATATGTGATCTGCGATAAAACTCACTGACTTTAAAAATAAAAATTAAAAACAAAAAGTTCAAGCTATTTTCTATAAATATTTGATACTTTACGTGTCCTCCTGGTACCATTGTTGTTTATGATTAAGATCTTCTAAAATCCTTAACCATTCGATCATGTAAATTTCCTCAAATATCAACTAATGTTTTTCAAATTAAATGGTTAAGATTTTGATAGGATCAAAATCCTCTAGAATTCTTAGGGTATTTCTACCATGTAATTTCCTCAAATCTCAACCATTGTTTTCAAATTAAATGGTTTAGATTTTTCGATGTCAGAATTAATTATGAAAAACGAAGGGGTAAATGCTAATATGTTTTTAACTTGAAAACAATGTTTGAGACATGAGAAAATCTACTTGGTAAAACATCCTAAGAATTATAATTCTAGAGGATCTGATTCATTGAGGATTTTCCACAAACACAGGAGATTGAACACAACCATTACATTGCAATCCAAACTTGACTTCATTAAATCTTTTTTTCTCGCCAACTGATATTAGAAAGGGAGAGAAAAAAAAAAAGGTTCCACTTCCAATTCTCATCATTATTAGTTTGGCTTTCATGCTAAACGACAATATGAACCGTAAAGCATGAACAGGACCAAGCGAAACGCCGAAACGCAAACGAAATTGAAGATGAAATAAAATCCATTGAAACTTACTCGAATACGGGTCGGAGCAGGCCCGATTTCTGGTGGACCCAAAGCTCGGGGTCCTCGGCGACCGAGTCGCTACTGCTGCTACTACTGGCTCGCTCATCGGCCGGCTCTTCGGCGGTGGACAGGCCCAGCGGATGAGTCCGGTGGATCTGGGCCTGGTTAAGAGCGAACCCGAACAAAGCTCCCGCTGCGTAGCTCTGCGTCGGCGTCAGATACGACGTCGTGGCCATGGCTCAGAATTCGAAGACGACGACGTTGAGCATTTGCGTGATTTCACCAATGATAAAGAATTGCAGTGACTCGGTCGGTGAAATTTGTTGCTTTGGAGGTTAGAAATATGATTGCAAAGAGAGTTGTAAATGTTTTGATTTGGTGTGAAACCTGCAAATGAAATTCTTTTTTAAACGTTCTTTGCCTCCAGTCCTCCGGAGCCAGGTGGATTTTCGTGCCCTGAACGACGCCGTTTTGACATGTCAAAATCTTGAAATGACACGTATTTTCATAGACAAATTACAAACGAAAAGAAAATAAGAAAAGGAATTACTTGTCTGCTCTGCAATAGCCCCCCCGTGTCTGCAAGGAAACGAATTTGTCTTTCTATTGAGGTCTGTCAACACGTGCGAATCCCCCCTTGGGAGGGAAGACAATGGTGGGCCCGAAATGGAAACGGTCCTCCCCACTAAACTATTTGTTAATTTGTTTTTAAGAATATTTTGTTTGTATTGTTTAATTGATACTTTTGTTTTAAGAAGAGAAACAAAATTTTGAAGGGAAACTATACTTCACCTCAATTGCAATTAACCCTCTAAAATATTTCCCCCTTTCGATTAACCCTCACGACAAATTGGCAAATGATGATTATACCCCTGCTTTAGATTTTCTTTTCTAAAAAAAATTATTGTCGCCAGGAGGCCCCGTGGCCCGTGGGTATCCATGAAAGGAGACCCACTTTTTTTTTTTTTTGTTAATTTAAGGGATTCGTTATAATAAAAAATAGGTGTGTAGCATACATAGTTAGTTATATAATGTTAGCTATGTATATATTTTAGAGAAATACTAATAAGCATTCTTAAATAATATTTTCTTTGTTTTTTTTTTTACTTTTTTTTTTAATATATTTTAGATAAATACTAATAAGCATTCTTAAATAATATTTTCTTTGTTTTTTTTTACTTTAAAAAAAAAAAGAAAAAAAAAAAGTGAATGTAAATATGCCACATAGACAAAAATGTTACTTGAAAATACCGAGTAGCATTTCTCTTTATCTTATAAGTCAGTATTGTATTTGTAGCAATAGTAAGATTAATTATTGCAATAGTAAAATAGTTTGTACTATCTTCTATTATTAGAGTTCATGTCGTATTTCTATTCCATTAGAGTCCATGTTCTACTATGGTGCAAAATTTGTGTGAGATTAGGTTTCTATATTTCTATTGCCTAAGTTATTTTGAGCTAGAATTTATCTTTTAAGTCAAGTATGAGCTCGTCTCCTAGTACGAATGTCAATAAGGACTTAACTCTAAGTCATAATAGAAGTTTATCTTCAATTCTAAATATTGTATTTCTCTCAATTATAGTCGTGATTAATTTGTAAAATACAAGCAGAAATTAATCTCAAATCTTGTGTTTAAAAAAGGTATAGGTTTCTTCAAAATCTAAAAGATTTAGTTCCCGTTTAAATTTCCTTAAAACCTAAAAATCATCTCATTGCGTTAGTTGTAAAATCATTCACGTGGCATTTTTACTCATCTTATTGGAGAATATATAGACATTTCACGCATTTGTCGTTCAAGTTAACAACAAATTCTAATAGTTGAAGTTAAGTGAAATGGACACTTGCAATTGAGATGACAATTCATGGACAATAAGAATAGTTTCCTCAAAATTTCCATAGGATTTGGTGAAGGAAAGACAGATTCAATTCCCCATAAACATGATGCTAAAAAAAAGATACCTACTAATGTATTAAGTCTATTCGTCTTGCTTTTTATTGTACTATAGTCAAGTTTGGATAGACTAAAAGAATTTGTTTGAAATTATGTTAAAGATCTTTAAAAGTACTTTTAGTATATAAAAAATTATGTAAAGCAAAAATAAATCTGTTTGATAAAAAATAAAAAAATAAAAACCAAAACAAAAAAACTTGAAAATCACTTCTTTGGTTTTTTCTCTAAAAATCCTAAAAAACCAATTTTGATTCTTGAAAAAAGCTTGAAAATGAAGGATCTTTAAAAAAATCTTTCAAACTTTTTCGCAATCGCAAAATGATTTTTTTTTTTTTGGTCTTTTTAAGTAATCCCAAAATGATTGAATTGCTTAAGTATAAAAAATAAATAAATAAATAAATAATTTTTTTAAAACAAGAAAAAAAAAAAGCACTTTGAATCAGGAAAGCACGTGGCAGGCAAATGAGTTTTTAGCCTTGAGCCTTGCTAGATTGTTGACAGGAAGGAGTGGATGACGATGTCTACCGATTACCATGATTTGCAACTAGGGCTTTCAAAAATAAATATATATGTCAACCTTCATTTTTATCTTATGTTAACTTATTTATCTTATGTTAACTAAAAATGATGTAACTTTTAAAATTATTATTAAATTTATAATAAATCATTATTAACTTTTGATCAAATGATAATTTTAAAAATCACATCAATTTAAATTAACACAAGATAAACATATGAGATAACTTGTATCATTACTTGCCTTTCAGATGTTTAAAAAAATAAATGTTTTATGCCGCTTGACTGATACTTGTACAGGTTAAATTACAATATCTGTAAGGAACAGGCTTCCTTGTAAGAATAATGATTACAGAATTAAATGTCCCTAATTGCAAAAACCCAGAATTATGGGTGCAAATAACCACAGGACGCCCCCTTCTTGCAATAGCCGCTTTCATAAAATTTACAAACTCGCTGCCCTTTGGGAGGAGGCCTGAAAGAACCTCCTCCATTTCCACCGACATATAAGGACTGCCTGTTCCATGTATTATTACCCCTACCACCCCAACCATAACCTGAATCCCTGCCCTGAAAACCCCTATCTCTAGGAATAGAAGATCTGTCGCCGCCGTATCTCGATTGTGTTCCCCAAACGCTGGGATTCCCGGCAGAAGCGCCTAGATTCATGCTCATTCTGTCCTGTGTTGTTGCCAGTTGACCAGTTCCCAAGCCAATATTTATACTTCTATGATCTAATCCTCCCCAACCCAAGTTTGCACTTCCCTGCACTGCTTCCCAACTGGTGGCTGTACTTTCAGATCCCACTCTCCAAGTAGTATCTGTAGCAGCCATGTCCAAACTTGCTGTAGATAGCGGTGTAGGTTGGACGTCAGAACCAGCTTCCCATTGGTTAACTGAAATATCACTGGGCTTTGCATCTCCCTCCACCTCAAAACTTGTGGGAGAATGCCCAGTGGACCTCTTTTGAGGACCAAGAACACCATGTGGTTCCTCAGTCACTGTGGATTGAGAGGGTACTTGTAAATCACCAGTGGAGCTTAAAGCATCACCTTTTCCTGGATCGAATACTGGGCTAAACCCTTCTAGAGGACTGATACAATCATTTTTAGAATCCTCTGTCAAAGTGTCTCCACATTTCATTATTGAAGTAGGGGAAGGCAAGCCATTAAGAGACTCCATTGCTTCAACTTCGGCCAACAGATCTGAAACCGATTCATCAACTAAAGAGCAGAACTCAGTGGGTTCAGTACCAATTGCTGGCCAACTAGATGCATTAGATGCAGGATGGGGCGGTGAAGAATGTGTCAGTTGTTCACTTATTGAAGTTGGGGTAGCAGCATGATCACTCACCATTTCAGTGGGTTTCATGGAAGGTGCAGAGACAAGACTGGAGTCCCATTCCTCAACAGAATGTTTGGCTGGAGTAGGGGAGAACCTAGCCCATTCACCAGCTACTTCAGGAATTTGTGCCCCACCACCCACTAAACTAGAAGCAGTACTCCAGCTAGGGCCTGCATCCTGAACAGGAACACTTGAAGAAGCAGCTTTTTTGTTTTCAGCAGCCTGAACTTTTGAATCTTCACTGCTTTGCTGAGTGGTGGGACTGGGAAGATCTGGAAAATCAATTTCCTGATTTTGCTCTGTTGTTTCAAGTGGCTTAACTGCAGAAATAAAACCAGAATTGGAAACCCAGTCATTTGATGTTACGGGTGGAGGTCTCGAGCTGTGTCCAGAAGACTGGCGTGAATGGCCCTCACTGTCAGATTGGTTCTCGTAACCCTGTTCATTTTTGGTTTGACCATCAGCAGTGCTGTGTGAATTGCATTTTCCATTCTCCTGACCAGAGTTACTTTCACCCCCATGACCTTCCCTCACTTGATGTGACAGAGATCCATAGGACTTCTCAGAAATTGCAGGTGGGGTTAGTGAACTACTGCACACTTGGGGCTGGTCAGGCAAAGAACTATTACCCTTAGATGAGTCCCAGTCTGGTTGAAAAACACTATTCATTGTCTCGTTGGAATTGGCAGCATCTGCAGGTTTAGTCCAAGTAGAAGAATGAGGGCCACATCCATTGCTCTTCAAAAGTTCATCATTACCATTACCATGGACACTTGAGTCATCCTGCTTCAGCTTCAAGCTGTCCAAAACTTCTTTATTGTCTATACAAGTGCCATTCATACTCCCACTCCACTCACCATCGTGGTTATTATCTCTATCTGAGGCAACTCCAACTCCCTGAGACAGTAACTTATTGCTATCCGGCATAGGTGGAGCATTTAATGCATCAGTCAAAAGTACAGAGTCATCTTGCTTTTCATTTATCCTCCATACTCTCAGATTGTGAGGGAAGTGCCCACTTGTACTCCATTTACGCAGTTGCAACATAGAAAATGGTCCTTGAATTCTTCCAGTTGGGTCCAGATAGTGCCATATTTTTTCGGTCTCAAAATCGTTATCAGATTGGTCTGCCCCTGTAGAAACAACTGGTTGCGAACTTTCTGATGCAACCCCAGAAAACAATTCAGATCCGACCACTGCTTGACCATTCCAACTAATGCCCAATGAACCAGAAGTAGTGACCTCGTTTGCTTGTGTATTCCAACTATTTACGCCAGATGCTTCTCTTTCTTGATTCCAAGAGGATGTCATACCATCTTTTCTACTTTGCTCACAAGCCGGAGATAAATTTTTCAGTAACCTGTTTCCAATATCATCCAAGACATCACCTCCTTTTCGTGCAGAGATAGGTTTCCTCCCCTTTCTACCATAGCCAGAAAGTTTTGATCTCACATTATCATCTGCATGCACACCAACACCATCACCACCAAATAAACATTTCAAATTAAACCTTCAAGATAAAAGTAATGACAACATATGTTTCATGTCCATAAATCAAAAGTATTGACCTTGTTTCTTCGCATCTAATTCTCCTGCATTGTCCCCAGACTCATAACTTGGATCCATTTTAGGATCACTGTGTACTTCGGGAATCTCAAACAGTCTGCGCTGACGTTCATCGGGTGAGTTCAAAAGCTGTAACTTCTCCACACATTCTCTTAACGTGCAACATGGTAAAGGAATACTTATAAATTTGTACCATTTTTCTTAGCAACGTGACAAGTATCAGGTATAGAAAATTATAGCAATCAAAGGTAACAAGCTGCTTTTATTGCAGTGTGATTAAAAAAAAAAATTATGCTCATGCTCTATTGAATGCCAAGATGAAATCAAGAGATGGCTACAAGGCCGCTATATTCTATTTCTACATAGTATGGGGCAATCAATAAACAACAATGCTTTAAAACATGTATTAGCAACATGAGGATGTTGAGATGGATGAGACAGGAAAAATAAAACAATGAGCCCTCTAAAATATTGAAAATACGGTCATTCATCAATCTTGCCAACATATTCTTCTTTCAAATTCTCAATAATGTAGCCAGTAATCCATCTAAAACATCCTCACACCATCTACACTTAAATCTATAGCAAAGAGGAAACGTGTATGGGAGTCTTTTTCCTCAAGTAAATTTGCATATATAGATATTTGGCCTAACTATTTTCTAGAAAAATCCAAGCAAGGCATTTATCCCCAGCACTAAGAGTTAAATTTGCATGGAAAATCACAAATATCAGACAGAATGGAACAATCTGAAACAACAAAGGATATTCCTTCTTATGTCCCTTTTCACTAGCTCGATCACGTAGATGATTAAGTCGCAAAATCTCTGCTTCCAGCCCCTGGATTATAAAATGAGAGCATGCATAACAGAAGTTCAGCAACGAGTTTTTAAGTTAAAACATTGCTTAAAAAGAGAATTGTAACAGACTAATGGCATATTAAATATTAGTCTCCTAAAGCAACAAAAAAAGAAACCATGCCCAGAATACTGCCTCATTTCCCAATGATCAAAAGGAAAGGAACTTACATAGTTTACTCTCACTGCTTGAAGTGTCGTTGCTTTTACCCGAATCTCACCCTACAACAAAGCACAAATTTCCTTTACTAAAGGCACGCAAATACCTAGGGCGAAACATAGAAGGGAACATAACACTGAGACCTACCACAGTCAACCGTTTGACGAGCCCACATTTTATACTCAGGCATAAACGTGTGCATTCATCCTGAAAACATAATTTAAATGTCATGACCAGGAGCAACCCAGTAAATTTAATTTAGAAGGCTACAAAGTACTACACCTCACCAGATAGTCTCTTGCTCACCTAATAAATTCCAGACGATAATTCTAGCTTGTTTAAGTTGTGCATGTTTCATCCTATCCATAATTCACATCAAACACAAACAACACAAACAGCACAAACAATGCACATGCTATTTTCAGGCCAGTCGTTCATGGTAAAGGGAAAGATTCTACAAGCATTCCTGCAATGGCTTGATTCTGTTTAAACAATTTGCATTTCAACTAGGATATGTTGTATGTATGCAACCCAATCACATGTGAGTATGTGATCATCCGTCTGACAGAGACTATAGGTCTCTGCAGCTTGGGTTCAGTCCCAAGACTTGCTAATACAAGGTGGTTTTGATTGAATTCAGGCAACTGAGATGTCAATTGCGTGTCTGTCTATGTACAGATGCATACATGCAATGATACGTGTTCGTATATATGTATACTGTCCCATGTGAAAAGAAATGCATTTAATCTCAATATAACAAAGACATAATCAAGAGTACTAAAGCACTTTGAGACAATGTACACAGAATGGGAGGACATTGTTATAATAGTAGACAAAATTCTAGCTTTCAGTTAAAATAAAATGCTCACATAGACCACGAACAACTGCAGCATGCACTAACAGCTACTTATATCTGAGTAAATTAACACAATTTTTTTATGTAAGTAATTAACATAAATGAGAAAACAATCATCACAGTTGCAAGTGATGGAAACCATTCTGTCCTATTATAATAAGATTACCCTCAAAAAAGTAAAAACTTTATTTTCTACAAACTAAAAAAAAAGAGAGAGAGAGAAAGAGAGAGAGAACAGAAACCAGGAAAGAAAGATGGGTGCATAGGGCAGGATGTTTAATCACCTCAGAGAACTCCTGATTTGAAATCTCATGAATTGATATGACGTCTTTCTTATCTAAATTTAAGATTTCAAGCATAACATCAGTAGTTCTTTCTCCAATTTGATAAGGTTCAGCCACCTTGCTTGTACCTGTACACAAGATCGTGAACAATTTTACAATCTTGCATAATGTCTTTCTTACTGTGTACATTTAACATATCACTTAGAGGATCGGTATTATAGAAATCCGTACCTACAACTTGTACAAGCCTGTACATTTCTTGCTTTTGATCATTATTGGGAATTCTTATTCGAACAATTGAGCCCACAACTTTGTCATGAAATTTGTCAGCTTCATCCATAAGACTCTCCATCAAATTACGTCGTAAGTATATTAAGTTAATGTTGTGAGCATCAATCGCTGCAAATGCATCTAAATTAGTCTGTGATCCCCTCTCATCAGCTTTTTTGCGTGTTTTACGCCTCTTATCACTACCCAGCAGAAGTTGGTTATCATAGTTCCCATCAGCCTCCACCTTGCTAGCAACAACATTGACAACTCCCACCCTGAAAATATCATCTGCTGAGGAACTTTCTTTTACGAGAAAATGAGATTCAAGAAGCTTTATCATTTCAAAGTGACCAACACGCACTTTCCCAAATAGATTTATAAGCCTCGAATCACAAACAATTTGGCATTTCCGGCGAGGATCACGGAGATTATTTTTCTTTACATACTCTAGCAAAAGGGCCTGGACATCAAACTGAGATAGCATAGATGTATCGCCATTTTTCATATGTGAAACAAACTCCAAGAGTTCCTTTGATGCCCATTTTGTGCTTTCAAGTGGGTATGGACTGTTGTCACTACCCGATCTCTCCATAGTTATACAGTCCTGATTATGAATAGCAGGCTGATGTTTAGTCTTCCTTCTCTTGCAATTATTTGTTTCCAGGCCTGCATAAGAATTGTCCAAACTAGAACCTTTATAATCATTACCATCATAATGTTCAGCTGAAGATTCCCCCTTACAAGCTATAGTATCAACTCCTTTCCATGGATTTTTTGCTCGAGTTAACTCATCTGAAGTTAAAGATAGTTTCCCCTTCAGAAATACCCAATACATCTTAAAGAGATACTCCCAGCTACTTTTGTCATCAAAATCCACTTGGACCTGTAAAACACAATAAAATTACTCCATATCAATGACAACATTGAACGGCAAACAAACTACTAACTAAACAACATAAGCATGTCTCCTGAACGCTAGAACATCATATCTGAAAACCACTTTATACTCCACAAGTCTCATTGGATGAAAAACTAAGCTTTAAAGATAAAGAAAGAAAGAAAATCATGCACCAATGGGGGAACAAGAACCGAAATAGAGAGAGACCAAAGTATTGTAAGGTTCAATGCAAGACATAGAAGAGTTCACTGCTCTTGAATTTTCATGCCTGCCTATCCAAGTTCAACCAAGCTGAGAGAGCTTAACTCACAGAAGAAAAATGGCCAATATAAGAAGAAGAAGAAGAGAGAGAGCGTGTGTGTGTGTGTGTAGGAGATGTAATTTAGCATACCAATTCCTTTTTTTCTTCTTTTTTTTTTTGTGGGGAGGGGGCCAATCAACGATGATTTAAATAAATAGCATACCGCTTCCTTATCCCCTTGCAAACTCTCGATCAGCATCACAGTTCTCATGCACGTCCCACATAATCCATTGTTTCCTCTTACACTCTGATAATCAGCATCCTTAATACAGCCCTTGCACGAAGAAAATGTACAAGTATAGCACATATAATGTGAAGCCTTCTGGCAACTGCTGCAAATATGCCAACCTGAAATGCATGAATACAAAAAAGAGCAAGTAAATCATACAATCTAAAGCTCAGAACTCAAATTAGATAAATAAAAAATAATAATAATAATAATAAATGATAACTTGATCCAAAGTAGCAAAAAAGAAACTAAGAGAATGCAGGACATGAATTGGAATTCATATAATATTGCACAACCGGAAGCCAATGGTATCACGCATTTAACAATCTATTCAATTTGTTGAGCATCGATATACATGAAGATACTTATCCAAAATAATAGTAACGAAGACGTTTTTTTAAAAAAAAAAATACTACCAACACCACTGCCACAAAATTCTTATACAAAAGAATAAGATAACATTATTCTATCAGATGTTTTCTATATGCCTGCGGGAGAACACAGCAACTGCATTTGTATACAGATAGATTTAGAATAGGTTTATACGCTAAGACATACCGCAATTCCACTTGGCCCTTGATTTAAAGAACGACTCGTCTCGCTTAATGCAGGAAGGATGATATGCTTTAGGGCAGCCCCTAACAAGTAATAAAACCACAAAAAAGTAAATAAAGTTACTAACTTTGGGTAATGGAAACGGAGAATCAACTAAATTACGTATACAACCAACACATCTAAGCAACCTAAACCAGTACTTCAACCCTAATCCTCTCTTCCAAACTTGAGTAACTGACTTACTTTTCTCAAGCCCCAAGCTTTCTAAGCAACCAAACGGAGCAAAACAGAAAAAAGAAGAAAAAAACCAAATCCTCGCACTCACCGGCGATCACAGAGCACGAGGCTCCCCCCATCGAAGCATATGAAGCACACGTCCTCCTCGTCCTTCTTCTTCCTCGGCGGCGGCGTCGTTTTGGTCGCCTTCGGCTGACCCTTGGGCGGTTGACCCTTTGGTAGCTGACCCTTGGGCGGCCGACCGCGCTTCCTCTTCTCCACCGTGGTCTGCACCGTCTTCGCCTGCACGTCCGGCACGCGTCCCTCCTCTCCCGCCGCCGCGCGAGCCTCCGGGGCTCCGACGAGAAGCGAATCATCCATCTCCCCAATCGCCTCGCATTGATCGACGCTGAAGAGGTCCACGCCTTGCTGCGACGACTCTCCGTCTTGAAGACGAGGCCTGTAGTGGCCCGAGGCCTGCTGGTCCATGCCGAATTGGATGGTATCGAACTCGGTCAAGGCGGAATTTGAGGTGGCCTAGGAAAACCCTAGGTTTTGGAGCTGCTCAGGCGTGGTGGTTTGGGTAGTGGGCACATGGAAATTGACTGGGCAAGGATGTGACAGGAGGGCATTTGTATTTTGTTTATTAAATGGAGAAAATGGGGTTTGAAGAGGTAAGAGAGAAGGACGATACTGAAAGACGGTCGCTTGGGATTGGCTGAAAGGGGTTTTGGGGCGGGTGCGTTGCTTTCTTCTTTCTTGCCTTTTTCTGAGAGACCTCAAACGCGGCACTTGTGAGTCCTCTAATTTTCCCAATCTCGAGCACCACGTGGTTAGTGGGTACCGAGAAAAGGCGCTCCTCTGCGTGGGGACCACACTCAACGCTGAAAACATGATCGAAAAACTATTACCGACTACTTTCTTTCTTTCTTTATTTCTTTTCTTAAATTCAAATTATTCTTTTGTTCACCACTCTTTCCTTACATATGTTAACTTCTATAACGTGAGTAAGATTCTTTCTTTTTAAAGTGAAATGAAAAAGATTTATTTTGTAATTTCGATTTTATTTTATTCCTTTTAAAAATATTCATAATATCTCGTTATTTAAATTTTAATTTAAACAATAAAATAAATATTTTTCATTTCTCTTAAGATGGAGAGAATTTTATTTCCATGCTATGAGATGTATTTACAAGTTTAACATTTATCATCTTAATAAAAGATAATTTTCAATTTAATTATTTAAATTTCGTTAATATTATTTGATTAAGTAAACTATAATTATTAAACTATATAAATACTCTACAAATTATAAAATGTTAATCCAACAATTATTGATCTATTTAAAATAAAAATAATTTTTAAGATTTTAAGAATTTAAGAATTTTATTGTAAAAATAACTTAAAAACTTTAGAGTGGTGTGTTTTATAATTTTTTTGATAAAACTATTTTTTAGCAAAGAAACCATTATTAAGGGGAAAAAAAATAGTTTAGCTTCAATAAAGACATTGTGTAAACCCAGTCTTTTACACCCTCCAATAAAGAGTTATTGCGTCACCTTTTCACACAATAATAAATAAATAACTTCACACATAATCAAAACACTTAAATCCCTATTGTGAGAGTCAGACGACCCACACAATAAAGAGTTGGTCATGCATAATCCCTCATGTCTATGTCGTAAATTTTTCATAAAAATAATGTTACATATTATATAAATATCTCATAAATATCTTATAAAATTGACTTGACAAAGTTTATTAACCCTTAGATAACCATTGTTTAAAAAAAAAAAATCTAACAGCTATTTATTAGAAGGTGTAAAAGACCGAGTTTACAATGTGTCCTTATTTAAATTAAACTCTTTAAAAATAAAATAAACAAAAACAAAGGAGTGGCGTGTTATTTGGCCTTTTATTTTTTATAATGTTTTTCCCCAGAACGCAAAAAAAAAAAAAAAAACTGGAATAAAAAAGTTCCGCCGGCAACAAGAAAGAAGTAAAAATGAATTAAATGACTCGAAGTCTAAGATTTGGTCATTGTTTTTTTGATAGATTAGCGCGCGTCAGAATTTGGTTGGATGTTCAACGTGATGGGTTTGGCCGCACAGGGTGGACTAAGAATTAAGAACCTTGTTCTGCCAGACGGATGATTACGAAAGGTAGGTGTTTTTGCATGATTGCTTTGAAGTTACAAAGTGCTACTCTTGGGGTAACCTTCAGGCAATAGGTTGGTCTCAAATGCGAATTTATATATAAATGTTTTTCCATTGATAAGCCCGTGGATAGCTACGTTTTATAAATTGATATGCTATTTTATGTGGTAATTATTACATTAATCGCTAAATAATTAAATTTGATTATGACAATGTCACATTAACTGATACATCAATTTTGTAAGTTTACGTGACACTTGTCATACTAACGACTAAATAAATTTAATTTTATTGTGACTGACATGACGGTATTTTATGAACTATCACATTAATTTTAAAGAGTGTAGTAAAAATTGTAGTACCTTTAATTTCCTACTTGAAACTACCATCATGCTTCTTGTTCTTCTTTTTTGAACCGTTAATGTCAAACTAGTTTTGAAATTTTTGAAAACTAGGCTTTTTTAATGCTTTTTTATATGGTGTTGGTGCTATTTTTAGGTCGTCTTCTTTGACAAGCCAACGACTCTAGCAGCCAATGTATGGCTGAGCTGAGAGTAGGCCTCCCTTACATGAGAAAGGCATATCTGCAAAATAAAGAAATCATCAGGATGTCTCCGGCCGGAGCCGACAACCCTCTGATGCTTAAGTTAACATGCTTATATAGAGTAAGGGAAATAAAGTGGGTTTTAGAGAGAACCATAGTTCTCCCTCTAAGGGGAAAACCTGTGAGTCGGAGCTCTCATGGAGAGCTCCTGTCAGATAGAGAGGGAGGGAGAGACCAAAGAGAATAAGTCCAAGAGAGAAGTCCCCTTCAAATGGTCTTTTATTTTTTATATAAAGGGATCTCACCTTTTGTCAAAATTGCATATTGACCCTACACGTGTCAACCATGTGGGCCCATAGTAAAAAGAGATATTTTATTTCAACATATGGTACTTTTATTTTTTTGTTTTGAAAATATTCTAATGTAACATAAAGGTAAAAACAATTTTAAGTTATTTAATAAATTAACAAACAAAGTCAATGAATGAGAATTGATTAAGAGAAATGACATGGGTACCAAATTTTTTACCAATAGATGGGTACCAAAATAATGCGAAGCTTATTAATTGGTACCTCTATAATTTATTTTAATTAGTTGTTTTGATTATCTCCAATAAATAAGCTCTACATTATTTTAGTACACATCTCTTAATAAAATATTTAGTACCCGTAACATTTCTCATTGATCAATAATACCACGAAACATTGAAATTATGAATGATGTGATGAAGTTGGGTGTGGTTTGTATATACATGACATGCTTGTATGTAAGAGATGTTAATAGTCATGACGGTAATAGGTTAGGACAACATTAATGATATTATAGTAATAAAAACTACACATCATTTCATTAGGTATTTCATTAGGTTGACGTGATATTGCCTATTAAGTTATTAGATCAACCATTTTTTTAAAAAATAAAAAATCTAAAGGCTAATGAGTACGGTCACGGTCACGTCAACCTAGTAGGATGAATGCTAGGTTTGTAACATTTCTTTTTATATCGTAAGGAGAAATTCAATTTGTCATACTCTCATTCCACCTAATCTTATTGAGGTGATGTCGCAAAGTTCATTTTTGTTTTTTTCTTAACAAGGGCTGACGCAAAAGGAAAAATTTATGTCAATGTAGTGAGATGGAGGTATGACAAATAGTACAACCGTATTATAAGAGATGCCATGACGATGATGATATTAATAATATTAGTATGTGTGCTATAAATTTTGGTGTCTTTTGTAATCAAATTATTAACAAACAATTCAAACACAGAAATAAACTTTCACATTTATGTCACATCATATAATTTGTTAATACCAAGAAACAACAAACATCTCCCCATACACATTGGCAAAGATAACAATAACACTAATATGATCGCAATATCTTGAAAAAGCTATGACCAATAATAATAATAATTTGGAGATAATGACATCAAATAATGAATATTAACATCATTCATAACTAAGGATGTTATGATACAAGGGTGTAATATGAACCCAATCATTATTGAATTCAGCTCGGTTCAGTTAAATTTGATTCGATCTTGGTTTGAATAATAAACAAGTCATTTGTAAATACAATAATATGCTCGAATATTAAACAAGCTAGTCATACTCATATAAATTCAACTCGGCTCGGATAAGCTTATATAACTTCATTTTTACAAAATTTTTTAATATTATTTTAATTTTGTAATAAGAACATATTAGGTCAAATAAAATTATTTTCCTAACATTATAAATATATCTTGAATTGTTGTCGTTAAGAGTTTAGTTTTAGAGATTTGTGTGTATATATTTATGTGTGTGCATGCGCGTGTTTGTATATATGTATAATGAATTTATATACATATATATAAACTCGAGGTTATATTATTTAAAATTCAAGTTAATTTATTTAATTAACTTAAATTATAAAATGTTAACAATAATTAATTAATTAGTTTACAAAAAAATAAACAATCATAATATTTACTTTTATATAAAAAACAAATAATATAATTAAGCAGCTCATGAGCTCGATTCATGTTCGAAGTATAAATAAATGAGTTAAGCTTGAACATAATATCTAACTCGCTGATTAGTTCGAACTCGACTCGTATTCGAAATAAAGTTAAATGAGCCAAATTTAAATATTAAATACTCGGCTTGAATACGGCACTATGTGACAACATATAATCGTAAATACAAACTTAAGATTTAAGGTGAAAGAAAATACAAAAGGAAGGAAGATAATTGCGAATATGGAAAAATGGAACCCTAGTCACCCAAAAAATAAAACAAATATTCCCTACAAATGGCCAGAAAAAAAAAATAATAATATTAAAGGATTCATAGTGGAAATTGTTGATTTTGGCCCAAAAAATACTCACACCAAGCATAGCTAGGTAGCCATAACTTGTGTGCTGAAGAGAGCTTTTATGCACTGGGATTATATACATGATTACAATACTTGTAGTAAAAGTTATGCTTAATTTACTATTACATGTGCAAACTGTAACATTTTAATTCAAAATAAGAAAAGTTTCATTTGAATGAGATGTGTTTTCGCTCGAACAACACGTGTCAAATACCAATTGATTTGAGCATATCATGTCAACATGTCCTATCCAATGCGACATTAAGTCATGTGTCAAATCCAATGTTGCGTTCAAACAAGGCATGTGTCGAGATGACATGCCACGTCCACGAGTCATGTAGTGGGAATTTTTTTAAGGACTAAGAAATTAATTATTGTTCGAACGAGACAATTCAACGTTCGAACAAGACATGTGTCACACACAAAATAAAGATGAGTTGGAATATGTATCTTGCATGGCTGCCCCATTATGTTCGAACAAATCCAAAAAATTGCCTAGAAATATGGGAGCTTAGGATGTGAAAAATCATAAATCCTTATTCCCTTGTCTTCTACCTTAGAGAAAGGAATTCTATTTGGTAATTATAGTGAGAGAGAGAGAAGTTTAGAGAAGAGATCCAAGAAGAAGGAAGGCTTGGAGAAACTTCAAGATGTAAGGTTCTTCCCCTTTTTTATTTTATTTTTTGAGTTATAATTAAGTTGTAGTAATAAAATATTGATTTTGTTATCAAATTAGAAGTTATGATGATTATTTGCATTATAATTATTAAGCAGCAAATAAAAGCGATAAATTTGGATTTTGATTCAAATAGATAATATATATTTTATTTATTTATATATATATTTTTTATGATAGATTGGGTAAAAAGCAACAAGTTTTCATTTTTTTTTCCTTATATATGATTAAATCATCTGGAGATTTTGTTTTTGTTTTAAACTGAATATTCCTCTGAATTTCTCAACTGAATATTCCTCTTCTCTTGTTTTATATTTTTCAAAACAAAAACACAAACAAACAACTCAAAACACTCATAAAATAGTTAAAACTGTTTTAACATTTATATCTCGTCATAACTTTTTTCATACTAAAAACAAAAAATACAATAAAAAACACATTAACAAACTCATACTACATCACTTTTTTAAGTTTTGAGGGATAATTATGTATTGGGTAAAAATTAAAGGGGACAAATGTAGTTTTCCAAAATAATAGGCCAACTATTACAGAGAAAGTCAGAATAAATAGAGTAATGTTTATGCATCTACTTTATGTTATTCTCAAAGTTATTCTGATACATGTGGACTAGCTTTTTTTACTTGTTTTGAAAAGCAAGTGGGCATTCGCTTTTGTTTAAAAAGTAAAATAACTAGTCCACATATAACAGAAAGATTCTGAGAATAATATGGAGTAAATTTACATGCATTACTCAAATAAATATTAAGATTCTGGCATCTGCTTTCACGATTAACTTCAATACAACAATAAGGGACTATTTTTCAGCACAAGCAGTTGTGTGTAAAACACCCCAAGGTATAATTATTAAGTCCATCTCCCAGATCAGCCTTCCTTGTGACCCTAATTTCTAGGAGGCTCTAATAGGTCTCTTGACAGCCCAACTTGGTTATTCCCTAAACTCAAAGGAATTCATTTTGGAAGGAGACTCTCAAATTATTGTCATAGCTCTTTAGCACTAGGATTGGAAAATCTCAACTACCATTGAGTCTATTTTTTCTACCATCCTAGCCTCATCTTCTTGAAAGATTATAAAATTCACAAAAATATAAATTTTTGCGCCCATCATATAACTTATTGACCACGGCCACTCTAATTGCATTCTCACTTGTCCGTACCTTTTTCTATCCTTCCCTATTTGTTACGGTAACGTCGGTAAGACCCCATTCTTTGTAGTTTCGGTTGTGGTCCTGGTTGTATCTGATTTTTATTTTTTAATAAAAATTTAATAAATGATTACTGAAATTTAAGACCTTGATCCTCATTAAAGTTATCCTTTTAGCCTAACTTGATCAAAAGTTTTTAGTCCACTGTATTATCGAAGATCAATCAAACCGGAAATCCGAAATTTTAAGAAATCCGGGGTTTCACGGGACCCAATAAGGCGGGTCCTACCGACCCGGATCCCAAAAATGTGGACATTTTCGTGCACTGGTAGACAATCTAAACGAACCGTATGCAACACACTGCTTTGTATTTAACACAATCAACACCTGCGAGTTCCTTTCACGAAAGTAACGGAGATTTTCCCCCAAAAACATACAGAGAAAAACCGAAGGGTTATTATGTCGCAGAGACCCAGACGACGGTGCGAGGGCACGGCTATGGGTGCCATCGTTCTTGATCTCCGACCCGGTCTCGGTATCGGACCCTTTACCCTGGGTAATTCTCGATCGGTGTCTGAGTTTTCCTTTTATATGATTGAATTAAATGTCAAATTCACTATCCATATTTTTATTTTTTTCATTCTTAATTTTGGCAGTTTTCTCACCTGCTAAACTGAGGGTTAGGTTATGATAACGATGCTTTCTTGGTTTTTAAGCTTTCATTTGCAATTGCAGGGATGATTAGTTATTAGTTTTATGAGCTCAGCATTCATGCATTTTTTGTGGGGGTATTTGTGTTGGATTGGTTTTTCGTTTTTGGGTGACAAAAGCTTGGGTTATGTGAAGAGTTTAGGCGTTTTAGTCTTATGTTCAGCGCTGAAGATGTCTTGGTTTTTTGCAGGGATGCCAATATGCGAAGCGTTTGCTCAGATAGAGCAGCAGCCTAACATTTACGATGTTGTCCACGTGAAGTACTTCGATGAGGTTTGGATTGTAGGAGATTCATATCATGCGTGCAACTACACATACAAACACATATGGATTACTCTGAAAATTTGTTGTTAATTTAATGGATGCTGTGTTGGATTTGTGCTGGCATTTGCTGAATATGAAATTCACAACTCATATATTTAGGTGATTTTACACCATTAACTTGCCACCTCTTACTGTGCTTGTTTCATGCAGGAGCCACTGAAATTGGACATTGTCATTAGCTTTCCAGATCATGGTTTTCATCTTCGCTTTGATCCTTGGTCACAGGTATTACTTTTGTATATTTTTTGTTTTTTGTTAGGTTTCCTGTATGTGCTTCATCGTGAGGATGTGATCAAGAGGATTCTTTTCTTACAAATGATAAATGGAATTATGAAGCTAATGAAGATTTGTTTTCCTAGTTATGTTATTATTTAGTAATTTAGTGAGTACTACACTGTCTTGAAAGGTTACTGTTCTTGGTACAAATATAACAAACACCTGTGCAGTGCGAGGCTTGAATTTTATGCATAAAATCTTTGCCTTTTAATTTAGTGGGCGAACTAACTTCCTCTTTCTACTCCTCTAGTACCTTGTGCTTTTTAACTAAGGATTTGATGCGGCAGTGACAACAGGGGGCTCTAAAGGGCATTCTCTTGGAGCTAATCCTTGTATTCTGATTCTTTTTTTTGCCGGTTTTTATTGGGTATATTATAGCTGGTATTCTACCATTTATCTTGCACACCAGGTTAAAAACAACATAAGAATCTCATGTGAAGAACAATATGGGATATAGAAAATGGTAAATCTAGAGTTTGAATAGGGACATGATTAATGTTTCTTGCACCCAGTGAAGAAATTAGAAACATGACAGAATTTACAAAATCGCTTCAGTCTGTTAAAATTGTCAACTTGCAAGCTTAATGGAGATTTGCATTTTCTATTGTTCAACTTTCTTGACATGAGTAAATAAAATTTAAATTTTGGGAAAGCATCTTTTGGTCTAGTAATTGTTGAATAAACCAATTATATCCTTTAGCATAGGTTCTCCAATTTACAGAATGAATAGATCAATTATTGGAATAAAGTAATTATGTCTTTCTGTTTATTGCGTGGGACCATAGATTTTGTTTCCGCCTTATTGGATTTGCTAGTGGAGTTATTTTATGCTATGAGGCCCATACACATGTGAGTTTTGATGGATAAATTTGGTGCTCCGTCTCCAAAATTTATTGGGGGCTGTCCATTTTCTTTTTTCAGGGTGTGATACTTTATTCATTTTAGTGCTGTATATCGTACATCTAATGTAATCTAGTAGTTGTATACTCACATGCCTTGCTGTTATAAGTTGATTATATATCCATAATATAATATATTTGACTACATCATCATACATTTTGACTAATGTAACTTTAAATTTGGTATCAGAGGCTACGCCTTATTGAAATTTTTGATGTAAAGCGGCTCCAAATGCGCTATGCAACTTCTCTGATAGGGTGGGTTACTAAAATTAAGTTTTATGAGTTTTATGATTTATATTAAATCTATTACTGACCCTGGTTTTCTTTTCTTAGGGGACCATCCACTCTAGCTACTTTTGTAGCTGTGTATGCACTTTTTGGGCCAACCTTTCCTGGGATTTACGACAGAGACAGAGGTGTTTACACTCTATTTTACCCAGTATGTATATGGAAGACCTAATTATATCATAAATTTTATTATTTTTGCTACATTTTTGTTGCATGCTAGGCTCTGTCTTACATGTATATTTTGCAGGGGCTATCCTTTTCTTTTCCAATTCCTAGCCAGTATACAGATTGCTGCCATGATGGGGAAGGTATTGTTTCAGTATTTTCTAACTCACTTTTACTTTTTTTAGAGATTTTTTATATTCTGATTACTTAATTTGAATCCTTTCTGTTATGAAAGCGGCATTGCCATTAGAGTTTCCAGATGGCACCACACCAGTGACATGCCGTGTCTCCATATATGACAGTTCTACCGACAAGAAAGTTGGTGTAGGATCCTTAATGGACAAGGCTACTGCTCCTCCATTACCTGTTGGCAGCCTTTACATGGAAGAGGTGCATGTTAAGGTTTGACTCCTTCATTCTCATGCATTTATTTTGATTGAAATGTCATCATCCTTGAGTCTTGCGTGATGTCATTGGATTGTCTGAGGAATCTGGTGGGTCATCTTACGGATGTACGCATGCTTTTGCTTAGCATCAACTGTGTAGCATAAGCATGGAAATAGTGGAGAGAGCTAAAACCATGAGATGTTTGCTTCCTGAGTGTTTTAGTACTGGCCCATTGTATTTTTTTCTCTTTTTTAGATTCTGAAGTGTAATTTTTTGACGCATGTGAGTGTGATTCTTGCATCTAAGTTATTTTAGTGTCTGTATTGTCCAGCTTGGCGAAGAATTATACTTTACAGTTGGAGGCCAACATATTCCTTTTGGTGCATCTCCACAGGCAAGTTTTAGGTCTCATGTAGTTAATCTTCAGTATCTTTTTTGTTGTTTCTTTTTCTGATTTGCTGGTGTTTCTTGCACATGTCTTACTCTTAAAATTTGTTGAGACCATGCTTTTGTTATCTTTTCACATTGTACAATGTTCCGGGGAATCTTAGATGAGATGGTTCTTTATGGAGGTGCAACATAATTACAATTTGTCTTTCTTTCTCTGTGACGCACAAATACACACATACACACAAAGATACAAATATACATATTATTTATGCAGAGAACAAATAAATTGCTGTCAACTTGACTCGAAACTATGACATTATTCATTTGATGAATGAGTTCTATTTGGGTATAATTTCTTATTTCTTAATGCTAATAAAATAATCTTGTCACTAGGTTTTGTAAATTCTATAAAATAGTTTAGTTGCTGCAGTTTTTTAATCTTTAATCTTTTATTGGTTCCATTAATGACCTTATTTTTTTAGGAAGTTTTCTAGAGGTATATTATTTTCTAATTGTACCATTTACTTCTTTTTCATTTTTTAGTTAGTTTGAGTTCTTATAAGGGGCTACATTAATGCAATATTGTGATTCCTAATTTCATAGTCTCTTTTCCGCAGGATGTCTGGACTGAATTGGTCTATTATTATTTTCTAATTATACCGCTTCTTTTTCATTTTCTAGTTAGCTTGAGTTCATATAAGGAGCTACATTAATGCGATATTGTGATTCCTAATTTCATGGTCTCCTCTTTTCTGCAGGATGTCTGGACTGAATTGGGCCGTCCTTGTGGAATTCATCAAAAGCAGGTATTTCTGAGTTACCCAGTCTTGAATTTAGAATGTTATTCTTTTTAGAGAGCTGCTGATACAGACTTGCATAGTCTCTTAAAATGTTTGAAGGCATATTTTTCCTTCAGAGGATGTGTAGAAATTGGCAATATTTATGCTGATGGGAGGATGGGGATTTATATAATTGAATGAGATTTGTAACGTAAGCTTACTATCAAGTATCTTACTCAATTTCAATTCGACTTAACAAAGCCTTATCCTAACTCACAGGCAGTGCAAGCAGAATTTCGCTTTGTATTATCTAGAATCATATTTTCAATATAAATAATAATGTCTTTCTCTGTCATTGACTTAAAATTAAAGATGAATGGATCTTTGCATTTTGGAGGCAACTGTGTGCTACATGCTTCAGAAGAAATTTTATGTCGGGTTTTATTTTTTGTGGAAGAATTGTGTAGCATAAGCTTCTGAGGAAGAATCCAACTTAATGTCAACTTGACTTAGCAAGCCTTGTCCCAATTATTTTGCCGTGTGGATAGGAATATTAATTAGTCATTATACTTTATTTGGAGTAATATATACCATTAATTCATAGACCATACAGTCTTTTCTGCATCTTTGACCACAAATGTAATGATGAAAGAATCATAACAGCAGAGGCAATTAAGTGCTGCATGCTTGAGAAGAATATTTTTATATCCTGATCTCAAATTTTATAGTGCTCTAAGATTTAATGGTGAACTGAGTTGCACTGTTTGCATTTGGCTTCCATGTTTCTGTCCTGTAACACTCCCTCATCTTTTTTTTTTTCTTTTCCTTTCATTGTCTTGTTGGTTGAAATGTTGTTCGTTAAGAACTAATTCCCTCATTGGATGAGCACGAGAATAATGTTGCAGTATCTGTATCTGCCTCGGTGGGGTGTGAGCCATTTTTCTTTGATGGGTGATCTAGTGTCCAAGCATTATAGTTGTTAGTGCTTTCAATTTGTTTGTCTTCATTAGTGAATATTGATTCTGTTAACAGGTAGACCAAATGGTTATTCACTCTGCATCCGATCCTCGTCCGCGGACGACACTTTGTGGTGATTATTTTTATAACTATTTTACCCGTGGTTTGGACATCTTATTTGATGGGCAGGTATTCCTTTTCTTTGGTTCTAGTAATATAAATATAATCATGGTTCTATGCATGATAACCTGTTCACTCAGAAGTTCTAATATCAGTGTTGTATTTGCAGACTCATAAAATCAAGAAGTTTGTTTTGCATACGAACTATCCTGGTCATGCAGATTTCAATTCATACATAAAGTGCAATTTTATTATCTTTAGTTCAGACTGTAAGTTCTGTTCTGTTTCAGAAGTTTTCCAAATGGATCTTTAATACAGAAACTGATAAACCATTTTCATTTTGTTCCTGCAGTTGAGGGGTCTTTTGAGGAAGTAAATAGCAGGGTACAAAGGATTACACCAAGCACCAAATGGGAGCAAGTGAAGGTAAATTTGTTTTTACCCACTTGTTTCATATATCATCTGGAATAACTTTATCTTTGAAAATTTAAAGAACCGGCAAAACGTAGGTTCAAATACAATGTAATGGAGGTGCATTTGGTATCATATTTACCTATCACCTTGATTAACAATTTCATTAGCTCTTGTTTTTGTTTTTCTTTAGAATGAATGGAGGATTAGATCTGGAGTGTTCTTTCCTCAATGTTCTTCATATTTATATTTTATTTTCTAGTTCTTTTTCCATTATTTTCCATTTGTGACCGTTTTCATAGTTAATGGTGCATAGTTTCAATTACAGATACTAGGTGCTTGAATAATATTTAATTGGATGTCTTGGTAGCAGAATTATTTATATCACTACAGCTCTCTCTCTCTCTCTCTCTCCTCCCCCCCCCCCCCCAAACCTGAAGAATTTTTTTTTTTTTGGTTTTTCTAGATTATTCATTTATCATCTACAGGCATTACATTTGCAGGAGGGGCATATTATAAGTTTGTCGGGGAAAACAAAATGTTTCCTGTCTAGCCGAAATATATATATACGACTGTACCCCCATCATATCATTGTTACTGTTAGCTTAACCTTTAATGTCTGTCTCCTTTATTGTTGGTGTTAAGGTATTAACAAAAGATTCACACTTCTAGGAAATTCTTGGTGACTGTGGCCGCGCTGCCATTCAAACACAAGGTTCTACAAGCAATCCTTTTGGGTCTACATTTGTGTATGGTTATCAAAATGTTGCCTTTGAGGTGAGTTTAACAATTATTTATCCATTTTTCTTGCTTCAAATTTTTAAACACCCTCTCTGGTGTCAAAAGAAAAAAAAAAAGGAAAATAAAGAAGACAATTTAAATTTGACTTCTGTTGAATCTGACAATCATATTGCTGAACTTTAGCTTATTGTATGGTAGTAAAAGGGACTGCTAATGAGTCTGTCATCAATATCAGCAGGTGATGAAGAACGGTTATATTGCTACTGTAACTCTTTTCCAGTCATGATTATAATGTCTGGTAGGTTGCTCCTTCCTGCTCTTCCCCAGCAATGTTATTTGTTTTTGCATACTCAGTTTCTACAATTTTTTTATGTAATTATTGGTATTATCATTGATAAGGTTTCATTGGCTGAAATTCTTATGAGCTACTAATCTTGGGAAATTTGGTCCTCATTTAGTAACCATCAGAATCTTGTCTCTTTCTGTTGCAACCTTTTTAGATACATTTTTCAATCTAAAAGAGGAATGTTAGGCTTACAAAATATTTTATTAAAAAAACTCTTACAAAGTGATGTCACATCACTTTGAACATGTTGATATATTCCAACTTTATCATGTTGAGTAGATACTGCTGTATTGTGACATTTATCCTAGTTCAACTGAAGCCTTGCAGAAAGGTTGTTGGTCATTGCAGTTCTGATCCTTGTTTTGTTGTTTTGATTTTTAAGTTGTCTGAATTCGATGCTGGTATGTCACAAGCAGTAGGTGGGATTTGGACAGTAAATTTGTGCTAAAGCGGTAAATACTCTTTGTAAACACCAACATTGCGCGGTGCAATGATAATTGTAAAGTTATCTATTACTATGTACAGATAACAAAAATGTTTGTATAGTGATAATGTTTATGTGTCTTTGTAATTTCCAAAGAAAAAAGGTGCAATGCAAAGTATTTATGTTATTCCTTAATTACAGTATGTTATTCAAATTGCCAGCTTTCATTTTACCTCGAAGTTTGAGAATAGTTATTTGGTAATTGAATGTCTCAATCTTCTGAACTCTTCTTTGATTGTTCCAATCATTCAAGTAATGTGAATAGCCTAACGGCCTAAAGGTACTTTAAAGGAGGAGATTCGGGTTCAACCAAATATAGGTAAACATTTTGCTTGTTAAAAAAATAAAGGATTGGAAGTTTTTGGAAATAGCATAATTTTTCTTTATTGAACTTCAAAACCATCAAGGGCTACAGGATTTGAGAAAGATGTTTCAAATATGTTCTAAGGCAATAAGAGTCTTTCAGCTGCCGGTTCTGTAAATGTGCTTTTCATTTGTATGAGCTGTTAGGGAGGCGATTATTCAGAGGTTTGGGAGCCATTCATGGCCGTCAATAAAATTAAGTGAAATAAATGGTTCAACCTCGTCTGCGGTGAGCTCCCTAGACCATGAAACCCGCCCTCTGAAATCAGCCCCTGGTCCCCTACACTTGTATTGTCCATAGAACACAGTCCTGCAAAGCACATGTTAATGTCGTTCCAATTGGTTAAACTTAAACCCCATCCTGGCACATAATCGAGGCATGTTGTAAAGACGAGGAGAGAGCATACATACATTTCCCTGTTCTTATCTCCCCAATCATACCATCCTGGAGGAGTGATGATCTTGTCCATGTAAGTGGACGCAAAGACCACCCTAGAAAAAGTGCCCCATGCCCTGCCCAAGTAGAGGGCGCCTGAGCCAGTGACCTTGCAATTGACGAAGGAGAAGCCAGTTTCCTCAAGCAAGCTTTCTCTCTTTTGGGCAGTCAAGGCTCCATAGCTATTGGTGATGGCATGCAAATGGCAATTCTCATAGAGGGAGAGACCGTTTCCAAATACAAAGTCGACGGAGCCTTCAATGACGCAGTCCTTGAAGTAGTGCCTGCCTATGTGATCATAAAGAGTATCCTGTGCTCCAACAAATTTGCAGCTGAAGAAGGCCGCGGTGTCGGTTGAAACCCGTAGTGCCACTGCTTGCTTTCCTAAAGCTCCTGATGGTGGCATTGGTGCCTTATTCTGTTATAGAACATCATCGAAAAAATTAAAATATTACCTTAGCCATAAGCCTCGTCTGTCTACTGTACACTAATAGTAAATAATGAAAGCCCAAATCACGAAATTTGCTGACCTTGAAGGTGATGTTCTTTGCAATGAAGTAAGGAGCATCAACTGCAAATGTCGCAGAAGCAAAGGTACCCAATGGATGCCCACTTTGTCCCATTCTGTCCGCTGTGTCGTCCCACTCAATAATGGTGTTGTCTGCATCCGCACCTTCCAGGGTAATGTATGCCATAGTCGCAGGAATTTCAACCTTCTCCCTACATTTTTTCCATCCAATTTAAATCAAAATGTACGCTCAAAAGACACCCTACCCCCCAACCATAAGTTGCATTAGCTTTATGAACTGCTAATGTTATAAATGAAGATATGTCTTCTGCTAAAGTCTACTAAAGGAAAGAACAATAAGATTTTATGAAGGAGATGAAATGTTTTCGTGTGAAAAAAATGTTGATATTTTCGAGATAGGCAGGTACAAATTTAGTATGTTGGTTTGGGACTAAAATTCAGAGCAATAAAACTGTCTGAGCCTCACTTGCTCGAACTGTCTAAACAGTTGTCCAAACAAGCGAGAACCAGACAGTCTCTCACATAAGGCCACCCATTGCATATTATTGCACGAGATCCCGTCATTTGGTGTGTTAATAAGTTACTGTATAAACACAAAAAAAAAAAAAAAACTAAATAAGATCCGTTAGTAACAAAGTAAATTAAGGACAACTCCCAAAAAAAAAAAAATGACAACTCCATTTTTACCTGTAAATTCCTGCACTAACAGAGATAACGACCCGACAGTGATTTACGAGTGGTAGTGAATCGATAGCTTTTTGCACGGTAACAAAATCACCAAACCTTGAATTTACGTTTACTTTAATGGTTTTGCAAGGCGTAAACATATTGGTTGCTTTCTGGAACATAGAGTGTTTGAAAAAACCCATTTGTTTTACCCAATTCAGGTAGGCCTTCTCGCTCGCCACCACCACCCCATTTGGATGCGATAAAGAAGAACTACTTCTGGTGCTATCCCTCTCCAGCAGTAAAATTAACAACAGCAGCTTTCCTACCATCGTGTACTGAACTTGTCTTCGGAGGAGTACTGTTGCTCAAAACTTTTCATGCTTTTCATGGTGTGAACCTTTTGATGCTTCCCTTCCATTTGCAGTATGAAGTAGGTTGCCAATGTGGTAATAAGAGAAAGAAGAAAGGAAGAGGTATGTTTTGGGTAGCGGCGTGGTAGAAGATGACAACAGGTGTACCATGATGAGGATGCTATATAACATAAGCATAGTTATTTTGATAGCGCCATCGTAACTTCTTTTTTTTGTCCTGTTATTTTCATGTGTGCTCATTAATTTTCAATTTTTCACCCTTAAAAGCATATAATTTTAAAGGGGGTGGACATAATTCTAAAATAAAATCTTCCTTGAGTATATATGAGCAATAGGGTATTAATTTTTTATAGACTATGGTCCTTTTTTGGATAATCCATTTCTCTAAATAATACTTTGTATTCGCCATGATCATTCTTTAATTCATTAAATTTAAGGGTACATGATCCTTCTTTAAAAAGATTACTTAAGTGTCACATGTTTTTTGTTCTTAATTGTTCTATTGGCACTGCATGGTGGGTATCAAATGAGTTTTCTTAAAGATCAACGAGAAAAGAAAAGTAAAAGGAAAATTAGGAGATAAGAGGAGGAAAAAGGCGGGGTTTCTATTATTCTAAAAATTATTACTTAAATATGTTTGTGGCTTTAATTACTCAGTAAGAATGTTACTTAAATGTTATTTAAACATGTTTTGTTATTAGTTCACAGCATTATTGTTCTACTGGTGTTGCATGCTGGGTACTAAATGAATTTTATTTAAAGATAAATGGAAAGAGTGAAGAAGAAAAGAAAAAAAAAAAAAAAAGAGATAAGAGGAAGAGAAATGCAAAGTTTCCATTATTCTTAAAAAAAATGTTACTAAAATGTTTCTTGGAAAAGAGCTAATGATCGAAATTTTGTTTTAAATGAGAAGAGTGAAACAGTTTTTTAGATTAAAAATCTCTTAATTTTAAGTGAAGTTGAGATAATCCAATTTATAATCAACATTTAATATTATTATATCTAATAATGCAGATGTTGTCATAAGATAAACACATTAGTAGGCCATTTAAAAAATTTAAATCCTCACCATAAAATGGCTATCTTTGTCCGAGTTTTTTTGGTAGAGGGGGAAGGGTTAGAACTTAGAATTGTGAATCGCTTCAAGTGGAAAAAACAAAAAATAAGATGGGGTTATAATTGTAAACCGTTTCAAGAAGTGGGAAAAACCAAAAACATGATTCCGTTGCCGGGACTTGAACCCGGGTCTCTCGGGTGAGAGCCGAGTATCCTGACCAACTAGACTACAACGGATTTGCTTATAGGTCTGCCTAAACCTTATATTGTACGTAAAACACAAAGCACTTTTCCTTTTCCGTAAAACACCCTTACTCCAGCCAGGGTTTAGTGTCAAACTGTCTCTCCAACTAAGCCCTTGCTGGGGCATCGTTTCAATTCTCCTATCCGTTCCTACACGCTCTGTAAACAACCCTGAGAAACATTTCACTCTTTCATTAATCTATAACAGGACTTTTGTCAAGCACGTCAGGTATATTATGCTTTTTCATCTCCTTGTCCCCTTCTGTTCCAAACCTTAATTCTTCGCATTTGGTTTTTTGGATTTCCACGGATTTCAGTTTCTCGCACTGCAGAAAAATGAAGTTAGTCTTGGAATTTTTAAACTGGGTCGTTCTAAACACTCCGTTTGGTCTCGAATTTCTTGCTTTAGAACCTCAAAGTTTTGATTTTTACCATGACAATGCTTTCCAATCCGAGTTGCTGATATGTCATCAAATTTTGTTTACGCGTTCTGGGTTTTAATTATTTGGAGAACTGTGGTTAGTTCACCACTTGGTATTCATAATTTACTAATAAAATGGGAAATTTTGATATGGGGGAGTTTGTTTATTTGTTGCAGCCATTGGGTTCGTGGGATTATATAGCAAAGTTTTAGTGCAAGAAGCTTGGCAATAGCATAACTTAAGTAGAAAAGATGGCTGCATTTGGATTGACCGCTAGTTCCTCGAGATGTCTCCGGGCACCTGGCCCGGGGTCGCTGAATAGGCGAGCTTCGGCTTTTCCTAGTGCTAGGAAACCTAAAGAACAGATTGGGTTTCTCCCAGTAGAAAGGTACTGCTTAATTGTTGGTCAACTGTTTAAACTCTGAGTGAGGGCTGTGTACATTATTATTACGCTGTCATGGGTTTGACATGTTGTGATCTACAGGACTTACTGGACTGGTTCTGTACGAAGATGTGGTACGCAGCAATCTCACTTGATCAAGTGTGCAATGGATGCTTCTTATGGTGATATGTCAAATGAACCCCCTGGTAATCTTTTATTTTCTTGACTAGTTGATGATTGTTTACTCTTTGTCCACGGGGATTTGTACTTGGTGGAGAAAATTTTATTGCAAGGCATGGTTTTGTAAACCTAAACAAATATGCTTGTTAATTGTGAAACGAATGGGCATTGTGAAACATGGATGTTCAGTTCTGTCTTTGCTTTTAAGGCTGGGAGCTTTACTGTGTTGAGGCTCGTAAGTATGTTGGTTCAGATGAATAAAGCAACTGTTCACTTTCCAAAAGAATGATTTTTATAACACATTAGGGATGATTGGAGTTATTGGGCAACTGACCAGTTGTAAATCTAACAGTGTTTGGTAGGAGAGATGGGGAAGTAGGAGTGATGGAGAGGCGGAGGAAGAACGGGAAGGATGGGGAAGTCAGTGGAATCCATGTGTCCCTGATATTGTTTTTTTGACGAGTAAAAATGAAATCTTATTAGAACAAAGGAGAGACCTTAAATATACAGGATCTGTAGAAAATGCTCAGCTAAAGAATGCAGTCTCTCTCATCTTGTTTGGTTGGAAGGAGGGAAAAAGAAAGGAAGGGGAGGATAGAACTATTATTTTACCATTATTCCCTGATTTAAATGGTTCAAATTATGATGATAAAATTGACAAGTCATGTTTTTCATAAGAGGCCCTCTTGCCCCCCTCAAATCTGCACACTTTGGTTGGATTGATTTTGGTGGGCTCAGATGGATTTTTGCTGTCCCTGTCCTTCCATTTTTCCCTCCTCTTAAACAAGGGATTTTGTCTCTCCTACCCTTTTCCCTTCTATCTCTCTCCATCCATCCTCTCCCTCGTAACAAACAGACTGTAAATGTCCCTGTTACTGAGTGGCTTAGATAGCTCATGCATATACTGTTTTTGCATGTCATTTTATGATAGGAGAAATTGTGGGCTCCACCTGTGATGAGGAATTTGGTTTTGTGGAGCTATTGCCATTGTTAGACTTATTTGTGCCATGGATGGCTCATCTGTGTAACTTTCTTTCAGATTACCATCTGTTCTTGAACCATACTGCATGGAACTTATTAGACACCGTGAATGACACTCTCTCTGGGCCTTAGCTCAGGTGGTTTAGAGTGGTGTGGGGTTGGTTTAGGTTCAAATCTTTAAAATATAAGGAAGACATGAATGACTCTCTCTCTCACTTGTGCTGAGATGTATGCGAGACAGCTCGGGCCTTGGCCCAGTTCCTCATGCATAAGGTTGATGAGAACCTTTACATTGTAAGCATCCTTGTTTATACTTCTTAGTTGCTTTTTCAGAAAGCTAATATCACAAGTTATCGTTTGCTCATATAACACATAGTTTATGTATTAGCTTGCTGTAATGTTATAGCTCTTGTCTGATTTGTTACTGCTGACACTATTCTATTAATGTGGTTCACTAAATTCTGTTACAAATTAGCATCATTGACTCCAAACTCTCTCCTTATCTGCTAGTTCAGCTATCTTTCCTAGAATTAATGTGAGGGACCCATACAAACGACTTGGAATAAGCAGCGAGGCTTCTGAAGATGAAATTCAAGCTGCAAGGAACTTCCTTGTTCGTCAATATGCGGGGCACAAACCAAGTGTGGATGCTATTGAATCAGCCCATGACAAAATAATTATGCAGAAGTTTTATGAAAGGAAGAATCCCAAAATTGACGTCAAGAAAAAAGTCCGACAATTCAGGCAGTCCCGTGTTGTTCAGGTTCTTACAGATAGGTTCCGAACTCCTTCGACAAAGTTCATCATAAAGACATCTATTGCATTTGTAGTGCTTGGAGCTCTCACTGTTCTCTTTCCAACTGAAGAAGGCCCAACCCTTCAGGTTGCAATCTCATTGATAGCTACCATATATTTTATATATGATCGACTGAAGAGCAAAATCCGAGCTTTCCTTTACGGGTATGTGTAAAAGTATCTATTTGATTAATTTTGGCATGTTCCTGCTGTTAATCATTTAGGTCATTGTTATATACATATACAATTTTTCTCGTACCTAACATTGCACTTGGCCCTGGACCCAGTGTTATCATCTTGTACGTTTTTATGATGAGTTCATATTATTCATGATTATCATCATGACCTTTTCCCAAATTATGCAAACAGTTCCAGAATGCCTGCTTATGATCTTGCCCCTTCCGAATTTCAATGCATTTTGGAAACTACCTGCTACTTAAGTGCGGAACTCTAAATAGGTCCCAAGTCATAAAATTTGTTGCTATGGTGCAGGGCTGGAGCTTTTGCTTTCTCATGGCTGCTGGGAACTTTCTTGATGGTTGCTGTGATTCCACCTGTACCTGTACTTAAAGGACCGAGGACTTTTGAAGTGATGAGTTCGTTGTTAAGTTATGTGATTCTCTGGATTTCGTCTACTTATCTTAAGTAGAGCCAATTATATATTATCACAAGGCCCCAATTCTTTTTGGAGTTGAGATCACCAGGTTTTCTTGGTTGCTGGTTCGTCCATTTTCTGATTTTGCTTCATAATATTTTGTTAAATGATCCTTGCAGTTTAGGAAGAAAAGGTTTCTGGCAGTGAGTGTTTTTTTTTGTTTGGAGAAAGGATGTAAAGTAGATAAAGAAGCAGATCAGCTTTTGCATTTCATAGTTCCTTGCATTCTTTTTTTCAATGGGGTATCTTTCTTGGAGTCAAATATTTCCTGATTACAGTTTGGGGGTGTTTAGCTAATTCCTAACTTGTTATGCCATCCACTAATAAAACCTAAGAATCATGAAATCATCTCTCTCTCTCTCTCTCTTTCAGTCTGTCTATGCTTGTGTGGGGCTAGATTTGATTACACTCACAAGAACTTTTGTATGTTGCCTAATTTGTTTGAGCTGTGCTGTGTCCCAACAATTTAGTGGTTGAAGATATATTTCGATTTTAGGTTTTTTCTAGACATAAAACTCTGCCTGAGGATGTTTACAGACCGATACCGTACCGTCCACAAAAGCTCCCCGCCTTGTCCTTTTGCCGTGTGCTTTGCTCTTCACGGTTCACTGATTCTCGAATTATATAAACAGACATTAATCACTAGATTTTTTTGGATTCTGGACCCATTGATGTGATTAGCATTACAATTGCCAGATGTATGTTTCTGAAGCTACTCTTCAAGTTGGGAAGTTTGTAATTGTCTTCATGGTTTAAGGATCCAACCAATTTGAGATTTTTTTTCTTTTCTCATGCTAAGTGCCTGGCTTGAAATTCTCTGCAATATTTTTATGTCCAGAATTAGTGACACGTTTCTCTTTTGAGCAATTAATGAACATGCACAAATATTGAGGTATAGTTTCTTGTAGGGAGCGGCCCCCCTCCGGTTGGGACCCTCCTGTTTCCTCCTATTTGTACATGGGCATGTACCACGTTTGTTAACCAGGATTCTAAGGTTCAAATAAAATCTTACGCCTGAACGAAGCTAACAGACGTTATGTCACAGTGGAAGATTGATGTATTTAGCAAAAGAATTTATGATATAGGACAAGTTTAGTGCGCGGACAAAGTTTTTTTTCTTAGAATTCTTTTAATTTAGTTTATTAAATTGATATGTCTCTTCACATGCATTTTTAATGTGATTAATGTATAGTTTAATTCTCTATAATTGAAAAAAGATATATGCCAATCAACTTTCAAAATATATCTTTCTTTTTCTTTTTTTTCCTCTTCGGTATATTTTTAACATCAATATTTCTGGTCATACAATCTTGAAAAAACCCAACCATTAATTTCCATACGTTTGTAATTCAACCTACCAAGTAAAAATTAGAAAAAAACCTACCAAGTAAGCAAGCTATCACCCAACGTGGCAAGGGTTGATTGGTTGATGCATTATGGCCTCAAACAGGATATCTCGGATTCAGGGTCTAGAACTATAAATGCAGAGAAATAGAGCAGAAATGTTGTGTAGAGAGAGAGAGAGAGAGAGAGAGAGAGAGAGAGAGAGAGCTCTAGACTTCAAAGTTCAAAGTGTTGATATCAAGCGCTTTCAAGAGACAATGGCCTCTGCATCTCTGTTCAAGTTAGCACCAGTTCTAGACAAGTTGGAGTAGGTGAAGGGTCAGACTCTTCGCCGGCCTTCGGTGGCCATGGTCCGGTGCCACCTAGTTGCACACTCTGCACTTACCGTGCGAGCTGGCTCATATGCTGATGAGCTTGTCAAGACTACGGTATGTGTTACAACATCAAGATATGCCACAAAAAGCTTCTTTCTAAGGCCACATTTTAAGTTTCAGCTTGGGTTTTTTCAGTTCACTAACTATTTCAGCTAATAAAACATGATTGGATAACCTTTTTTGGCGCCCCCCCCCCCCCCCCCCCTTTTTTTTTTTCATTAACCATGTGTTCAATGACTGTTTTAGCTATGTTGAAGCAGATTTATAGACGGTCGGACACGCTACAGGGTTCTTGCAAATTAAACAGAGAGAAAGTGACTGAAAGGGACCGTGGACAAACATGCTTAAGAGAGTAAATTTGTTTTTGAAAGAACTGAATAGAGAGAGCTTAGAGAGTGATAATACCTGACTTTGGGAATATTTGCCCTTTTTAATGAGAGGGTCCTTAGAGATGGTCACTAAATGCTTACCACGTGACAGATTTTGAGTGGGCAGGCATATTTTTTGGGACAGAAATTAGTTACAAATTGGTTCATAGCAATTAGCTACAAACCAGTCTAATAAAATGACAAATGTCTCTTAACATATAAAAAATACATATTTTTTTAATAGTATGTGCTTCTTACATGTTTCTTATTAATGCTATTAAGCTTTTTTTAATAGCATTAATAAGAAACATATGTTTCTCACATGTTAAGAAACACATGTTATTTTATAAGACTGATTTGTAATTAATTACTACAAATCAGTTTGTAGCTAATTTCTATCCTATTTTTTGTATCACCAAGGTAGTAGATTGCCCAGAAAAAGCCAGACGTTTTTTTATATTAACCACATTGTTCCATAACTTGAAGGTTTCTAACAGCATGAGAAAATATTGATCGCTATAAATAGGACAAAGGGTTAATATGTTTTGGATTTTTTTTTTATTAAAAAATAATTTAAATGTGATATAAAGGTGAAAACAATTTTTTTTTTGAACTTTTTGGGGGGAGTTATTTATTAATATTTTTGACTTGAGTATAAAAAATAAAGTCAGAAAATAAAGTTGTTACAAATGCTTGCAAGAATCATATATATTTTGAAAGCATATCATATTAACAAACTGTGTCCTAAAAAGAGCAATCTATCAATTGTTTTATGTGAGCGTGCAAAGGGTAATGTAATAAATTTTCAGACTCTGAGATTGCAAGAATGCCTAATGAAGAATTTCCACAGTATCCTTTTGGAGCAAGCTTGGACTTATGAGCTTCATACATTCATCTCCTTATTTTACAACACAAAATAATTAAATAAAGGGAAAAATAAAAAATTAAGAGAGCAATCCAACTGTGCAATATACATGGTTTGATATACATAAGATGGCAACTTGGCAATATCTGCAACAGATTTGCATATAAACATCGCTTCAAACGGTAATACCAGCGACAGATTTGCATATAATCATCTGTTCGGCCAGTAATACTAGGATCAAGGTTAGTTAAACAATCATGTTATACATCTATGTTCCTCAAACATCACATGGAACTCCCAGCTGAGTCTTGGCACTGCGACAGCCACAAGTCTATTTGCTCTACAATCTGTAGCCTTACTTTGTGAACTGCGTCAGGAGAGCTGCAGTTCTGGGCATTGCCTGAGAAGAAAATTCACAGTTTCAGAAGATATGACATCGACTATTCACAGGAAATGTAGACACGAGCATGGCTGTCTATGCATACAATATCATAATGTCTGCGAATTGGCAACATTTTGGATATGGTTAATGGTTAAATTTTGGTCTCAATTATGTGAGAGCCTCTGAAATATGCAGGCTACCAATAGCCCCCAGAATTAATTACGTGATGTGTTAGCTTGATCAAGAATGAAAGTTATCTGTAATCTAATGAAAGTTATCACACTTTTTTTGCCAGGCTAAAAAGTATTTCCTACAACTGAAGCTATCTTTTGACATTTATTGCTTTCCTTTTCTGCCAGGGAATTCATCCATGAAAATACCACACACAAGGGATGAACACCCCATAAACATTATTCTGAAATAAGTGAGCAATCTCAAAGCAAGGTTGTAAATCGCTTGTATAGTTGTACTCAATGCAGTAAAAATAAGAGTAGTATAACTAGTAATGTGGCATGCAGCTGTCTGTTAGTGAAAGTATCTCCCCCCCTTCCTCCAAAAAAAGCCCCCTCCTCCCAAAAAAAAAAAGAGAGAGAGAGAGAGAAAATAAACAAACAAACAAATGTCAAATATTGAGTATAAGTGCTCAAATAAGCCATTGAAACTCGTTCTGGAAGCAGTTGGAAAATATTCCCAAAGGTGATTCTGAATATATCACATATTACAAATAGAAGATGCAAATTATCAACCCATTTGGAAACCCATGAATTGGTCAAGATGAATTGAATCAGAAACGCTAATGGGTATTGAGAACATGTCAGCTGATACAAACTATGCATACCTTCAATGCTTAAAGGAGCTTGAGGACATCCTCGCAGGTCAGTTCCATGGCCACAATTGTGACAAGAAATGAGGTAGGAAGGCACTAGAAAGTTCAACAGACAGATTTTAGTAAAAGAGTAAAACATGATATAAAATGACTTCGCATAATTTTTGCATGTAGCAATGTATCCAAATATTTCATGTATAAGCGTAATGGTTATACCCAAATGAGAGTAATCATCATATGCAATACACAGATTCTTAAGCGGAAACCACATGAAGATAAATTTTTTGAAACCGTACATGTGGTTCAAAATGACATGTCAAGAATGCCTATGTAAAATAACTATCACTGCAAGATTAATCAGAAGACGAAAAATGTATCTATAGAAATGTCTTTGGCACAAGTATAGATCAATTACCATTTACATATTTTAAACCTGTGTTTTAGCAAGAATTGGCCCAATTTGGTCTGAACTGGAGGCAATTTGGACATATAAGGACTCTACCTCACCTTAATTCAACTATTATAATAGGAATTATGTAATTTCAGATCAAGTAATTAGAAACTCACTATCGGTTGATGAAATCTGTTTAGATGCGTGACGCCAGGGATCCTGTGAGCCATTTGAAAAAACGATCTTTGAACCTGCATTTTAAATTTCCATGAGAACACATGAACTATTACCTTCATCACAGCAAGTCAGCAACTATATGCACAAAATAACATTGAGCATAACACATACTTTCAGCCATCAAATGCGCAAAAATCAAATTTCTCCTCTGAACCAAGCTAATTTCTCTAAAATACCTATTCATATAAATAATAAACCTCCTTTTTTTTTCTTTTACTTAATTTATCACTTAGCACATACTGCCTTCAAGTTTCCTGCAATGCAAGATTCTAAGAATTACATGCAGAAAGATAATTTCCTCTATCCCATGAAATGACTAATGTAAAACCAACTTAAAGCAGCAATTGGTTGCTAGGAGATGAAGCTTAGAACATCATATAATCCTTCAGATATTTCTGTCCACACACACAAGTGGGTATGATGGTATGAGAGAGAGAGAGAGACGTTTGATTTTAAAACTTCTAGATATTACTGGAAATACCCATAGAAAAATAAGTTGTTTGCTAAACTATAAAACGGAGACTAATGGAAAAGTCCTCAGCAACTAAATGGATAAATATGGCCTGCTACATGTGTATATAGTTAAACTGAGAAAGAAAAATATAGAAAGCACAGAAAGGACAATGTTTATACCAGCAATTTTTGTGCCTCCATAGTAAATATTTGTTGCAGCGACATCAGGATAGATCCCCTCTCCAAAGACATTTTTGCAAAGGTCCAGATGGTATCTGCCACATATGAGCAAACCAATTTGGAAAATACTCAGATGTGCATTATAGAAAACACAAAAATCAACCACAAAAAGTTTTAGAATTTTCAAGATCTGAAAGTAAAGGGCAAGTGAAAACAAATAAAATAAAAAGAGCACATTAAAGAGAACACGGTGATGACAAACATGCCTTGTGTCAACCTTGCTGGAGCGAATGCTATCGTTTAATGGTGCCACCTGAAAAAATGCAACTTCAGTACAAACTTGGAACCACCACAATCGGTCAGCGCTGTCTTCAGTAATAGCGGTGTTTTTCAAGTGTTTCTGATCATATGTTTGAACTTTAACACCAAAACTTCCAAGATAATACTCATTCACATATTTGGCATATGCTTCCTGCATGAAATAATGTATATTTGCCAATTAGAAGCATTAGACAACAAGTGAAAAAGGATATAGCCATTTGGATGAAACACTTTTTTTTTTAATAAGTAAACGAAATATCATTAAAAGCGAAAAGCACAACCCAAGTATACAGGGAATATATAAGAGAAATGCCTAATTAGGAGAAGAAAAAAGAACAAGGAAACATTTGGATGAAACACAAACCCAAGAAACTGTCACATCAGCAGTGCTAACAAGTTGAACAGAGAAAAAGGAAAAAAAAAGAAAACAATAATTGAATGTACAGGTGCCAAGGAAAACAACAGATTGCTCATCTATTAATTGGCTAACAGTACCGACTTATAACCAGCAAAGGCAGTTGGAAACAAGCAACCATTGATGTTTTTAAAGAATGCCCCAAAAGAAAGAACCAGATTGATGGCAAGAAAAAGGAGCATACCGCCAAATCGTCTCCAGCCTTCTTTGCTTGAACAAGAGGGGAGCATAGTGTATCTGGATTTCCATATTGGAACTGTAAAATTTAAAATATATAAAGATCACAAATTTATGAAATTGAAAATAGCAACAGAACGAGAAAAGAAACCACACCTACCGCTATAACAGCAGCATCTGCCAGGAAATACAGGAAATCGCCATCAATCTCAAGCTGTGGACACAGACTTAGGGTCAACGTGATAAGAAAATATGAAGAATATAGAAAACAGTTCTTATCAATCTGCATTCTGCAATTTAAATAATGCTTCGAGGAACATCATGGCCAAATATTAAAGGAAAAGACTCAAACCTCAGCAGCACCAAACAATGTCTTCACTGCTTTCTGATCTGTTGCAAGTCTTTGTTCAACAAGTTGATTAGTTTCTTGTAATGCAGCTTTACATTCTGGACCAGCTGACTCACCAATCTGCACTTAGAAGATAATACTGAAAGATGTTACCTGACAGTAAATAGGAGAGAATTTGCAAGGCAGGCAGCTTTCTTAAACAAAAGGTTTAGCTCTTCCTTTTTTTTTTTGCCCCCGCGGGGGCGGGGGGGGGAGGGGAAGTTACCTCCTAGAAAGAACATAGCTTTAAAAAAAGAGTTATTGATGCGTACATGAGAAAAAAAGAAAAAGAAAAAAGAGCCAATATTATCTTTACCTGCTGGTCAAATTCAGTGTAGTTATAAACTGCAAGAACAACTGCAGAACTTGCAAGGCTTCCACATGTTAAATGAGGGAACTTAAGACGGAACCATGCACTGAGAGCTCCCGGGTACGAGACACCGAAAAAGAACCATGGATTTTCAACATTTGCTCTATTGTGCTTTAAATTCAAAGATTCCTGCAAGAAAAGTGGATAGCAATAAGGCTAGTTGCCAACTCTAGAACATGAAGTATATGACGTATCATTGGGGACATAAACACTGAAGAGTCTCCTAGCAAGATCTTGATATAATATGTTGGAACACACCACTTAATACAAACTTAAATCTATAGGTTTTGAGCTCAATAATGTTATATCAACCACTTAATCTTGTTATTTCCATTCTATGTGAGACACTGAGACTTAACACACACTAAAACACTTCATAAATAAGAAGATAACTTGCCTGATAATACTGACGAAAAACAGCCAAATCATAGAGCGCCTGCTTAGATGACAGATATCTCAAATTTTCCGTCTTCAGCGAATTGAAGGGTGAACTTTTCCCATAGTAGCGATGCTCAAGAGAAACCACTGCCGCTCCAAACTTCTTTGCTAATACCTATAAGCAAAGTTCAAACCTTTTAGCATAATTAGCACACACACCTAAACCCTAAACCATAAATTAAATTTTAAAATAATCTCTCTCTCTCTCTCTCGATTCTAATTAGCATACGTACTTACCTAGAACAAAAAAAAAAATTCAATTTTATAATAAAGTAAGTCTTTTGATTCTAACAGGCATACACACTTACCAAGAGCCATAAAATTCAATTTCACAATAAAGTAAATCTCTTTGTGACGAATTAAAAGTCTAATTGAGGCCACAACCACAAATTTTGGCTAAAAATCACAAACTTACACTAATATAGTCATTGGCTATCCCATTGCACGAAGATTCACCACAAATTTTCAGAAAAATCGGTCCATCTGGAAGCCGAAAGTTGTCAAGGAATTCATAGTATCGCTGCTGAAATCGGCGGTGATCCTGCAAATCCAGAATACGAATCAGATTTTTATACACAAATTGTGACATAGATTCGCGTAATTCAAAGAGAGTAGTCTAAGAGAGAGAGGTACGTAGGGAGAGAAGTGATCGAGAGTCTGTTGGAACCAGAGCTCCTCCTCGGTCAAGTAATTGGGGCTTCCTGACAAGCGGTCGAGCAAAGTCCGAGACGTGACGAAGCCGTTGTGCTGATGAGCGAAGGTCGATATCGTCAGCAACACGAGCCACGCCACCGTCGACGACCTCAGCCTCATCGTCTTTCTCAGTGCCTCTTCTCTTCTCTTCTTTCAACGGAAAATTACAAACGCTGACCGTGTAGTTCGATGGGAAACCACGGGTTTATGATTTTTCCAGCTATCTACTTTTTGCTATGCTTCTAAGCAAACATTTCTATGTATTTTCAGTTAAAGGTTGTTTTAAGGACAAAGATTTCCTTTGTTTAAAAAAAAAAAAAATCAGTTAAAGGTTGTTTTAAGGACAAAGATTTCCTTTGTTTATTTTTTTAAAAAAAGACCAAGATTTTTTCGAAAAGTAATTTTATATGTCAATTTCATATTTACTTTGTATCTATCAAAATTTATGTAACTTTTAAAATCATCATTAAACAAGTTGGACATGAAACATTACTCTTAAATTTAAAATTGATTATTATTGAATTTTGATCTAATTGTGATTTTAAAAGTCAAATCACATTTAAAATCTGTAATTGATGTTTCTTCAAAACTGCCTTCTCTACAACTTGTCTCGAAAAAAAAACCTCTCAAAGTCTGCATGTTTTGTGTTTTTGAGGAAGAGTAATATTTTCTTTCCCCCCGCGCCCCTTCTCTAATTCCCTTTTTCATTTTTCCCCCACCCCTTCTTGCTTTTTCGAAGGCATAAATTTGCTTCTCTGGAGGCTCTATATCGGCACATCAAATTTATCGACTTTTCATCCACCCCTATGATGGCCAGCCTTCTTCAATTCTTATTGCTCTTCCAGCTTGTCTCCACTTTCACAGCACCTTCCATCGATGGATCTATTTGGTGTCTTTATTTTTTGTGTTTGTTTTTTTTTCCTTGTTTCTATTTTGTCTAGTCCCTAGGCACGAGTATTTGTCTCCTGACCCTTAGAGTTCAGAAGGATTAGATCGGTGTGAGAAATTATCTCTTACGACTGAAATAAATTGATGAAAATTTGAACTATTCATATCTTAAAACTAATTTACTCGATATAGATTTAGATAGGTTAACAAAAGTTGTAGTCATAGATAACACTTTCCATCGATGGATTTATAACTCTGTAATTTTATACTGATGTATTATGTTTTTTTTGCGCTATATGATATAAGAGCTTTTATGCTTTTAAATTTTTATCGATTGAATGATGTAAGACTCACTCAAAAGAAAAAAAAATAAAAAATTCTTGCATATAATATTATTCTTTCCCATTAATAAGAAATTTTATGGGTTAATAAGACTGCATTAATTAAATCACAGCTTACTTTATTATTTCCTTTTTGTTAGTAAGTGGGTAAGACAAGGAGATCATGGATCTGCCACGTCAGCGTTCAAGCCCAAGCCCAGAACCTATAAAAGTCCAGTCTGTTGTGAATGGCCCAAAATCCAAATGCAGTTAAATAATTGGTGCTCCAGTTAGTCGGTTTTCTTTTTACGGTAAATGTATATCACTGCATCAGCCTGGGTATGTGATAGTGGGTCTCACAAATAAAAAAAAAATATATATATATATTTTTTTTTTCTTCTGCTTCATGCTCAGATGTACTGTTGCATCAGCCTGAACTGATGTATATCACAGCCCTTCTTTTTAAAACCCGTGATCGTGGGGCCCTTTTTTCAGAGCAATTGTGGGCCACTTGATTTTGATAGATGCGGAGAACAATCGGGCGAGTCGAGCATAAAAGGATACCAGATGTTTCGCTTTGTTGGGAAGTTTCCCCGTGGCCCCAAAAAAAGACAAGAGGAAGTTTCTCGCCGTTGTCGTTCCACCGATTGAATTTGAAGCAAGAAATAATGGGCATTCGATTTTTTTTGGGGTATAATGTTATATACTGATATTATTCGATTTATGTCACTTATATTCTATCATGCTGATATTATGATAATAGGATTGGTTAGGAAAATTGCAAGCATTGTTATTTAATTAGAGTTTGTTAATCGAGAAATACTATTTAGTATTTTTAAATAGCATTTTTTTTTTTATGATGATGAACTCCTCTAAGGGCATTTTCTTAACATTTTTATCTATGTAGTATATTCACATCCACTTGTCTTGTTTATTTATTAAGTGTCCACATTCTAATTAGAATTAGAATAGTATTTTATTTTCAATAGAATAAATGCTTTGTCAGTATTCTAATTGGAGTCTTAGTAGTATGCTATTTAAGTTATTTACTTTCAGTTATTTAAATTACGTGTAACACTACGATGCAATCTATGTTTAATTAGAGTAATGTTAGAAGAATGATCCAAGTCCTCATTTAATCATTCCAAAAGTAATTTAATTTTTAAAATTATCATTGAATTTGTAATAGTTGACTATTAGATTTGAGAAATGCTTATTGTTCAACTTTGTATATGTGGACAAAGATGATATCAACAAATACAAAATAAAACTCTTTAAAAAAACAATAAAAAAAAAGCCACATATACAAAATTAGACAAAGTCAAAAAAAAAAAAAGTTGGACAAGCATTTCTCATTGAATTTTGATTCAATTATGATTTTAAAGGCCACATCACTTTTGAAAAGACTTTGATTCTCATTCTAGCATTACTCATTTAGTTGAGTCATTGTAAGAGTTCATAAGATTTGAGTATTACATATTTCTCTCCATTAATATTGTGGGAGCATTGTATTGATATTTATAACTAATATATAACCATACAACTACTACAATTATAAATGATTACAACTATTCATCTCCAATCTAACTATTCTAACTATACATCTTCTAACGTATTGTCTTCAAAACATTGTTGAATTATTATTTTCTACCATACAACTTCTCCTAATATAAAATTAATCTCAAACCTTATATTTGTAAAATGTCTAAATTTTCTCATAATCTATAGTAATAATCTGTTTATGAGTATTCAAATAACAAATTAGTATCAGATCCAGTTCTCTATAACCCTCAAGAGTTATGTGAATAAGCTTTGATTGTATTGACCAAGAGTTAAAGCTACATCATCGAGCTTGATTTTCTCTTATTTTTTAATAAGTTTTGATTGTATAGACCAAGAGTTAAGCTACATCATCGAGCTTGATTTTCTCTCTTATTTTTGAATTTTTCTTTTCAATTTAGAGGGCTATAAAAATAATTAGCCGTGCTTTTATTTTTAATATACAGGAACAGTAGAAGAGGTTTCACATTACAAAAATATGATAGCGCGACTCATCAGGAAGAACCCCCCACCCACTCTACTCTTGGGGCGAGAACAAAGGTCACCTTCCTGTTTGTACGGCTGTATATACCCTCAGTAACACAGGATGTAGACTTACCATATTGCCTCCTTCAGCTAGAAATTAAGGTGACTTTCTGGCATTATTCTCAAGCTTCCTCATGATACTGATTACTGATGTCCTAAGTATCTCAAGAAATCCCATTATGCAAATTGTACGAGGTATCACTTCAACAAGAGTGCTAGAGAAGTACTAGGTTCTGCAGAAACGAGTGCTCATAAAACTTTCAAAACAGTTGCAAAGATAACCATGTCTTCATTGGAGTGAACTATAATCTTTTGCATTACAACGTAAGATATGAATGCTGTCGAGTGTCGAACCGCTATTCTGCACAACTAAGCTACACTTTTAAGTGGCACGCATATTTCCCATGCCTTGGCCAAAAGGCAGACACGAGGAGAATTAAGTTCCACGCAAAACTGGCAGGTAATGGAAGTATGGTTGAAAGTCAGCTAACTCTTCTGGCATGAATGAAAGATGGTGCAAAAGCCCGGCCTCCAGATTTTTTATCATTGATCCTAAGAAAAACAAGTTCCTATTGCTTAAATATTCTGATCACAAATCAGTTCTACATGCTTGAACACAAAGAAAATGCCCAACAAAATAGAATGGTTCTGCATGAATATACACAATGCTTTTAGAGTTGCAATCTGATTTCTTAGGAACTTCTGATTTTAGTTCTCATCTTACTCTTAGAGAGAAATGCTACACAAATTCTCACACTCCTAAATACACATTTTCTGATGTGACAATGAAAATTACCATTATATTATGAATGAATTACTATTGAATTTTTTATTCAATCGTGATTTTCACTGTTACACTAGGGGGAGTATACATTTGGAAGTGTGGGAGTAAGAGTATGTAGCATTTCTCCTCTCCTAAAAGCCAAAAGAGATGGTACAATCATACTAGAATTATCAGAATGTAGCATAACATATCAAGAACCAAATGTAATTTGTCTCAAATTTTACAGTTTCTAGCAACATGAATACTTTTCATATATACTGCGGACGGGGGTAAAACTACTCACACCCTCGGGGCGTGGGGGGGGGGAGGGGGGGAACCTTAATTGCAGGTTTTGCCCCTGACCTTAGATATTATATTTCTTTTTTATTTTGTCAAATCTACTAATATCATATCATGTACAATAATACTGATGAAATGCATGCAAAGAATGTTTATTAAGGAATTTGAACCCTATTCTTCCTCTACAACAACAGTGATCATTATGAACTTATGAATCTTAGCAGACTGTTATCCCGTGATCTATGTTCCCAACTTCAACCGCATGGACTGGGAAAATTGTCAATTTCTTTGTTTACTCTCTTTCTAGACAAAATTATTAAAATGGACTTCATCCATTAGATTTTTCTCCATTACACGGAAAACTTTCTAGATTCAAGCCTACTTTAATTTTTAAAACCAAATAGGGCTCCTATCCAAAATCCCTATACAACAGCCATGGTCATGCACTATATAAATGCACACAGCTAGTTAGTCCAACTGAACATAGATGACCAATTTAGAATACTGAGTATAATCATTCAGCATATAGTGACTGGCTAAATCTTGCCAACTAAGTCCATTTAAGGGGTAAATTTGTTAACCAAGTGATATGGATCGCCCATTCCATTACTTTGGGAGGTGAAAATGTGCTTTTAATAAATCAAGATCCATGTTAAAATAAGTAGATAAAAAGATAAGTTACGGAAAATATAATCAGTCTCACCTGATTGTTTGAGGCTTGTTCGTGCATCCGGTGAGGCTTCATATTCAAATCAATCATTTTTTCCATCTTGGAATGCCTATCAGCATCAGCATCTGAATTTGGAACAGGAGAGGCCCTGTGATTTTGCTGGCTCTCTCCCACTGTCAGCTTAGGTGGCATAGTTTGTCCTCTTCTGGTCTCACCTAGATCCACAGGTAGCGAAGCTGGCTCCTCAAGATGACCAGGTTTATCCCCTGGAAACTATAGAAGAATTAAAGAATGTAAGTTTCTGTGGGGAATTTCACAAAACAGAAGAGCATGACTCCATTTTCTCTGCGGTGACAAACCTCAACTCTCTGTCTCAATAGAAGATATCTTCCATGCGTCCTTTTACCTCCAACATGAACAATCATGTCACATTGCAAACACAGGGAGCTCCCATCTACCTCACAGTAAAAGAAAGCTACAGACAGATTTCCAAGAGGAGAAACATAAGCTTGAAGTTCTTTTACCAAACACAAGAGGCTTATTTCTGAAAAACAAATGAAAGAGTAAGAAGTGAAAAAGAGACGTGCATACCAGGTGCATTTTCACATATGTCACAGCGGGGAACATCACTGGGACTTGCAAGACCAACCCGTACATGCCGGCTAGCAAGCTTATTGCACATGTGAACCTGCCATTCCCATCAACAGCTAAACCATTGCCGTAAGCTGTTCACCAGGGTAGTCAAGAAATAACACAGAACATTTGGATTCCAAATATTCAATAACCTTGAACAAAGATTATGTAAAGAAGAATATAGAAAAATAACCCATTTCAAACCCCACTCTGTTCTTATCAAAGATATGTCAAAATGTTTTGACTGACAATAAGAACAAATGACAAAGGAAATTACACGTTCTACACAATTTAGTCCAAGGTGACTAATGTCATACACCTTACAAGCATACCAAACTGCAAAATTGCATCCAAGTTCTTCAATTTATAGGATAACCGTGATCCACTAAGGCATGGTCACAACTCAAAATGTCATTCCATCCATAAATTTCACAACTTTAAGAGAAAAACATGCAAGAATAGACCAGAAAGTATAAACCCTTTCAGCTCAAATTATTGCTTATGCACAAGAGACTAGACCAGAAAGTATAGATTATACGGGTAACATCGAAAAGTAACTAATAATTGGCTTAACAAGTAATCGCAAGGGAAACTCAACAAGAATTAAATACTAAACCCAATAAATTAACAAGAAATTAGGAGAACTAGAACCAATTCAAAGTGCCACGAAAAAACAAGACCTTTTCGTCGCAGGAACGGCAAAGAGCGGCCTCGTCGGCAGCGCAAAACAGGATAGCGGCCGCGCTCTCGCAAGCGTCACAGAGTGTTCGCATACTTAATCCCTTCCTCTCTCATCCCTCTTACACCAACCAATATATAAGAACAACACGTCCATGTGTCCTCCCAACTTCAGAAGCAAGCGACAATTCCAAACCAAACCAAACCCAGCTAAAGCCTCATAAACAAAAACGCACCCACAATAAGACACAATCCCACCACCAAATCTAGATGTCAATAATGATGAGGAAAGACTAGGATTTTTGAGGGTTGGGGACCTGGGAAGATTCGAGAATGCCGTGTTTGTGTTTGTGTTTGTGTTTAACAAGCAAATGAGTCATGGGTTTTGTCAACTTTGTTCCCACGAGCTCCCTCTGTGGCCACACGCTTCAAAGGCAGTGTTGCTGACAGCGACTCTTCGTCTATTGTCATTCACCAGTTTAGATATCTGGCGGGGGCCCCACTTCACCAAGTTATGTGAAGTAACGCTTGCTTGTTGTGCCATCTGCGCCACTCGTTGAAGCGCAGCCGGACACTAGGCATCTTTCTGGCGGTTGCTTTAAATCTACATCCAATTTGAGGTCTCTACTGTTTGTGACGTTGAGAAAACAAATCTCACTTTTTTTTTTTTTTTTTAGTAAAAAACAATTCTCACTTACCAAGAAAGAAAGAGAAACAAAAATCCCCCCCAATCACTGTGTTTGGGATTGGCTGATTTTTTTTTTTTTTTTTCCCCTTTTAATGCTATACAACTATACAAGGAAAAGAGGGAAATTACCCGAGATATTTTTCACTTCTAAATACAGACAAAAGATTCTGGCACCAAGTTCCGCGCCCGACAGTCAAGTTAGTATCTTATTATTTTTGTCTCGATGAGAAAAAAAAATAGTGGATAGAATTTTATGAGAGAAGAGAGACGTAATTAATTTTTGAAAAAGTTTACATATCTTCTTCAAATTATCATCTAATTGACAATGTCTCTTCAAATTTTAATTATAATAATGTCTCATTTAAACTACCAAACAAATGACAATGTCCCCCTAATGACAACAAAAAAATAAAAATGATCCTACAGATTTTTCAATAAAACTAATACTATTTTTTTAATTTTATTTTTTAAAAAATAATTTTTTTAAACGAAATTTTTATAATTTTTTTAAAATTTGAATTTGGCCAATTGGGTTGAGTTTTTTTTTTTTGGATATATATTATATATATATATAAATTGTTAGTTTTTTTTTTTAAGTTTTAATTTTTTCTAAACCTTATAAATTCGAAAATACTAATAATAATAATAATAATAATATTTTTTAAAAAAATAATTATAATTTTTTAAACGAAAATGTTTATAATTTTTTTTTATTCTTGAATTTGTCCAATTGGTTTGTAGTGTTTTGTTTTTTTTTTTTTTAAAAAAAAATTTGTTTTTGTTTTGATTTTTGATTTTTAGCTTTAGTCTTTTCTAGCCCTTATGAATTGCAGTGTTTTTTTTTTTCAAATAATAATAATAATAATATTTTAATTTTTAGTTTTTTTTTAAGAATTATTATTTTTTATTTTATTAAGGGTATTTTCGTCCTTATAGGGGAAATTGTCATTTGTTTGATAGTTTGGGAGGACATTGTCACAATTGAAAGTTTAGGAGAGACATTGTCAATTAGGTGGTAATTTAAGGGAGGTATGTGAACTTTTTCCTTAATTTTATGAGAGAAAAGGTCTTTTTATTTTAAGCTCTTTAATCCTTTTTTTGGGGCTTTATGGGCCTCTTGTGAGACAAAACCTTTAATTTGACTTGGGCATTAGCCCTAGGCTTATTTTCCATCTGCATTATGGGAATGGAATAATTAATAAGAATACTTCCAAAAACAGGGCACGGCCCATTTAGTAATTAGTGTATTTTGAAATTTATACATATGGAGATTTTAGAGAGACCAACTCGAAAAGAAAAGGAAGTTTTGATGGACGTATGAGAGAATGGACTGAATTTGATGGAAAAAAAAATAAACGGATACAAACATGAGAAAATAAACTGTTTTCTTGTTTTATAAATTTTTAATAGACAATATAAATATTATTATGAAAAAAAAAATTATTGCTATATTGTAACTATTGTTATATTAATTTATCTAGGGCTTGATATGATTTCCAATAATTCTCTTTTGTGCTATATATACATGAACCATCGATTGATAAACCTACAATGCTTCAATGGTGCATGGTATCTATGTTATTTTTGGACAAAGTTTCTTATAGATAGGGTTGGTAAATATTTTTCTAATCCAATCTATTAAATTGATACATATCAACAAATACCGTATAATAGTTTTCTTACCGTTAAGTATTCTCTTTAACATTGCCTAATGTAACAAGATGATAAGGATGAGAATAGTAACAATAACAATGTTAACACTAAAAATGATTGTGTCAAGAAATTATTGGGTCAGACTATTTATTTGGCCCATTTTTATTAGGTTTTATCTTGCAATATAATATTTGTATTGTGTTCTTTGTTGGGTGCCGCAACCCCTCCTTTTGTGTTCACTTTTATTTTTTTTTATTTTCTTAAATTAATGAAATCTCCCATATTAAAAAAACAAAAAAAAAAAACAAAAACATTAACACAACAATCCTCTAATTCAGCGATGGCTGGCACAACATTGGGGACAATATCCCTACCATGATAAATAAGTTATTGCATGTAGGAAAGGAAGCTTCCATCAATGGGAAGCTTCCTTAAAGGAAATATTGACACATTCCAAAGCCACATATTGGCTTCGAACTTTATATATTACAAAATAGTACTATTCAAATCTTACAATCTTTATTCCAAAAACCAGATAAACAAATATAAAAACTGATCTCAAACCAAGACACTTGACCATAACAAACCCTGTTATACATTTGCAGCATGACAAATTTGTTTAAACAAATAAGAGAAGAAGGTGAAATTTTGTTTCCCTCTGTTTGGAACTTTTAGAATGAAAAGTTCATCATGTCCATGCTCAAGCTCTCCATCATCACATTCTCCATGAATCCACAGCTAGTCGGTGCCTTCTTGAAGCTTTGCCCTCTGGGCTTGAATGCGCAGGAGGAGATAGGAATCACAGGAATGTTCTCGCAGTTGCACAGCTCTACCATGTACCCATCTGGGTCATGGAAGAACACCTGCTCCACCTTGGCCCCTTCTTCCTCTACAATTGCTGTCACATACCTCATCCCCATATCTTGCAGCCTCTTTATAACAAGTCCAACATCCGTACACTGTTCAAAACACATGCTTTTGTTATGAACATTATCCCTATATATGACTGCCACTACTATAACATATATAGAATTGGATCGAAATCTCCTATAATTGAGTTGTCTATTGTGGTGCAATTGGAATAGTCTCTAAAAGGAGTATGTCACGCCTACCTAAGTAGGTCATGCACCTTAAGTTGCTTGAGACAAATAGAATTAGATCGAAATCTCTTACAATTGAGTGGTCCATTGTAGTGCAATTGAGAGTCTCTAAAAGGGAGGCTATCAGCCTACCTAAGTAGGTCTCACACCTTAGGTTGCTCGGGACAAATAAGCCCGACAGCTTGACTTGCTTGAATCAAGGTAGACCAAAAGCTATTTTCTTGTTGGAGGAAAAATTAAAAGAAAACTTTTGAGGGGACAAAAAAATTAAACATATACATGGGGCATTCTAAGGGATCCAAACTCATATGATTAAATTTTGCCTTTCTTTTTTCAAATTGAAATCCATATTTCTTACCTGGAAGGAGATGTGGTTGTCCTTGGGATTAATTGGTCGCAATTCACTGATGGTGTCATACTCATCGATTGATGGGTTCTCAATTAAGTGTATCCCAATGCCGTAATTGTACAACCTACATAAAATTAGACAAATGTGATTAATATAGTGTCAGTGAAATGCAAAAAATCTTTCATATTTCCAGAAAACAGATATTTATAACTAACCAAGCTCCATTGAAATTGAAAGAAGAGGGGCGTTTGATGAGAACAAAGCCCAAGACGTCTTCATAGAAACGCACTGAATCCCACACTGATCTGCACAACAAAGACACGTGGTTCAATGAGAGCAGAGGCAGTGCCCCGTAGCTGCTTACTTCCTCTATCTCCATTTTCATTCTGTTTTTTGGCTTCTCGCTTGCACTCACCTTGCCTTTTTCTTTTACGTCTTTCTTAATTGTATGCATTAACCACATTACTGGGATGCTCCTTTTATAAAGAGATGTCTTGTAAATATCTCCCACCTTTAATTCAAACTATTCTTGTCCACAGTACTGAGGAACTTTCCTGGCAGATTCTCTCATATCAAATCAGACAAATTGAATGCTTCGATTATAATTTAGTTTAATTTTGTCCACCATTATTATTTCCTATAATTCACAATTATCCAATATGAACACAGCAGGATAGTTAAGTCGACAATAAATGCTCCTTGTACTCCTGGTATAGCAGTGTCCATATCTGATAGGCTTGCAGCTAGCCGGCCAAGCAACCAGCTGCCAAGACTCAACTTAGTCTCACCCGGGGCCTAATAGAATACCCATCTTCTCTTTTTGGGAAGATGAATAAGTCACATAAACTCGGTGAATTATAAAGGTTGATTTTTTAATTATTAGATGAAATTGAGTTTTATAAGTGATTTTAAAAAATTTTAATTGCTTGATTAGTATTTTAGTATAATAGCACATATGTGGCTAATGTTTTTTTTGAATCGCTGAATATTATATAATGTGATCTTGACGAGAATGTTAGTTCCTTATTAATATTATGTATCGTTGGAGCATTGCATAATATAACTTTGACAAGAAATATTAGTTTTTTACTATCATAGCGTAAATGTATCTAATACTTTTCCTGAGCGGTTAAACAATGACTTCTCATGAGTAATGACTTCTCATGAGTAATAGTAAAAGGAGATTATAATCCAAAAGTATTACCTAGTTGTCAACTTTTTTCTGGATAAAGGCTGAGTTTCTATGAACGCAGGATCATGCCAATAACTAGGACAGAGAGCTGTCATTACTAGCAAACACGACAATCGGAAGCAGTAAGCCGGGTCCTCATACACTGTTCATTCTGCATGCTTTAGATCACAGAATATCTCTGATGGCTTCGGAGAAGCAGAGCCGAAATTGACCTCTCAATGCTGTGGGTTCCATTTTGTGCTGAACAACAGCATCTCCACTTTCCTAAATGACAATGGTTTTGTCTTTCCTCCACAAAAACCAAGGATAAAAATGGAAAATTTTTGTATACTAATTTAGGATTTGTGTTGTAATGATAAGGGGAAAACAAGCCACATATGTGCTATTATTTTAACAGGTTTAGTCAAGTTACAATTAGAACTCTTTAAAATTACTTATAAGTTATAAACACAGTCACTTAATAAATAACCATTGTGACACTTAACACCCATAAATATTTTATAATTCATTCACTCAATGTAAGTAATTCATTTGACTAACTTTATGAGGTGTAAGACGAGCACTTATGCTTTGCGCCTTGACTTGACTTGCTTAAGCCCCAAACGACCTTGGTGGCAGGTGCGGAACTAAGTAGGCCTTGCCCCCTCCAAAATTATAAAATAACCCTAAATTTTATGTCTCTTTTTTTAAAAAATGTAATATCCCCTCCAAACTAACTTTTTAACCCAAAAGTCTTTTGTTTTTTGTTTCTTCTCAACTTCGATGTCTAGTTCCGCCCCCTGCTAAGCTTAATCCCTAAGCAGCTAAGATTAATATTCAGCTTATTCAGGACAAGTGAGCCGACCATGATAAACGGCTATTTTTTTTTCAAGTACGTAATGTAGCTTATTTGCTCCCAAAAATGGTGATCCTAAGGTGACTCAACCACGTTGAGTATGCCTTTAGCCCTCTGAAGCTTCTGAAGGCATAAAGTACAAGGTTCCGAAAATTGAGAAGTTTCTTTGATGTTTCCTCTCACAAATTGGCACGATCACAGAAACAGTGATATCCAACTCTAAAAATACATTAGTTTATATCACATCAAATGGCTGACATGTTTGCTGCATAAATCAAGTTATGAAGATGATCAGCTGTCCAAGCAAAGAAGTTACAAAGAAGCCACTTTGTTGCCCAAAATCACTTTATTTGTTTGATTCAACCTTGTGATGTCTGTCTTTTAGCCTCTTCTACTGAAAAAAAATCTGCTAGTTTTGCTGTTCAAATGAAACATGCTTTTGTTGTACATGTTTATAATGTATAACCCTTACATGTCTTAGTTCTTGTACCTCATTATCTTGGATTTTCTACTCATCTGGTTAGCCTTTCAACTTACAACAGTTTCTAGCTAAGAGCCCTCGGAATGATCTCAAACACTGATGAGTAGGTAGGATAGATGACCACAAGGACTTCACCTGGACTGCTAGAAACTAAAGCAGGTAATTTTTTATACGGTCTGCGAACTCGATATGAAATTAACGGGTTAGAGTTGAGAGGTCTCATCCATTTAATTAAATTGATCAGATTAAAGCATATACCCATGTCTCAACACCATCTAAATATAACACGCAAACATAAATTGTCACCCCTATTAAAAACCCCGAACACTCCACAAATCCCATTACTTATAAAACATAGAAGTTTGGTATTGGGTGACATTTGTTCATTGTTGCTTTATATTAAGAGTCTACAATATTGTATCGAGGACATGAATCCATAAGATCAAGAATATTTTTTGTCAAAAATATTTGGCGTTTACTCGGAATATTATTATTTTACTACTTCTATTATATTTATGCTTCACAGTCTATGCTAACTATGTTTCCTTTAAAAATATATGGACCTTAATCAATCATGAATACAAATGGGGACTAGACTGTATTCTATCATTGCAAAAAAAAAAAAAAAAAATTTGTGTAGCTTAAATTATGAAGTCACCATACAATATAGAGGCGTTTGACAATATTTAAATTCAAGATCTATCTCAATTCTACCTCATAAAAATATCTCTCCATTTTAAGTAAAATAAAGATGAATTATTTTACGATTTAAATTTTGTTTTGTAGCATTTAATAATGTATGTAGTACCATATCATTTAAAAATTTAAAATGACGTGACAACATATTCACTATATGACAATATATATACAATTAAAATATATAAAATCTAATCTAAATCATAATTTTTATTTTTTATTTTTTTATTTTTCTATTTCACTTAAAATGTCCGTAAAATAGAAAGCTAGCCGAAGAAATGAATTATGAAACAGAGGTGTGCCTGTATAGCTGCATGTAGAACTTGAAGCCCATTAATATATGAGCTGGCCCATATTTCTGCCAAAATCAAATGCATGACCTGTGGGCCAAGACTTGACAATGAGCCCAACTGCTTCGCACTCCAAGTTAGGTTCGTTTTGGCTTATTGATCATTTTCTATGGACCCAGGTGAACTTGGGCCACATGGGGAATAGGACTAGCCTTAATTTTAGCCTAAAAACTAGAAAGGAGGTGTCTACTGTCTAGTAGAAGGATTGAGATTGCCGAGTTATTCGGTTAGTTTTAGCCTAAAATCAAATGCCTAAAAACGGAATTTCCTTTTTTGTTTCAATTTGACTTTTAAGACTTCAGTTTTAAATTTTTATTTATTTATTTTAAGACTCGAGTTTTGGATAAGTTTTGATGGAAAAATCTCCATTTACTTTTTCGTCAAATCAATAACAAAGATAACATGAAGACAATATATTATACTCCTAAAAATGAAAAACAAAAAATTGTTGACTACCCCTAAAATTAATAACAAAGATAACATGAAGGTACAATTCATAATTAATTATTTTTGGGCTACAAATATTGAAGTTTTAAAATTTTTTAAGGGCTCATAGCTCCTAAGGCATAACGTACAGGGGCGGACCCCACATAAGGAAGTGGGGGGACGAATGTCCCCCAAAATTTCTAAAATTTTGCCTAGTATGTATTTTTGTTTTAAATTTGCCCTTCAAAATAAAATTTTTGTCCCCCTTTTTTTTTTTTTTTCTATTCTTGTCCCTCTTAATTTTGTCTTCACCCAAGCATGACTCTTTGACTTCTGCGCTGGCCTTCTCTGAAGACTGCAATGAATCAAAAAAAAGGAAAAAAAATTAAATGTCAGATTTTTTGTTGCTTTGATCGTAGAAACCCTCTAAAATTAACTAGCATTAATTGTTTTTTGCTTTGGAGGGAGGGCACTGCCGCATACCATTCAATAATCTCTTCTTTGAGTATCATCTTTAATAAAAATAGACAACCAAATGAAATCAACAGCAATTTTCACGGTGGATTACCAAAAAAAATATAAAAAAAAAAATTTGTAAGTTAGAGCTAGCGCCCGGCAGTCATGTTCAATAAAATTTAGAAAATGCTACTATTTCTTATTTGCAAGCAAGGCATCTCCGATTCTCCATTAGTCCACAGTACATGCTTACTACAGGTCTACAAGAGGGAGAGCCAGCCGTATGTGGTATGCTGTAATATTTTACTTATGTCTGTATGCAATTCTTTTCTTGTTTCTTTTATTCTTGATTTGGGCATAAATTTTTAATTGTGGGGTGAGGCATACTCTGAACATGCTTATATATATATATATATTAGACAAAAAATAAAATTCAAAGAAACAAAACTTAATAGTAATAAGAATAACATTATAGCAAATAATTATAATTTCTTTGCTTTTATTTTATATAAAAACGCACCAAACACATAATATAAAAGAGATTATATATATTTTTGTACTTATGTATTTATGTAAATTCGTCCCCCCACCACCAACAAATCATGAGTCCGCCTGATCAACGTAGGTCCCCCCCGAGCCCTTGATTGTAGGGGTGGACCACATATCGGCTTTGGGGGACAGTAACCCCCCAATTTTAATTATTTTAGGTTATTGAAAAAGATACACAATTTTCTATAAATTTATGCTTATGTGGTAAGTGGTTGTTTATTAGAACACGGGATATACTATATAAGTTATCAAAATTTCTCTATCATCCCTCTAAATATTGCCATTACCGTTAGATCTATATATTTATGTGAGTCTCATGTTTAGGTAGCAATTATGATAATACCATGTGTTGAGATTATACTGTTCATCCTCACTCTGTGGTTCAAATTAGGCAGCCCCACCCATAAGATCTCATATTATAATTAGGGATGACAATTTTTGATACGACCTGTGAACCCGACATGAACACGACACAAAAAAATCTGAGTTTGAGTTTAGGGTTACCGGGTAAACGGGTCAACCTGTTTATGACCTGTTTAGTTAACGGGTCAGATGGGTCAACTCACC
>FXXK01000024.1:0-22991 GCA_900184695.1 Betula pendula | reverse complement strand
GGGTGACCCAGTAACCCCCCCCCCCCCCTTTTTTTTTAAAAAACATAAAACTATTAAAAAGTTATAAACCTAAAAACTTAAAAACTAAACCCACCGTCCACATATGACAGACTCGTCCCCTCAGTTCTTTCTAATTTTTTAGATTTTCTTCCTCTCTCAATGAATGGTGACGGTCTCTCGCTCACGCCGGCGACGCTACCGAGCTCAGCAGCTCAACTCCCTCCTAATCTCCGATTCTCCATGACTCCAGCTCTCTCGATCTCCAGGATCCATCTCCAACCCAGACGCCGACTCCATCTCTTCTCGATCTCGCTCTCTCTCTCCATGAGCTGCCGACGGCCAACGCCAATCTCCATCTCTTTCTCACGCCGTCGGCTCGCCGATCTCCTCCCTCTCTTACGGTCGCTCAGTTCTCTCACACGGGCCATGGCCGCTTGATCTCCCTCTCTCACGCCTCTCTATCTCGGCGTGTCTTCGGCGGTATCTCTCTCTTTCAGCCTTCAGGTTCAGGATCTCTCTAAATATCTAATTCGTATTCTCAATTTTTCTGTTGGGAGTTGGTGGGATTTGTGGTCTGTCTGTGGGTTGGTGGGTGTTGTCCACTGTGTCTGTGTCGTGTATCAGTGTATGGGAAGTGTGGTTGATTTGCCGGTCGGGTTAACCCGACTCGAAAGACACGACTTGAAAAATAAACGGTTGATGAGAGTCGTGCTGTTAAACCTATTATTAAACGGTCGTGTCGTGTCACCCGTTTAATAAAACGGGTTGTGTCTAGGTTTACACTAAACGAGTTGGCGGGTCAAGCGGGTTGACTCGAACTCGACTCGTCAACCCGTTTACCAGCCTAATTATAACTAAACTTTAAAAATCTATATTCTTTCAAACTTCTATACACGCGACTTGCTAATTAAAGCCTTCTTAATTAATTAGAAAACAAAAGCCTTCTTAATTAACCTAAATCTAACTCATGCAATTAATTGGCCTGTAGTTTAACTTCTTCAATGAACAAATAGCTCAGCTGGTTCATAATGATTTAATATCTAATCGTGTTAGGTTAAGCTAGGAAGATAATTAATAAGGTGTGGCTTCAAAATTACCATTCTACTTATGATAATAATTAAGGTTCAGGCTGGAGTTAGGTGATTATATATTGCTTGACGGCTGAATTAAACCTACTAATGCTTTATTATTTAATAAATAGGCATATATGTTTCTAAGACAATTCATTAGCACAAAGAATGGTATAAAGATGAGTAGAAATTATTTAAAGCCACATGTTTATAATGTGACTCAAATATATTTAATTAGTTGAAAAGTCATAACATTAGTGTCCAATTTATTTTGATAGAATCCTATTGCGTGCAAACTCAGCACCTTTATCTTCCCGCGCCGTTCGGCCCGAAAAAAGGATGAAAAACAATGAAATGACCAGACATGCATTCGCTTCATTTGGATTGTTCATGTGAATTGCATTTTCATTAATTTGGTTCTCTGCAGTAAAAGTCAACCAGCATAGTGATTATGTGGAAAATTCAGAAAAAAAAAATTATTTCATATATACTGCGTTGAATGTATTAATTGTGGAATATTAAATGTTTGTTTTCATATAGCGAACGTTTTATTACAGCAGACTGAAAATGTAATTGTACGTAGTTCGGCATCTGAGCTGTTTGATTCAATCTCTAAAGTCAAGTTAACTATAATCATGACTTTCTTCATTTTGGCTTGCTCTTGTGAATTTGGCATATTTCGTTTGCTTTTCTCCTCTAAAAGTCGAACAGCAGCTTGTAATTATGTGGAAAATTCAGAAAACTTCGTTGTCGATCTAGACTTCTAGTATATCGAATATACGTATACGTATCTTTGAATATTTGTTCTCGTATAACGAACATTGTCTTGCAGTAGGTTGAAAATGTGCAGTAGACTGAACACATGAGCTTTCTTCTTTTTTTTTTTCGGGGGGGGGGGGGTGTGGGGGGCGTTATTATATTTTTCCTTCATTCTACTATTTCATAATGTTCAGATTCTAAAACATGACACCCTTACCGGTAAATGCCAAAAACCATCCCATGTACAATACTTCACAAGGGGATATATCGATCATGTTGATGATGCAGTTGATCGCATAACCAATTTTAGACTACAAATGTTTGCAAAAGGAGTGAAGAGTAAGCTGGATGACTTTTCAAATGTACCAACAAGAATACCTCTTATGCTTGTGAGGAAAAAAGGGAGAATGCCCGAGCAGTAGGGTATTCAATGTGTGTAACTAGAGTGGTTACCTTCTTCTTTTTTTAAGCGAAGTGTTTTTCCCTTGTATGGCCTTTGTCAGATGTATGTCGTCCTTTGCTAGGATATGATCTTGACTAGGCGTGATATTTAATTCACGCCCTTTAGTGAGATATGACTTTATTAGGTTTAGCTTGTTGGCAAGGTATAACCCTGGCTGAATAGTGGTGTTAAATTCCTTACCTCTTGAAAGGTTGCAAGTACTATTTACCATTGTTATATGCATGTAATACTACTATGTGCCTATTAGAGAAAAAAAAAAAAAAATACTACTACGTGCCTATTAGAGAAAAAAAAAAAAAATACTACTATGTGCCCGTTGGCTTTGCAAGGAACCTGTTTTGTCGCGCTCCCCATTATAATATGAGCAATCGGCTAATAAGTTCAATCGGCCCATCGGAGTTTGTCATTTGGGCTGCAACCCAACTCTTGCCGGCCTGAGTTTTCATCTCAAGGTTGGTTGGGTAGATATTCGGTATATTACATTTCATTAATCTTAGAGCTTATAAACTCCTTATTGAAAACTTGGTACAATTACATATGCTGCATTTATAGTGATTTATGGTGATTTATGGATCCAGCTTAAATGCTATAATTTTTACTACAACACTTATATTATAAAAAAAAATAAAGGTCTAAATATATTTAGACTTTTTGATCAAATCTGACCCTTTATTTTTTTACAACATATATGCTTTAGTAAAAACTACAACACGTAAGCTGTATCTTATATTTATTATGGAAGACATTAAGATGTTGTTACTCCCCACATGCAGCTATAGGGAACCTGTACAAGAAAAAGTCAGATTACTTTGTCATCAAGTTATTCATTTAGTTTTCTAGTACTATGCATGAATTTAGTTATTTGCAATTCTTTTTAGATGATAATAAATAGGGAAAATTTACATATACTTCTTTAACTACCATACCATTTGCAACGTTCTTACCTAATTATAATTTAATTGCTGCAATGTTTTCCCAAACTACCTTTGGGTTGCAATTAATGTATTCATATCATACAAATGACAAAAAATAAAACGAAAAACAAAAAAAAAGGACTTTTTTTTTTAAAAAAAAAAAAATCTAAATTATTTTGTTATTCTCATGAACCGAGGAATCGTGAGAAGAGTGATTGTGGTTGAAAAAAGTTTGGAGTTAACTCCTAAGCTTCTCCTATAAAAACGCTACAAATTATCGTCTTTCATGCAAGCACAATATCCTTGAGCGCAGAAGTAAATTAAACCTTTCTTCATTATTCTACAAACAAAACGAGATGGCAATTATCAAAATCCATGCGTTGCTTTCCTTGGGCCTTGTCTTAAGCTTTGTATCTGTGGCTTCTGCCATTTCAGGAACTGCCACGTACTATACTGTTTATGTTCGTAAGTGTCTATGTATAACAGTACCCTATAGCTCTCATTTTCTTCATTCTCTTAAAGTAATGATCAAGTTTTGGCTAGAAGTGGACAATCTTTTCAAATCTGAAAATTAATTAATGAGGTTAATTTATATAAAATGCGTTTTGATATTAAGCTAATGGTAAATGTTTGTATGTGGTATATATATATAGCATCTGCATGCTACGGCTATCAAGACGAAGGTGTTATGATCGCAGCGGCTAGCGAAGCCCTGTGGGATAATGGGGCTGCGTGTGGCAGAATGTACTCGGTTACGTGTACAGGCGCTACAAATCAAGGAGTACCACAACCGTGTAGGGGAACAGTAACGGTGAAGATTGCTGATCTTTGCCCATCCCCCGGATGCCAAGCAACCCTTGACCTCTCTCAAGAGGCCTTCTCCGCCATCGCTGACCCTGATGCTGGAAAAATCAACATCGACTACAACCAGTAAGCCTATGGCACATATATATTCTTTTTTTCTTCTTCTTCGATCTCTGTTGATCAATAATTCTTTTTGTGTGTGATTTTTGTTTTTTCTGTTGTGATTTACAGGGTTTGATTCTCCATGAAGAGAATCAGCGGTCTCCATGTGAAGGGAATAATAGTATTGACAATAAAGCTGCAATAGGAAGCTGATCATGGAAATTGGACATTTTTCCATGGATCAGAACGATCTGGGAATAAAATAATATATGCTTGTATGTGTCCACAAAAAAAATAAAAGAAACAATAATTATATATTTTTAATTATTTTTAATATGGATCTCCAAAGAAAAGCTGTAATTGTAAATAGTGGCGAAGGTAACTTGGGCATGGGGAAGAATGAAATTGTGAAACCAATTTGTCAACTTGAACCAGAGCGCGCAAATGGACTAACGAGCCGATCGACGCCGTAGTAAAAAGAATCCCGAATGCTAAATATGTACAAAACGCCAACTAACTGATTAATTAGTGCTTAAGGCATTTTTTGTCAATTTATTTACAAGATTAACAATAATAAACATATATATTGTAATTTGATGCAAAATCTTCAAACTTTGAAAATTCATTAAAATCATGATTTTAAGGCGCGCGAGCTATTATCAATTCCCTTAAGATGTTATTTTGTCCCATCTATTATATTCAATTGGTGTGCATCGATCGAGTTACAGCAAATACACTTCCAAGATACAAATTAATACCCTTTCCCTTGTTCAATTAGACAAAAAAAAAAAGAAAAAGAAAAAAAAGATACAAATTAATGAATTCTAGAAAATATTTTGATGTTTGACTGCTTTTTATACGAAACTAAATCAATTAAACCAGAATACTCTTAATTTTTTTTTAAAAAAAAAATTATGAAAAAGTTTTAGCTAGAATTCTGTTTCTGTACAAAATTAAACAACCTAATTGACCCGAAATCTATGTACGTAAGACAAAAGGCTTTTGATCAGCTAGCTAAAGAAAAATTGTAAGTACTCTTTCTATAAATGAATGAGCTATTTATAAATGAAGAAGTGCCTTTTCTTTTATTCAACCTAAGTGACTAATAAAAAAAATAAATTAATAAATAAAACCTAAGTGACTAGTGTCCACCTAGTTATTTTTCTTTGCAAGTTAATTAACAGAAAAAATTTCAATTTTTTTTTTAGTAAATCATGGTGCCACACGCGGGTACGTATGATGCGATTACTAAAGCAATTATTTGATGTGAATTGGAATTAATAAATTCATTAATTTTCTTCTCACCTTTCATGTGGATTTTCTTCTTTCAAGACTTATTAATGCCTTCCATAAAAACGTTCACAAAATAAAACTATATATATATATATATACTTATATTAATTTTGAAAAACATGCATTAGAGCACTCTCATTGGTTGATCTAAAATTTTGGCTAAAATAGCTAATCAAAACTCACTTTTGTTAGTTTAGATAATCATTCTTCAACATTTACCTCCATCAGCTTATCTAAACTACTTCTCTATTTTAATAAAATAATCATTTTTATTATGTTTTATTATTATTTTAGTTAAAACCTCATTTCCAACAAAAACACCAAATAGCCTGCATTGGAACACTGAACCCAGCATCCCCAACGATTTTCTTATGAACCACATCCACTCATTTGCTCTCATTCATACAACCCAGCAAGCATCACCAACGCCTCCCACCATCACAAACATTTTCTTATTAGACGATTTCACAAATCGCAAATCCAAAATGCAAATCCAAATCGCAAAACACAAATCACAAATCACAAATCACGATTTTGTGGTCAGAAAAACACAAATCGCAAATCCAAAATGCAAAACAATCACAAATCGTAAAACACCACGAAATCAACAAATACTCAATTCAACAAATCGCAAATCACAAATCCTCANGAATTTAATCTTTCAGTTTCCAATTTCAAGAATACAGTGTTTAATTAGGTTTTGTCCAAATTTAAAATAGGTTCGTCTATCATTTTATCTCAAAGTTAACGGATTGTCTTATGCTAAATATGTCTCATTTAACATGTCAACGCTCATGTAAGTATTCCAATACAATGTCATATTAGCGGAACAAGTCATTAATAAATAAATAAATAAAACTCCATGATAACAATTTTTTTTTTTTGCTTAAAACTTGAGAAATAAGACTTTTTTTTCATTTTTTGTGTCATCCGTTCTTCTTCGTCTCTATGCGGTGCACTTTTGAAGTGGCATAGCAAGTTAAAGTGGAGTAATGTGTTAAATGAGACATATATGACATATAACAAACTTAAACTTTAATGGTAAAGTGACTAAATAACCGATTTTAAATTTGAGCAAAACCTAAAGATCTTTCTCTTAAAATTGAAAACCTAATAACTAAATCCCAATCAGATGAAAACCTAAGAATTAAATATGATTTTTTCCTAATATTAATTTTGAAAAACATGCATTATAACAATTTTTCGCTAGAATTATGTCCATAGTCACATATTATAATATTTTATTAGCTTTCATATGAAGCGCTAGAGGAAATACTCTTAAAAAAGTCAAATGCACAAAGAAAGGTCTTAATTAGCGGATGTCTATAAATTTTATAGACACATAATATTTCCTTCACTCGATCACGCATCTTCGTTGTGATAAGTGGTCGTTTTTTTAATGTGGAACGTTTTGTGCATGTACGTGGCATGTTTCGATTGATTCATTCCACTGAGAATCAACTTTTTTTTTGGTAAGTAGAATCAATCTTTTGATAAAAACATAACAAAAATCCTCTGGCAAAGTTTGGTCATACACAGATAAAGGTAAAGTTGAAAAGTCATAACAATGTTCAATATATATATTAATGAGGTAGAACCTCCGATCTCACCTTTGGCGAGACCTGAGTAAATTTTGGATACCTGTTCCCTCTGGCTAAAGACAAGCTAGTATTACTTAAGCTCGACCAGGATGTTTGTGTAGGAAGTCAAACTTGGGCATCCTAGTTGGGAAGTGGTACCCTAAGCCAACTCGGCTACCCCGTGCGGAAATGACCAATATATTTTGATTTTTTTTTTTTTTTCAATTTTTCAAAAATGAGATGAAACCTACAAAAGTTGTAAACAAAAAACACCAAAATCGATCAGTATATAGAAATGCCCGGATTTGCGTTGGGAAGCCTCCAAATATGAAAGGGGAGGAGGAGAGGAGGGAAGAGCTTCCCTGTCCTATATTTACGGCCAAAAGAAAGAAAAAAAAATATTGAAATGACTAGTCACTCGATCATTTGGCTTGTTCATGTGAATGGCATTTTCGTTTGCTTCTCTCCGGTAAAAGTCAAGAAGCCTAGCTAGTGATTATGTGGAAAATTCAGAATTTTTTTTTTTTAATTATAGTGTTTGTTTTCATATACTGAACGTTTTCTTACAGCTAGCAGACTGAAAATGTTAATTGTAGTTCGGCATCTGAGCTATTTGCATGATTCAATCTGTAGCTAACATCTAGTTAACTAATCATTTTCTTGATCATTTGGCTTGTGTTCTTGTGAATGGCATATATTTCGTTTCATTTTCTCCTCTAGAAGTCAAAGCAGCCTTGTAATTATGTGGCAATTTCGGAAAACTTCCTTATCTAGTATTTCGAATATACTAAGTATCTTCCAATATTTGCTCTCGTATAGCGAATAAGTAGGTTGAAAATGAGCAGTAAACTCCAAAAATACACTAATATGTTGTATTAATTATGGACATTTGTCATCAAATTATTCATTTTCTTTTATAGTACTATGCATTTAGTTATTTGCAATTCTTTTTAGATATATGAATTGATAAATCACCACTAATTATCTTAAAATGATAAGTTAATAAGAACAGATGAATTTAATTATTTAATTAAAAGCCTAATATAAATAATAAGTATTTGAATTTCACGTATATCCAAAGTTATTTGCAAAATTTGCCAGCATTTCCCAATGATCCTAACTTTCTTATTCTGCTTAATTCACTTGACTTGGCATTTCCATAATGTCAAGATAATTAAATATTAAATGGGACCTACAAGAAAATAAAAAAGCTATTGGATGGAAGTCGATTCAACATCAAGAAAATTAAGCAATAGCTAAAGGAAAAAAACAAAACTAAAAAAAAAAAGGTCAGAAGAGACCAATAACTACGTAACGTACCGAATGCTAAGCTTCTAGATAACAGACTAATTATAGTCATTCTCTAGAACCGAGGAGTCGTGAGAAGACTGGTTGTGCGTGGTTGGAAAAAGCCTGGAATTAATTCCTAAGCTTCTCCTATAAAAAGGGTACAAATTATCATCTTTCATGCAAGCACATTATAATCCCTGGGAGCAGAAGTAGTACTAGAGAGCAACCTTTCTTCGTTATTCTACAAAAAAGAAAAAGAAAAAAAAGGAGATGGCAATCAAAATCCATGCTTTGCTTTGCTTGGGCTTTGTCTTAAGCTTTATGTCTGTGGCTTCTGCCATTTCAGGAACTGCCACTTACTATACTGTTTATGTTCGTGAGTATCGATCTATTACACCCTTGCTCTCCTTTAATTTTCTTCATTCTCTTAAAAAGTAGTCAAGTTTTGTCTAGATTGGGTCAAATCTGAAAATGAGGATTATATAAAAATGCGTTGGATTTTGATATCAAGCTAACGGTAAATGTTTGTATGTGGTATGTATATATAGCGTCTGCATGCTACGGGTATGAAGACCAAGGCGTTATGATCGCAGCGGCTAGCGATGCCTTGTGGGAAAACGGGGCTGCGTGCGGTAGAATGTACAAGGTTACGTGTACAGGTCCTACAAACCAAGGAGTACCACAGCCTTGCAGGGGTGAAGTCACAGTGAAGATTGTTGACCGTTGTCCATCCCCCGGATGCCAATCAACCATTGACCTTTCTCAAGAGGCATTCTCAGCGATCGCTGACCCTGCTGCTGGAAAAATCAACATCGACTACAACCAGTAAGCCTATCACATATATATTCATTGTTTTTTTTTTTTTTTCGGGGGGGTTTTTGGGGAGGGTTGAATAACATTTCTCAAGTTCAGTACTATTCCTGCTAGTGTATGTTGGCTAGCTCATATTTATCATTGCCGACAACTTCTTTAGTGTGTGATTTTTTTTTTCTCTGTTGTGATTCACAGGGTTTGATCCTGCCTCCATGAAGAGAATAAGCCGTTTCTCCATGACGAGAATAATAGTATTGATAATAATGCTGCAATAAGAAGTTGATCATGGAAATTGGTCATTTTTCCATGGATCAGAACGATCCGGCAATAAAATAATACTTGTATCATTGTATGTATTCACAAAAATTAAAGAAAAAGAAAATAAATTAATACTAATCCTTCAACTCTCTCTCTCTCTCTCTCTCTCTCTCTCTCTCTCTCTCTCTCTCATTGGAATAATTCTGATTTTCGGAGTTTGTCAACAAAGTGTGGATTCGAATATTTAGAGTAGAAAACCATGAAGATAGCATGATTTATGTCAAGGACAATTGGCTAAACACCAATTTTATTTTATTTTTTTAAATATAAGTGTCCAAAGAAAAACTGTAATTGTAAATATTGGCATAGTTAACTTGGATGGAAGAGAAAGAAATTGCCACATCAATTAGTCAACTTGATATGAGCGTGCGAATGGACTAATATGGGTTCAAGTGTCTGTTTGATTTAGCGATTTCAAATTGTGTGGTTTGAAAAAAAAAAATTAGTAACTTCAAAATGAAACTAATAAAAATGTGATTTTTATAAACGTAAAAATATATCTACTTGTTTACGGGTTGAAAACGTTAAAAAAAAATAAATAAATAAAAATTATGTTTTCACACATCTTTTCAAAAACATGACATGTTTTGCAATTTTGTTTAAAAATGCATGTTTGACTTGTGAAATCACGTACGGGCTAAACGCATTCTTAATTAGTAAAAAGAGTCGACTGCTATAACAAAGCGCCTTTTTCGCCATTTTATTTAGGAGATTAACAACTATAACCTAGCATATTGTTTTTCCGTAAAATTTTGCTAGAATTACTACCAGTACAAAAAAAAAGAAAAAAAAGAAAAAAAAGGTCTTCACGGATGTCTAAAAGCTAGTTCATAGTCTAATCTTTTCATTGACTGGAAATTTATAGGTCGCTCGAACGTACAAACTCGACCACGCACGCATCTTCATTTCATTGAGATAATTAAGAGGTCGTTTTCTTTATGTGGAACGTTTTGTGCATGTGGCATGTTTCGATTGATCAATTCCTTACTGAGAATCAATCTTTCGATATAAACATGCCAAAATTCGTCGGACAAAGTTTAGATAATCTCGTATTGACCGCGGCACGAAATTATACAATTTGTTCTTGACGAGTTCTAGTTAATTTGAGGGAAAGTTTGGCACGTCGTCTGCGCCGTGTATTTTGACATCCAGATAACTTTAAAGGATGATTAAGAAATCGCACGGTAGAAAAGAATAGAGTAGGGTATATAATGAGAGGAAAAGAGAAACCGAAGACCCTTTTTGTCTCTCATTTGGCATTTTTGTCTCCCGTTAAATTGAAGCATTTACTGAGTGACGTTTTTTGTTCTCCCTGTGGCGTTCTGTGATTCAGCTCATAATTTGTAATGGGGATGGAACCGAAATTTTTTTTTTTAGAACCCTCCATGCCACACTCAAAATCTTGGTTCCATCCCTGTTTCTAGGGATGGTTGTCGGATGGCCGGTAGCTGGTAGCGGTGGCAGGAAGCAACTGGATTGTGAAGGCCTTAGGCCAACTAGATGGGTTGTGGATTTGGGCTGGAGCTTAGTGAACCACATTGAACCCGATTTAGGAACGGGTTGAGAATTGGGCCGGTTTGCCTAGTTGGCTGAGTCGGGTTATGAATTGGACTGGCTGGCCTGGTGGGCTGAGCCGTTTGAGATCGACTCGGTTGGCCTGCTCGGCTGAACTGGGTGGAGATTGGGTCATGAAGGTTGAATGATGACTGGCTTGGACAGTTGGGCCAAGTAAACCGGGTCTAACTCAGCGGATTGTGTTGACAAGAGAGGCTGAATCGCTTTGAGCCTTGTGGACTGATTGGATTTTGTGGGCTGGGTCGAAAGACTTGTGCTGAATCAGCTTGAAACCTAGCTAAGTCACACGAGCGGTTGGGCCGAAAGGCCTGGATTGGTTGGATCAAGTGGGCCGGACCAATGGAAGGCACATGAAGCATGTGTGATGGTTTGGGAAAGGCTCCACCAGCGTGGGAGCACATGGCATGTAAATTGGACGCGTAGGAATACCTTGATGACGTGTGACTCACGTGGGAAGAGAAGTAGAACCCTCTAGACGTGTGTAAGGGCGCTTGGAAGCTCGGCCAGCAATGACTTCATCGAATGTCGCGACCATCGTGGCGATTGGAGGACTGTGATTGTAATGACCTACCCCACTCTAATGACATAATATTGTCCGCTTTTGGTTCCTCCGAACTAGACTTCACAAGAGGTCACCCATCCTGGTATTACTATGCTTAACTGTGGAGTTCTGATAGGTTTACAGTCATCACTGTTTTAAAACGTGTTATGTTAAAAAAGATGGGAATATACATATAAGCATATATGCATTCCCATATCCAGACGATGTGAGATGCAACACCTATTGCGTGCAAACTCAGTTCTATTGCGTGCAAATTCAGTCACCTAAAAGAGTCATATTGCGTGAGAGACAGAGAGAGAGTCTTATGACGAGCAAACTCAGTCACCTAAAATATGGGAATATACATATAAGCATATCTTCATCCTCATATTCAGATGATGTGAGACACAACACCTATTGCGTGCAAATTCAGTTACCTAAGAGAGTTCTATTGCTTGCAAACTCAATCACCAATAGGCTATTTCGATCTTCCTTAAGGCCAAAAAGAGGATAAAAAATAATGAAATGAGTAGTCATTCTCTCCATTTGGCTTGTTCTTATGAATGGCATTTTAAGTCCTATTGCATGCAAACTCAGTCACCTAAAGGCTATATTTTCCTTGCCGCCAACTAAAGGATAAAAAATAATGAAATGAGTAGTCATTCTCCCCATTTGGCTTGTTCATGTGAATGGCATTTTCGTTTGCTTCTCTCCAGTAAAAGTCAAGCAGCCAAGAGATTATAAGGAAAATTCAGAAAAGAAAAAAAAAAAATTTCTTATACAATACGTCGATTGTATTAAGTAGATTAAATGTTTGTTTTCATATGCACGGTGAACGTTTTCTGACAGCTTAGCAGACTGAAAATGTAATTGTAGTTCGGCATCTGAGCTATTCGATTCAACCTCTAACATCTAGTTATAACTAATGATCGTATATTTTCTTCATTTGGCTTGTGTTCTTGTGAATGGCATATTTCGTTAATTTGCTTTTCTCCTCTAGAAGTCAAGCTTAGCAGCCGGCCTTGTAATTATGTGGAAAATTCAGAAAACTTCCTTATCTAGTATATCGAATATACTAAGTATCTTCCTTATCTAGGAATTGAAAATGTGCAGTAGACTCCAAATACATATTTGGTTCAGTCTCTACTCAGAAAACTTCCTTCTGCTATATTATATTCAAAATGTTGATCAGATTCTAAAACATGACATATTGACACCCTTACTTTGTCATCAAATTATCCATTTTCTTTTCTAGAACTATGCATTTAGTTATTTGCAATTATTCTTTTTGGATGAATAATAATTATTTGAATTTCACGTATATATGCCAAGTTATTTGCAAAATTTGCCAGTATTTCCCAATGATCCTAACTTCCTTATTCTGCTTCACTTCACTTGGAATTTCCATAATATCAAGATATTTTATTTGCTACGCCTTAATTAACTATTAAATGGTACCTACAAGAAAATAAAAAGCTATATATTGGATGGAATTAGTCGATTCAAGAGCGACTGGACTTGTGCTTCTAGATAATAGACAAAATAGTCATTCTCTTGAACCGAGGACTCGTGAGAAGAGTGGCTGTGGTTGGAAAAAGTTTGGAATTAATTCCAGCTTCTCCTATAAAAAGGGTTCGTCGATCATCTTTCATGCAAGCACATTATAATCCTTGGGTGCAGAAGTACTAGAAACCAACCTTAATTTCTTCGTTATTCTACAAAAAAGAAAAGAAAAGGGGAGATGACATTCAAAATCCATGCTTTACTTTGCTTGGGCCTTGTCTTAAGCTTTATGTCTGTGGCTTCTGCCATTTCAGGAACTGCCACATACTATACTACTTATGTTCGTGAGTATCGATCTATAACACCCTTGCTCTCCTTTTCTTCATTCTCTTAAAGTAGTGAAGTTTTGGCTAGCTAGCTAGATTAATATAGAAATGAGGTTTATATAAAATGCTGACGGGTAAATGTTTGTATGTGGTATATATATAGCATCTGCATGCTACGGGTATCAAAACCAAGGCGTTATGATCGCAGCGGCTAGCGATGCCCTATGGCAAAATGGGGCTGCGTGCGGCAAAATGTACAAAGTTACGTGCACAGGCCCTACAAATCAAGGAGTACCACAGCCTTGCAAGGGAACAGTCACTGTGAAGATTGTTGATCGTTGCCCATCCCCTGGATGCCAAGCAACCCTTGACCTCTCTCAAGAGGCCTTTTCCGCCATCGCTGACCCTGCTGCTGGAAAAGTCAACATCGATTACAACCAGTAAGCCTAGCAGTTCATATTCATTGGTTTTTTGTTTTGTTGAATAACTTTTCTTAATTTCAGTACCATTCCTGCTAGTTTACGTATGTTGGCTAGTTAATATTTATTAATGCCGACGACTTCTTTAGTCGTGTGTGATTTTTTTTTTCTCTGTTGTGATTTACAGGGTTTGATCCTAGTCCATGAAGAGAATAAGCCGTTTCTCTATGAAGAGAATAATGGTATTGATATTAATAATGCTGCAATAAGAAGCTGATCATGGAAATTGGTCATTTTTCCATGGATCAGAACGATCTGGCAATAAAATAATACTTGTATCATTGTCTGTGTACGTTCACTAAAAAAGAAAATAAATAATAGTACTAATCCTTCAACTCTCTCTCTCTACTCTAGCATTGCCATTGGAATAATTCTGATTTTCGGACAACAAAATGTTGATTGAAATATATAAAAGAGTAGAAAACCATGAAGAGAGCATGATTTATGTCAAGGACAATTGGCTAGACACCATTTTTTTTTTCAATATATATATATATATGAGTGTCCAAATTAAGAAAAACGTAATTGTAAATAGTGGCGAAGATAACTTGGCATGGGGAAGAAAGAAATTTTGACATCAATAAGTCAACTTGATCCTGAGCATGCAAATGGACTAATGAGCCGGTGTCAAATTGGTTTAACAATTTCAAAATATGCAATTTAAAAAAATAGTAATTTCAAAATGAAACTAATGAAAATACTATTTTTAAAAACGTAATTGAGCATTTAATAAAATTACAGTTCAACCTTTAACAACTATAAGTATATTGTATTTCGGTAAGTTTTTGCTAGAATTACTACCATAGTCACATCTTAAAATCACTAGCTTATTAGCTTTCATGTGAAGTATTACTGGAGATCTTCTAAATTAGGTTAGAAAAAAATTCTTTCAACCATATATATTAAACTGACATTTATTCTTAGAGCACTTAATTTTTACATATATATTTTAAAAATACATGCGAGAATTATATTCTTTATTAAAAATTTATAAAAGAAAAAAAAAATTATGCATACGTGAATCAGTACATATACTCTAAAAATACATGTTAAAAAAAAAAATGACAGAATTATTATTATTATTTTTTAAAAAAATTATCTTTGTCCGATACACAAAAAGGTCTTTTCGCAAGTCTAAAAGTTCATATATAGTCACATATTTTCCTTGACTTGAAATTTATAGCTTGAATGGTCAAACTCGATCACATGCCTTCATTTCATTGTGATAAGATGTCGTTTTCTTTATGTGGAACGTTTTGTGCATGTGGCATGTTTCGATTGATCAATTCCTCACTGAGAATCAATCTTTTGATAAAAACATGCCAAAATTCGTCGGACAAAGTTTAGATAAAAATCTTAAATCCCGTATTGACCGGCACCATATAATTCAATTTGTTCTCGACGAGTTCGGCACGTCTGGCACGTTTGCGCCGCGTATTTTGACATCCCGAATAATTTAAAAGGATGATTGATTTTAGGGTTTTGTTTGAGTCCACTTCTAATTAGAATTGGACCTACTGAAATTGGAACACGTGTGTATCATAATAGTCCACACAAGGGATACATGTCCCAATCCTTATAATATCAGTTCCAATTAAAATTAAACACGTGTCTCATAACAAGACACTGAACGCATATATATTTCAATTTCAACTAAAATTGAATTGAACCGAACGGAATCCAAAATATCACAACTAATAAAAAAGAGCGAGAAATAAAATAGAAAACCAAAGAGACGTGATTTGCGGGAGTAATTTTTTTTCAACATTATCTGGTTAGGTTTGAACGTTGAAATTTAGTATTCATATATATCTTTCACCAAAATTCACACACACACACAATTATATAAGTTCAACATATCCATCTTTTTTTTTCTTTTCTTTTTTTTTTTCTAATCATATCCATCTTTACATGCACTGCATTTCATATGATTGTAAATAGTTACTTGGTTTTTGAGTTTAAACTTTCAGTTGGTTTAAGATCTTGAAAAAGAAAGATGTACATATCCTTTTTCTATTGAGTAATTAATGCTAAAAAAAACTACATTTTAAATTTATCCTATGAATATATAACGCAATGCTGACGTGACAGTATTAATAACTAATTTTTGAATTTTTTTTTTTTTAAACATTGACTAATCAAAGAGTTCGTTGGGACTATCATATAATATTATTGAATAATTATAAGATAAAAATATAGTATCTAACATTACTCTTCTCCCTTTATTTATCTTATTCTTTGTTTTATCAATATATATATTGTCTTTTATTTATTTCTTGAACGGGTGAGTTGGGCAATTGCCTCGTTGAAAGTAACAAAAGTCTTGAGGTCTATGATCTATCTCTGCTAAATATGTAAGAGTTTCGAAATTTTTTTATCAATTGCATCCATCCAAAAAACAAAAAAAAAAAAAGAATAATTATCGGTTATTGTGAGAGCTGCTTAAAAATAAAAAATTGGATTTCTTTTTTAAAAAAAAAAAAAAAATTACCGGCAGATTATTTTAAAAAATGAAGAATAAAAACACAAACTTAGTTTATGTTGATAGCATAATAGAACCAGACAACCAGTAGTATAATAGAGTCGTTTGATTTCATTTTTGAAAGTAAGTATTACATACATGAAATAACTATTCTTTTTTAACAAGTAGAGAATATCAACTGCTTCCTAATTAATAATAATATTATTTTCATTAACACTCTTCATATCTTAATTCTTCATTTGTCAACTAGTCGAAAATTCTCCCTACATTTGGGCGGAGGAGGGAAGACCTCTCCCCCCCAATCCCCCCTTCCCCCTCCCCTTGCTATTTCGAAGGTAATACTCATTTCTCTGGAGGCTTTTTCCTCATCTTTGGAGGATTTATCCACCTTTTTGGAGGCTTTTTATTAGTATCGTAGTTTTTGCCGACTCCATCTCTACCACTAATTGGCCGGATTCCACCTCCTCTCAATGTTCATGGCCCCCAGATCTGCTTTTTGAAGTTTTTAGTTTTGGCTTTTCAAAATTAAATCTGAAAACTTTATAGAGCTTCACTACTTCACGCGCCCCTCCACCGTGTTCCTGGGTTCCTCCGCTTCCTTTTGCTGTTAGCTGCGCCCTTGTCAGTCGGTGGATTTGCTGTGTGCTTTTTTTTTTTTTTTTTAACTATTGCCCTATCATTTATGGCTGATAGAGTAGTTTTGGTGTGGAAGGCTATTTTTCATTACCGAGTTAATAAAAATTAGTGTGAAATTGGCTACCTATGTTATAGGTTTAGTTTGTTTGGAGCAAATCTGTTCTTTCTTCGATATTCTACATGAGTATATGGAAGATGCTGTCATAGTTAGATTTCTTTACTTTATGACTGTCTAAGTTCATAGCTTTTTGTTATGGTTATTTATGTTTTTTTGCTACTTATGGTAGCTTAAGCTCATAGTTTGTAAGAATATTTTGCTCATCTATTATCAATAAATGATGAAAAATTCACACTAAAAAAAAAAAAATACTTCATTTGTCAAAAAAATAATCGCATTCTTTATTAAAAATACATATAAAAATTATATATTTTAAGAACACATATCAATTGAATAGATTCGATTGAAAAAATTCTTCACTCCAATTCAAAAGAAAACTTTGTCTTTCTAAAAATTCAACAATTTATTTTTATATAACATTTTCTTACAGCAGAAATATTCTGTATTCTCCTCGACGTAAACTTATCTTTAATTTAATTTCTCTTGCTGGCCAAGAGTCAGAATGATAATGAACCAAACCGAGGTGGGTCAATCAAAGGAGCAGTTGGTAATGTAGAGGCCCAAGCCCATACAGAACCACACGGGCCAAGATGATAAATCTGTTAGATTAGAATTGTTCAACGTAGGCCCAACGAGAAGTATCACGACCCAAAATTTACCAACGTACGTAGGTCCTTGACTTTTTTTTTTGCACAAAAAAAAATTTACCACGAGAAGTGCATTTAGTTGTACCTTAGTATTTGATAGAATATTACTAAAAATTTATGCATGGTATTAAAACTACTTTCCTATGAACTCCGTTTTTTCCCACTACTGACATTATCCGTCACAAGGATAGAGCTTACACCACTCATGCTGTAATTTTTAAAAGGTTAAGATTGATTTTTGAAAGGCTGAAATTAATCTCAGCCTTTTAAAAATTATAGCACGAGTGCTGTTACAGCACCCAAGCTAAATCCGTCACAAGGATAGAGCTTGGGTGTTGTAACAGCACCCATGCTGTAATTTTTAAAAGATTAAGATTGATTTTTGAAAGGCTGAAATCAATCTTAGCCTTTCAAAAATTACAGCATGGGTGCTGTTACAGCACCCAAACCAAATCCGTCAAAAGGATAGAGCTTGGGTGCTGTAACAACATCCATACTGTAATTTTTAAAAGGCTGAAATTGATTTCAAAAAATCAAAAATCAATCTTAATCTTTTAAAAATTACAACATAAATGTTATTACAACACCCAAGCCAAATCCTTGTCACAAAGCCTCCATGTGCCGCGGCATGCAGCTCCTATCGTTTCTACCAGTGTACAACGTGCAGATTTACCTATTTGTGAAGACTCTGACAACAATGACCTCCTCATGGGCCCTACACGCCACCGTGCATCTCTTTCAAAACTCAACTTTCGACGTTGTTTGATGTCATTTTCCTTGTTAAGTATTTACCTTTCTCTCTCATCTTTCCCTCTTTTCTCTTACATTTTACATTTTCTTGTATTTTTTTTACAGGAATTATTTCAAGGCACATGTTTATTTGACTAAAATATTTAAGTTGAAAAGTCATACCAATGTCCAATATATTTTGATAGAATCATTTTTAAAAAAAATATAGATGAGATGAAAATATGGAACATGCAACATTTGTACAGACTAGCTGAAAATATTATAGATAAACCATAATAAAAGAAAAACCAAAGTGGCAACAACACGTACGTGCGATGAACGCACGTTGATGTGGCATGCATGGGGACTCGGGGAGCTAGCACACATGGAGGCGGGAGTTGGTGGGGGGTGGAGGAGGAACCAACGAGCGTTGTGGAAGGGTGCGCGGGTGGAGAAAGATAAAGGAGTGCAATAGATATGACTTATAGTGCCAAAATAGAGAAGCAAAAAAAAATTACAGAAAATGAAGAAACAGAAAGATGTGAGAGAGGGGAGTACATAACGGTGTGGAGAGTAGAGGAGAGAAGAGAAACCCTATCGAAGATATGGAGTTCAAAGGTTTTCAGAGAGAGGGAGAGAGAATCTTAATGCTATATATTTAGTAGACTATTATACAACTGAGATAATATCGTAATAAAAATCAATTCTTTATTTATTTTTATTTTTTTTACAAATGTTAATCTAATAGTTGATTTTCACTACCACATTATCAAATTAATTATATAACAGTTTGTGTAATAATTTACTAAATAGCATTACTTAAGTTGAAAATGTGCAATAAACTCCAAACACATGTACATATTTGGTTTAGCCTAGTCAGAAATTAAACTTTCTTATGCTATATCATTATATTTAGATTCTAAAACATGACACCCTTAATTACTTAAAGAAATGTTATTTCATATTTTGTGATACATCTCCCATTTATTTTTCGTTCAAATCAACCATTAGAAATGTATGATCCACATAAAAACATGTGCATCCAATAGTTGATTTTAAAAAGAAAAATTATATTCAGCATTTATTGTTGTTCATCTCCCAACATTCGCATTATATGTACCACATTCAAATCTACTTGTTTGTTTTTTATTTTTGTTTTTTTAAAGAAAAACTAAAAATAGGATAATAAAGATAATGCTGGGAATTAGACAACAAAGAATGCTGAATAACATTTATCTTTTTTTTTAAAAAAAAATAGATGAATTGAAATGAATGAAAGATGTACAACAAAATATGAAATATATAACATTTCTCTATTACTATTAAGTGCCAAAACCATCCCATATATGCAATATTTCACAAGCCATTAATCTTAGAGTGTTAATTAGATATGTTGTATTTATTATGGAAAACATTCAGATGTTAATTACTCCCCACATGCAGCTATGCATTTAGCTATTAGCAATTCTTTTTGGATGAATAATAATTATTTGAATTTCACGAGTATATCCCAATTGTTATTTGGAAAATTTTCCAGTTTTTCCTAACCATCCCAACTTCCTTATTCTGCTTCACTTGACTTGGCATTTCTAAAATATCAATATATTTAATTCGTTACGCCTTAATTAACTATTAAATGACACCTTCAAGAAAATAAAAAGCTAGATGGAAGTCGATACAAGATCTAGACAATGCCGACTGGCCGGACTTCTGCTTTCTCTTGAACCGATCGAGGAATCGTGAGAAGAGTGGTCGTGCTTGGAAAATGTTTGGAGTTAATTCCTAAGCTTCTCCTATAAAAAGGCTACAAATTATCATCTTTCATGCAAACACATTATCCTTCATATATAGAAGTACTAGAGATCGAGCAACCTTTCTTCATTAATTATTCTGCAAACAAAGCCAGATGGCGATCAAAATCCCTGCTTTGCTTTTCTTGGGCCTTGTCTTAAGCTTTACGTCTGTGGCTTCTGCCATTTCAGGACCTGCCACTTAGAATGCAATTTATTTTGGTGAGTATCTATTGCACCCTAGCTCTCATTTTCTTCATTCTCTTAAAAAGTAGTGAAGTTTTGGCTAGATTGATACGTTAGGATGTATATTGGCGTAAACAAAGAAGTGGGTCAAATCTGAAAATTTAAATTAGGTTTATATAAAATGCGTTGGATTTTGATATCAAGCTAACGGTAAATCTTAATTTCTATGTGGTGTATATATATATATAGCGTCTGCATGCTACGGGTATGAAGACGAAGGTGTTATGATCGCAGCGGCTAGCGATGACCTGTGGGAAGATGGGGCTCCATGCGGCAGCATGTACACAGTTACGTGCACAGGCGCTACAAACCAAGGAGCACCACAGCCTTGTAGGGGAACAGTCACGGTGAAGATTGTTGATCGTTGCCGATCCCCCGGATGCCAAGTAACCATTGAGCTCTCTCAAGAGGCCTTCTCCGTCATCGCTGATCCTAATGCTGGAAAAATCACCATCGACTACAACCAGTAAGCCTAGCTAGCACATATTCATTGTATTTTTTTTTTTTTTGGAATAACATTCCTTCATTTCAGTACTTTTCCTGCTAGTGTATGTTGGGTAATACTGATTACGCTACTTAGCAGATATCCGCAATGGCCTATTCTATGGCCTGATGATAGTCATTTTCTCTTTGGATGGCTCAACTTATCTAGATATTAGTATTAAATAACTTAATGAACTATTCTCATATATAGTATCAATACATTTTAAAGAAGCACCACGTACAGTACTAAAGTTATGGTTACGTGAAGGTGTGATTATCACTAAGTTAGCCATGCTGATATACAAGCTCAGACATATGAGGCGTAATAGTGTGCGAGGCAGTAAGTTACAAGTGAAAAGAAAAATTCTTACTCGATCAGAAATCATGTTTTTATGTCAAATTTGATGAAAGAAGTTGATTTACGAAATAATTCTCTGAATCATATGTTTTATTAAGAAAGATTAAGAAAATACTTTGAATTCAGCAATGGAAATATATGTTATATATATGCATGTCATATGTTATCTAAGTTCCTAAGTTTTTGTTTAAAAGATTTTCATACCAACCGTTTTTTATTGGTTGAGAATGTTATTTGATAAGTCTTTCACTCACTCTTTGTTTTCTCCTTTTTTCAGGAACTAAGGTGACCAAGATAGGAAGCCGAGATGTTTAAGCTTTCATAAGAAGGCAATGAGTTGCATTCACACATATCTTTATTTTTCTATTTTATGACTTTAATAAGTGCCTTATGGCACGTTTGGAAAATCATTGTGACTATTTTAGTTATGTTATGGAAATTTTAATGTAATTTGACCTTATGCTTCCTAAAACATTTTCTTATGGCATGCATAATAGTAGCTTATGAGTGCTATAGGTTCTAATAAGTAATCTTTGCGCCTGCTTTAGAGTTAGCTAAATTGGGCCCTCTTGAAGTGTCACGTACATCAACTCTCTCTCTAGCATTGGAGTAATTCTGATTTTGGAGTTTGCCAACAAAATGTTGATTGGAATATCTAAAAAAAAACACAAAAGAGTAGAAAACCACGAAGAGAGCATGTACGCAAATGAACTAACGAGCCCTAGTGACATTCGACTAATGTTATATACAAAGGAAAATATATTTTCTACAAATTGAGTTAAATGAATTTCTTCCATCTCAGTTTATAAATTTGTTATTTATTTTTTAGCACGTGAGAAGTACATGATTTTTTTTATTAGTATGTGATTAACATATGATTTTTTAATAGAATGATTAAAATAAAAATATGTACTTCTCACATATTCAAAAAAAAATATGAAAATTTTATAAAAAGAGTTAGAAGAAATTCCTCCAATCTAATTTAGAGAAAATTTTTGTCCATAAAGTTTTGCTTCAACTCAGTATATTAAACTGATATATATCCTTAGAGTAATTGATTCTCGTATGTATTTTTAATCAACTCAATAGAGATGTCATTTAATAAATTAATTGAAAAAAAAAAATTAAAAAGAAAAAATTGTTCAAAGTCAAATGCACAAAGAAAAGCCAGTAAACTCTGTCACATAAGCATAATAAGATATTTATGCGATATTGGTGTATTATATAGCATTACTCATTTTGACATCCAAATAACTTCAAGCATAAGCAAATTACTGCACATTGTTCGGTATGTGCCTTATGTGTCACCAACTTTTTTTTTTTAATAAATAATGTTATATATCACACTTTTATTTTATTTTATTGAAGTATTCTGATCAACCGGTCTTCAATTTTTCTAATCCAAAAAATTGTTTAAAAGTGTCGCGTCAGCAATTTCGTTTTATGTAACATTTTCTAACAACAGAAATATTATGGACTCTCCTCGACCTAAACTTGTCTTTTATTTCTGTTGCTGGCCAAGAGTCGAATGAACAAAATCGAAGGTGGGTCAATCAAAGGAGCAGTTGTCAATATAGAGGCCCAAGCCCATACAGAACTATACGGGCCAAGATGAAAAAGCTGTTATCTTTTAAGTGCTTTTTTTTTTAGTTCTCTTCAAACCTCTTCTTTA
>FXXK01000023.1:1920882-1958370 GCA_900184695.1 Betula pendula | reverse complement strand
CTTTTTTAGATCTGGCGAACTCCTATGTTCGGTTCCGCACAGCAAACCCGGCAGAACCCCTGGGTTCGATTCCGGTCTAAAAGGAGCTCTGCCGACCTCCAGGGTTCGACTCCCACATGGTAAGGTTAATGACCTGTTATGAAGAAGGGACAAGCCCCATTATGGCTAGCATTTATGATCGCCGACCTCGGTAATTGTGCCCGCAAGTTACCGATGCCTACTAAACCCATCAAGGCATGATTGATGTGACAAGCAAACAGGAATTTACATATCGTGGCCATTACGTCCACGGCACGTGGATTAATCTTTAATGACCCGCATGGCATAGTCGATTAAAAGAAAACACAGGGGCCCACAGAAAGGCTTCATTAATGAGCCTCGGGAAGCAGCCACTATATAAGGGAGGAGGATAGGTTCGGCAAAGGTACGTATGTTTTTGACAAAAGAATCACTCTAAGTCTTTTCTCTCAAAAAAAATAAGAATCTGACTTAGGCATCGGAGCTATCCCCGCCGGCAACCCCCGGCAAGCTCTTGTGTCTGACGTTTTCTCTGTTCTCAGGTTACCGTACAGCCGGAGTCGAAACAAACTGCTTCAACACCTATCATATAAAAGAGCCAAAAATAATTTCATATAAAAAACTTGGCTCCATATACTACGAGTAGATGCAACATATATAAATTTAAATCACAAGAATATTAAAAAAAACATACCGGTCACTGAGAACCATTTTAAAACAAGCACATCGAGCGTACCAATTGCTGCTATAGCTTATCTCATTCTTCCAATACTAACATATACATATGGAGTAATGTCTTCCCTCAAACTAATATTTTATTGTTAATGCAGTCTTCAAACTATTAATAATGTCAATGTCTATCTAAATTACCAAAAAATATTAATGTCCCCAAAGTTAGGAAATAAAAATAAAAATGGCCCCAAAACTAAAACTAAAAAAAAAAAAAAAACTAAAATGAATCAAGGAGCAGGAGTTTAAGAGGGACCATTATAACAGTGTGGTTTGTACTTCAAATAAGGTGGACTGGTTGTAATTATAAAAATAGAATAACCGCTTGTATATCCCTAGCTAAAGAGAAGACGACAATTTTAAAAGATACATTACTTTTCGGAGAATTCAAGAACGATTTAGGTTCTCCCTTTAGCATTACTTGTTCTCCGAAAACACAAAAATGATTCCGCAATTTTTTAATAAGACAAAAATGTCTTTATCAATTCAACAAAAATGAAAAATAGAATAATTTTTTAATTTTATTTGTTTCAAAATAATTTTATTAAAAACAAAAATCTTTATACTTTTTTTTGAAACAAAAATTAAAATTGGTCGATTAGGTAGTGATTTAAATAAGAAATTATATTATATTTAATTTTTAGTTATTTTTTAATTGTTAGTTTTAGTTTTTTTTCTTGAGAATTTTAATTTTTTTTATAAGGATATTTATGTTTTTGAAAAACATTAACAATTGTTTAATTATTTGAAAGGACAATATTAATCGAGTAATTGTTTGATAAGACGTGAACTTACCTTTTTTTTTTATTTGGTAAGTAAACAGTAATCACTAAATTTGGTTTGCACTATTTGTGCTCGGCATTTTTTTATTTTTTTTTATCAATTTAGTGAGGCTGCTGATGAAAATTTCCATATAATAAGCCCTACACGATTTTAACAAGCAAACTCGTGTGCGGCGTCCTCCTTGCTTGAACCCAAAGTCCTCATACGGGTGAGGCCCCAATGCTGCAAGGCCCAAGCGAATATTCACACCCTCATTTACAGGATTCAGCAGATAGCTAAAGCTTGCTCAAAGCTTGCTCATATGATGAATCAAGAACATCATCAGAAGTCAGAAATAGTACCAAAAATATGTATTAAGAAAGTTTCAATATATATATATACATTGGGCGATATCGTCATGCGGGATCATCATCTGAGACAAGCATTTGTGGAAATGGGATTTGCAGTTGACATTGCTAGAGTATATTTGAATTATACTGAAATTAGAGATTTGATGAGGATGAAGATTAGGTTACTCTGAAGTTATAGATTTGATGAGATTCAATCAACTTAAATTAAGAGATTTGATTATAATTATATTAGATTCAAATCATATGTAAATTTTATAAATAGAACATTTTGTGTTGTGAAAGTATCAATTTAATAAAAGCATAATGTAGCCCTTTAGGGCTTTAATATGTGGACATAAGTCATATAGATCAAACCACCTAAAATCTTTGTGTCTCTATTTTTATTATTATGATTTTCTTTTAATTTATTTTGCATTATGTTTTTTTATATATATAGTATCAGAGCTATTGGGCCATTGGCTAACGCCAGTTTTCGATTCTAATGATCCTGTGGATTTTTTTTTTTTCAACTTTTTTTTGTTTTGCCTTTCATGATTCTTCTCTAGTGGTGCTCACAAATTTTCTTTGATAATGGTGCTGCGACAAAGGCGCGGGAGCAATGCACATCCGATTCATCTCGGACCCTATTGGCTTTGCTTCGTCTCCGCGAGCTCGTATTCCAGCCCATACAGCAAGCGTACGGCCATCTTGCAGTTGTTTACAGCAAAAATGAGCGTTTCGTGGTATACGTGACCTTTTGGTGGGATTCCCTCATTGTCTTGATTTTCTAGTTCTCACGTTGTCAATAGTTTTGGAGTTTTCAACCTCAAGGGTGATGCAGTGAGAAGTTTTACAAAGATCAGCGTATAGATTTCTCTTCAGCGACAAAACATTCTATATCAATTTAATATATTAAATTGGAGTAATTTTCTTCAATTCAATTTAAAGGAAAATTTTGTCCATTATGAAAAACTAAAATAGTGCAACAATTTATGGCTAAAAAAAAGTGTGTTAAATTTTTATGAAAAGCGATTAGCGCTTAATAACCGACATTCGATAACCACTAGTTGCGGTTATTTAAAAATAAATAACCATCTAAACTAGTTGCGATTGCGGTTCGCAACCAGTTATACACCCTTAGGTGGGATGGTCTTTATGCACTTTTCACTACCATTGACTTGGATTTGTACTCATACAAACATAGTGACTGGAATAATTAGGACCGGGGATGACATTTCTTCAAATGATCATTATGGGTTGAATTTCTTAAAATGTATTTGTATCAAAGCTATTTCTATCTTTATTTTGTTATTCTGGCATTTTCTTTAATTTAATATAAAAAAAAAAAATTTCAAGAGAAACCCATAACTACTCATGACCAGCATGAACTGCAATGCATAGAGGCCCAATGAAAATTATGTCTCCAGGTGCATTCCTCAAAACTTACTATTTTATAGTTCTCGCAACAATGATTTAGAAAAGTTTAACCACATCAATAACCAAGGAACAACAACCATCGAAAGCATCTCAATAGTGAAACCCACCAGATTGTTGCATGCAGATGCAACATGCGGATCCCTCTCCCCAAAACCTTCTTTAGCTTCTTGTAGCGCAGAAAGGAAGAACTTTTCAGCCTGCTCCACTTTTCCCTAGCAGAAAACAAACAAAATACAAAAATCATGAGATAGTGCAACAAACCACATAGAATAGCAAACAAAAGAAAGAAATTTGGTTAAAGTATATGTCCGGTCCCTGAAAAAAGTACCCAAATTTCAACTTCATCCTTGGTAAATATTTAGTGTCAATTGGTCCTTGTGTTTTCTCAAATGAATCATTTTAATCTTTTAGCATTACAGCGCACATGGTATGACTGAAAATGCTGATGTGTTCTTTTGTTTGATAACATGGCACATAAGATATTGGACATTAGTCTAGTAAGCAAACCAACAAATATGTGAAGGGCACTTTCATAAATACAGAACCAACCCCCCGAAGTTCCAACACTCGTATTCTTGCTTCTTCTTTGAAGATCAAAGACCCTTCTTTCTCTCACATGCAAGGACATTGTAGAAAGATCTAACATCGAACAACCCTTTCGTAGAAGATACACGCCAACGCTTATCTTCACCACCCTATCTAAATATAAAGGAGTCAACAAATTGAAGAACGAGGTAAAAGCGTTTATCTCCCAATCATTAGCTGCTTTGATCAAATTAACATTCCACCGATGAGAGTCGCTAGAGAACTCCAAAAGATCTACCATGGAATCATCCTTACTAAGGGCCAAACTAAACAAATCCGGATATGCTGTCTTAAGGGCCTAATCCCCACACGACATGTCATGCAAGAATCTAATTTTGTAGCCACCATTGATTACAAATCTAGTTGACTACAAAGTTTGGAGCCATGACCTTAGGGATCTTCTTATAAAGCTCAAACGGTTTGAAATACAATTTTAAGGAAGATGGAAAAGAGATTGGTGGGATGGAAGAAATTATGGCTCCCTAGAGGAGATTTACTCTTATTTAGAGTATGCTTTCTAGCTTACTTATCTATTTTTATCTTTACTCGCCATCCCTTACAATGTTGCAAATTGATCAGAAAAATTACCAAAGGATTTTTTATAAAATGGAATAACTTATGAATTTAAATTACATTTGGTGGACTGCAATATGTGTGTTATTTCATTAGATCAGGTGGACTGCAAGTTAGAAAATTGAGCACGTTTAATCAAGCAATAGGGGGAAAGTAGTTGTGGTGATAGGGTAAGGAAGAGGACCACTTATGGAGACAGGTCATAAACAGAAAATATGGTGAACTTTGGGAAGAATAGACTTCGACTTCGGTTTGTGGGCCTCATGGTTTAAGTTTGTGGAGAAGTACTAGAAGTGAATGGGAGAGACTTTCATATTTTGTAAATTTGAGATAGGGGATCGTATGAAAGTTTGGTTTTGGCATGATGTGTGGTGTGTTGAGGATTATCTTGAAAAATCTATTCCCCAATTCGTTTTTGATAGCTGAGGATAAAAATATTTCTATAGCTTCATATCTGCGTATTTCAGGAGAAGAGGACAACGATTGGAATCTTCATTTCATTAGAGCATTTCCAAGATTAGGAATTAGAGTCAATTAGACTTTTAGTTTAAGTTACTGCATTCTAATTCTCCCTCGGACAAAGGTGAGGATAGATTGTGTTGGAGGTTGACTAGCAATGGAAAAATCGATATGCTGTCTTATTAAGATTAACAGTGCTTTCTTGGAAGTGTACATGGGGAGTTAAAGTACCTCGAAAAGTTGCTTTCTTCATGTGGACTACAGCTTTAGGTAATCTTTTGAGAGTGAACAATCTGAGTAAGAAGAAGAAGACTATTGTTACTTGGTGTAGTAAGTATAAATATAGCAAGAATCGGTGGATGTTAATCAATTCACTGTAGAGCCTCTTGGGAGTTGTCAGCCTTGGTATTTTCTATTTATCCGGTGCATTGAGCAATGCCTAGAAAGGTTATTGAGGTGTTTGCCTCTTAGAAGAGGAAGCTTGGGAGTCCTATACGACATAAAATTTGGAGTGCAGTTCCATTATGTGTTATAGGCACGTAAAGAAAGTGGAAAAATTGTAACTTGACTAGTGTTTAGCTCCCTTTAAGTTCCCTTAAGTCTATTATCTTCTGACAATCATATGACTATACACAATTGTTTTAGACAGTCTACCATGCTATTCATTTCTTGAATTTGTTAATCCCCTTAATTTTAGATTGTAGCTTTTGGGGATCCACTTGTACCATAGTTTTACTTTGTTTCTAACAAATTTATTACTTATCAAAAAATAAACAGCAAGAAGAAAAAGAATCACCAGAAACACTTCCACAACCATTCTAGAAAGTATGCAAACCCGATGGAAACCAGACCAAAATCCTAGCTTTAGGTATATGAATCGTATACAAAACTACTCACATCAAAAGCCAATAGCTCAAAAAGATATCTCTAGTATGTATATATATATATATATATATATTAAGAAGAAAAAGTGTAATCTAGAGAATATTTCGGGTGTGTTTGGAAAAAAATTTCAGAATTGATTTTTGCTTCTCAAATGCTGAAAACTCTTTTCAAGTATCAATTATCAAACAGATTTTCAAATGTGACCCCCACCAGTAACATACTTTCCAAAACAGACCACAAAATACTTTTCAAAAAACAAAACACTTTTCACAGAATACTTCTAAAAAAATCAAACACAAAACACTTCCCAAAAAATAATTACCAAGAACGTCCGGCAATCCCGCAATGGTGGCTAGAAACTTCTGACAACCCCGTGTTGGCCACCACGAACTTTTGGTGCATCTAGGTGGCCGCCTTGAACTTCCGGTGGAACCACGGTGGCTGCCATGAACTTCCGGTAGCATCGTCATGGCCTCTATGAACTTCTAGCAAAGCCGCAGTGGCCGCGCCATGAATTTCCAGCGACTTTGTGGTGGCCATAAGGAACATTTGGGGGTCCCCCAATGGTCGCCAAAAACTTTTGGCAGCCCGCCATGGTCACCATGAATTTTCAGCAACCCCATAGTGGCCACCAGGAACATATGACAGCCTTGTGATGGCCACCAAGAATGTTTGGTGGCCCTAGATAGCTGTCAGGAATGTCCGAAGGCCCCGCAGTGGCCGCCATGAACTTTCGGCGGCCTCACGGTGGCCGCCAAGAACTTCTAGCGGCCCCCCCAATGGTTACCATGAACTTCTGACGATTCTGCCATGGCCGCCAAGAACTTTTGAACTTCTGAAGGCACCGCGGTGGTTGCTCAAAATGTTCGGTGACCTCACAATGGTTGCCAAGACTGTCTGGTACGGACACCATGATGGCTACCACCAAGCGACCACCATCGTAGAGGTAAACTGCAATACTTTTTCTTTTATTTTGGGGAACCCTCTTCATTTTTTTATTTTTCAAAATTTTACCAAACGAATTTTCATTTGTGGGCCCTACATACAACACTTTTTTCAAATGTGACCCCACAAAATCAATTCTCAACTTTACCTTTTTAAAAACCCAAAATTCTTCTCAAAACTTTACCAAACCGACCCTTTATAATTGAATTGTCATTTCAAATTTCAAAGTCTAAAGAATAATCAAAAAACTATTATTAAAAGTCCATGATGAATGATCTAATTCTCTGACCCTATGAGGAAGAAGTATACCAGCACGCGCACATATAACAATCCATAGACAAGGTTCCTCTGGTTCATGCTCCAAGTATAATCTCCAGAACCATATTCATAGGAAAATTTTGTTTCTCCTGCAACAAACAATGGCTATGAGTAAAGCAAGACTACTTCTAGACATCTTAGTTGCATTGTTAGAATAGAAAAGGCATCACTAAGATGATAAATCTAATTACATTAGCAGCAACCCTAAACTTCATGAATCAAAACAATGCATGAACGACTTGGAATCAAAAGTGCTCATGTCACTTAATATAAATTACTATGTTGCTTATAAAAAAAAAAAATTATTATGTTGTGCTCTCACACTCAGGTTAATACTAATAACAAAATTAGACAAACCTAATCTATAGACTTAATATCTTTTGCTGACCTAATCTATATAACAAAATTAGACAAACATAAAAAATAAAAATAAAAAAATATTTTAAATTAACAAATAAAAAGTGGCTGGTGGTGGAGGGGTGGCAGCCTCCACCCCTCACAAATGAGGGATGGCCACCACCACCCCTCTTTTTTTTTTTTTCTTTTTTTCCTTTTTTTTTTTGCAATTAGGGTATGTAATTTTGTAAGGTTCCATCAGAAAAATGAACGGAATATATACGGAATTGGATGAAAGGTTATATTTGATAATAGTCCAAAGCTCAATGATCTTTAAAAGAAAATTTAAAGCACAGAGAGCAATTTGAATCAACCCTAAACCATAGGAACCAATTAAGTCATTCCCACATATATATGTATGAACTATATTAGCAAGAATATTAACTTACAAAAGTAGTAATTGACATTTACGAGATGTATGCGGATGGCGATAGAAACATAAGAAAAGATTAAATCTTATGTGTTTTTCTTGTGGGTAAGCGCTACACACACATACGACAAATCTTGAACCCATGACTTCACCTTTCACTCAATTCTTATAGGGAAGTATCATCAGTAGCATTTGAATATGGATGAAATGTAAGAACACAGACCAAAGACTTCGCATTGTTTGGTGTGGGGGGGGGGGGCGGAGGCTGAAAGGTCTGCATATCATTTGGTAAAGGTAACAAACTATGTACATCAAAGGGGGAAGGGCAGATTGGAAAGCAACCCATATCAGCCATGAAGTAGTTTAAAGAGTAAGAAGTTGACACCTTATGAAAAGAATTCCAGAAGCACCATAATCAGGGGTGTAGAAATGATTTGATCCTCATTAGATACCTACTCTACCGGCCTTTTTTCTTCTTTTTCTCTTTGGGGAAGGGTAAGGGTAAGGAGTTGGTTCAAGGAAATGATTATAAAAAAGTGCGGAAAAATGGACCAACTAAAGTCCACAAAGTACCACCAAAAAAAGAACAAAGAAAACCAATAGCCCACCTAGAATGAACAGAAACTAAAACACTATAGAATGCAGTCTTTCATGAACAACTTTCGAATTGGAAGGCATCCAAATTATGGCACTCTTCGATTCTAAAATGGAAACATGCTTGCTCACTACTAGTACATGGGGATGGGGTATTCATCCCACTGTTCCAACTTCCATCTAACATGGTCAAATGCGTTATGGTCCCTAATTGTCAATTGGGCCTATATATCAAGAACACCATAAACGTACATTATTTTCTCAGAACCGCCCACACCCATAACTTGGCATATGCATTCAGTGAAGCCCTCAAAAGAAGAAAGAAAAAGACTATCGCTTACTGGAGAGTGAAACGGGGAAGACATAGCGGGTTGTTCGGCCAGCAGAGGAGGCTGTTGGAGAGGGGAAACCGATTCTTCTGAGAAAAATTGCTGCATGATCGTCGCAGAAACATCTCTATCAAGCTTTTATAAATGCGGAGGAGAAATAGAGAATTTCTTCGAAGGGTGTGGGTTTTTCACTCTAGTTTTGGTTCTTAAACCCTCTAGAGTAGTGGGAGAGGGGTTTATCTGGAACTGGAAGGCAGTGTTTGAAATTGGGGCGGTGATGGGTCAATGAGACCCGCCCAACCCAACTCGGATCTCATCATTGGGCGGGTTTACACGTGAAACCTGCCTAGACTAATATTGGGTCTACAGGAGACACAAAGCCTATTCATTGGGCTTTACTAGGCTTTCAAGTCCATTTTTTTGGTCTCACAGGTTTTGTCTTGTACCATCACTCTATGTAGGATTGTGTTCTTACGGGTGTAATTAATGAGTCGTGTTAGGCGTCCGTCTGCTAGCGTCCGTTTTGGACAAAAAAAAAAAAAATTAATTTTTTTCATTAAAAAACATGCTTAAATTTATTTGATCCCCATTTTTTTTTTCTAAAGTTATGAAATGGGGAATGAAATAAGCCTGAACCTGTTTTTGGTTAAAAAAAATATTTTGTCTTATTTTTTATCCCAATAAAAAAATTTCTCTTGCGCCAATTCTATGATGCCCACAGTTGCATTGGAGGTAGGAAACCCTTCTCTAGAGGGCATATGGTAAAGTTGACCATCACACTTATCTTACTTGTTTCTTTGATGTATGCTCAGATTAGATATACACTACAAGCACCCAAACAAGTAACCAATAACCAAACCATATAACTATACGTTTTTAATTAATCTCCTTAAAGTCCATTGAAAAAAAAAAAGCTGACGTAATGTTGGGGGAAATTTTACGGCTCATAATTTAGTTAAAGTCGTAGTTATACATGTCATAGACGATATTTGGTTTAAAGACATTTTAAACTGTATTTGTGATATTTTGTTAGAGCAATATGCTCTATTTCATAATCAATGAATGAAATTAAAATGATTATTTTTTAAAAAAAATATATATTGTGATTAACACAAGGATTATATCTCTTATCCCTCTATATATGTGACATTTAAAATTAATAAAAATTCATTAGTAATTTATATCAAATTTAATAATAATTTTAAAAGTCATCTAATTTTTTAGGATAAAAGATCAAAAAAAAAGAGAGAGAGAAAAGTCCTAATTTTAGGATTAATCATACTTTTAGAGAACAGCTTAACCCAATATCCATGAACCGTTGGACTATCTTTCACCTTTTTCTTATTTCATTTTTAATCTTAATTTACCAAAAAACAAAATCTAATGATGGAACCAATATTTGTATGATACAACTGCAAGATAATTACCCTAATTAATATTAAATAAAATTTATAACAATCTGATACTTTTATATTTTCGAAACACTATTAGTCCATTCGTTATTAGGGCTAACCTACTTCATTTTTTTAAGTATGGTACACACCTTTTTTTTTTTTTTGCGGACTAACCGAACCAGTGAACTGTGAACAACTAGAAAATGTTTATCTTTTTTCCTTTTTTTTTCAAAGTGATGAGGAGAAAAGGGGAAATGTATAGTTTGTTCTTCATGATACTATTATATTGGTTTGACAACTGGCATTTAAATTGACATAGACATAGCACTATTTAACACTCTGGGCTCTATTATTGACTTAATCGTGAATGAACCTATTAAATGTGGTTTTTTTTTTTTTAATGACCAAGCATCTCCACAAAAAATAGTAAAAAATATATATATATATATAAAAGTAATAAGTTTTTTAAAAAACAAAACAAAATATCATCCCCTTTGTTTTTCATTTTTTAAAAAATTTATAAATATATTTTTGTCTTATTTTTTTTAAAAAAAAATTATAATCATTTTTATTTTATTGCTAGCCTTAATAGGACATTAACATAATTAATAGTTTAAAAAGAGGTTGATAATAGAATGATACTATACATATTTTTTTTTCGTACATTTTAATATTTGGCTCCCTAAAACAAGAATTTTCTCAAAATAAGAAGTCATTTCAGAATACTCAACAGGTTGAGGAAAAGGGTTAAGGGTGTGTGTTATTATCGGTTTTATAACACCATTAATGAGGGAAACGAAGTCAATCCTGCTTTTGTGGAAAAGGATCCTCTCCATTTCAAACGAAATGGGAGGAGCCGGTCGATGCAAACTGACCGATTTTTTTGTAATTAAAATCAATTTTTAATTTAATTACAAAAAAAATTGATTTTAATTACAAAAAAATCGGTCAGTGCAAACTGACAGGCTCCTCTCCATTTCAAACGAAATGGAAAGGATCCTAATTTTGCTTTTTGAGGGGTAAAAGGGAGAGGATCCCCATTAATGGAGAGGATCCTTGTCCATTAATGCGCAGCCACTGCCAAGGAGACAGGGAGCCATGAGCCATGTGCCATGGTCTAGTCAAAAGGCTTTTCAGCTACGATTTTTCCAGAGCTAATTTTTTATAAATTAGGATCCTCCATTTCATTTCTTTTGAAATGGAGAGGATCCTTTTCCATTTTTTATGCTTATGCACAAAATACTCGTCAACATTTAAAACAGAGCAATTTAATTACAAATAATAATAATAATAATAATAATAAAACTCTGCTGCGTCTTCTTGTGTTGTGTGTTTTTTTTTCAATAATTTATCAATTCCTATAAAAGAGAAATTTCTTCCATTAATATATCATATTAAGCTCAATAAAATGATTAAATAATATTTCAAAACTATTATAAAATACAAGAATTAGTGAAAACAAGTTATAATAATATTTATTTTTAATTAACAAAAAATATGCACATTTAAACTATTATTATTTATATTAAACTATTTAGTATATTATACTATTTATTATATTAAACTATTTAGTATACTAAATAGTTTAAATTAAACTAATTTGTTAAATCTTATAAATTTTTAAACATATATCATATATGTTATTCATTATATTTATTTATACATTATATATAAGTATATAATATCTTTTATTGAAATTTGAACTTACTTAAACACTGTAATGGTAATATTTAGTGTATAAATAACAGGTTTTCAGTTTTTTTTTTTAATTAAAATAAATATTATTATAACTTTTTTTTTATTAAAATAAAACCGTAATTTGTTCATTAAAATCATAATTTAGGTTTTAAAATCACAAATGCCTACATTTTGAAAGCGTTAGGTGGCGCGCAGTGTCTGAGTACAGGATAAAGTAAAGAAAATTTATACTATCATTTAATTTGTTTCCAAAAATGCTCCATCATTAACGTCTATGTATTTTAGTTTCTTCTGTCATTTTTTCATCAACTTTTTAGAATTCAAACTTGTGATGTGATAACCTGAGACGGTGGAAAAATAAGAGACAGCAGGGTGTGATGACCTGAGACTGTTGAGAGTCAGCAAGGAATCAGAGGAATTAGCTTTGTTAAATTCAATACCATGTTTGAATAAAAATAAAAGGGTTCAATTCCTTGTTCTATCTAATCCTCTGTCATTTTTTGAATAAATAATTTCTGTTATCTTCTGAGAAAGCAAACTATGAAGGTCTCCTACATCCCTTATCATATAAACAATTGATAATTTATCCAAAGTGTTCATAAACAATTGATAATTTATCCAAGGTCTCCTACATTCCTTTTTTTTTTTTTTTATACATAAAAAAAAATAAAGAATCGTACCAAAAAATCTGCATACAATAATTCACATTCAAAGTTATTTTGTAGGTATCTAAAGTTTGTTTTAAATAAATTTTATTAATGAGGTTGTTTTAAGGATTTACCATGGGTTGTTTAAATTATTATTTTTTATCTAAAATAGTTTATCGAAGTATTATTTTTTTTAACTAGTGGCTTTTTAAGTGAGCTTTGAATTAAATGTGTACTTTGTTGTTTATTTTAGAGAAAAATTCACTTAACCCTTTAACTTTCATCACTTTTGTAATTATCCTTTTAAAATTAAAAAACTCTAAATTTAGTACATCGAACTTTTAATTTTTTGTAATCTCACCCATCCGTTAATATTTTTCATAAAATCCTAACGAAGGTCATAAAAATTTTCAAAATAATCCTAATTTTTTTTTAAAAAAAAATTATTTAATTAAGGTAATTTTATAAACTTTACAGGGGTATAAAAGTCATTTTATCCTTTAGCCGGCTAATTTAACCCCAAACCTTAAGGAAATGGATGATATTGCAAAAAATTAAAAGTTCGAAGCACTAAATTGAGAGTGTTTGAATTTTAAAGAGTAATTACAAAAATGATAAAAAATTTAGAGGGATTAAATAAAGTTATTCCTTTATTTTTTTTAAATTGACATGTGAATACTATTGTGAGTAATACTAGGAGCATGACTCTTCTCTTTCAAAAGTGACATAACTTTGAAAAATTAATCAAAATTCATTAGTGATTTATATCAAATTTAATGTTTATATAAAAAGTCACATAATTTTTGGGGATAAAAAATGAAAAAAGATACAAAATTCCTACTTTTAGAGAACAGCTTAACCCAATCAATATTCATGAACCGTTGGACTATCTTTCCCCTTTTTCTTATTCATTTTTAATCTTAATATACCAAAAAAAAAATTATAATGATGGAACCTATATTTGTATGACACAACTGCAAGATAATTATCCTAATTAATATTCAATAAGATTTCTTAAAAGCTATTTGTCCATTCGTTATTAGGGCTAAACTAACTTCGTTTTTTAAGTACGGTACAACCTTCTTTGTTTTTTTTTTTTGGCCGAGCAACCGAACAACAACTAGAAAGTGTATATAGTTCGTTTCCATTACTTCTCTCAGTTCTTAGTCAGAATCAGTTTCTTTTTCCGTTTGCCCAGTTGGCCTTCAAAACTTAAACCCAGAGCTTTGGCCTTCAAAACTTGTTGGGAAATATTTCCCTCAATCCAGCCCATCTACATAACTTCTACTGGTGGGTTGATTAAAACCCATTGGGCCTCAGTTTCAGACTTCTCAGTCTCGGTCTCAGACTTCTCAGCCTTCTCAGTCTCGGTCTCAGACTTCTCAGTCTCGGTCTCAGACTTCTCAATCTCGGTCTCAGACTTCTCAGCCTTCTCAGTCTCGGTCTCAGACTTCTCAGTCTCAGTCTCAGACTTCTCAGCATTCTCAGTCTCGGTCTCAGACTTCTCAGCCTTCTCAGTCTCGGTCTCAAACTTCTCAGCCTTCTCAGTCTCGGTTTCAGACTTCTCAGACTTCTCAGTCTCAGTCTCAGACTTCTCAGTCTCGGTCTCAGAGTTCTCAGCCTTCTCAGTCTCGATCTCAGACTTCTCAGCCTTCTTAGTCTTGGTCTCAGACTTCTCAGCCTTATCAGTCTCGGTCTCAGACTTCTCAGCCTTCTCAGTCTAGGTCTCAGACTTCTCAAATTTCTCAGTCTCAGTCTCGGTCTTAGACTCAGCCTTAGTCTCAGTCTCAGTCTCGGTCTTAGACTCAGCCTTAGTCTCAGTCTCAGTTTAGTCTTAGTCTCAGCCTCAGCCTGCCTCAGCCTGCCTCAGCCTCAGCTTCAGTCTCAGTCAATTCAGGAAGCCTAATCTAGAAAGAGTTATTATCGATATTAAACATTATAATGAGATAAAGCAACGATGTGCACAGGTCCATGAAGATACGTCCTTATCCCGATGTGATAAGGACAAAAGGAAGAAGAATTATTCCCCAAAAATGAATACTATTGCGATTAGCTTTAGTCCTTGATAATCCTAGATAAACTCTTATCTCATCTAATTGGGGATAAGAATTCTACTCGGATTTCAACTAACAGTTCTATTCATATTCAAATAAGAGAATTCTATTCAGACTCAAATAAGAAGATGCCTAAGCTGAATAAACTCCTAACCTATAAATAGGCCCATACTATCAGGTATCAATAGACTAAAATCTCTGCGCTCTTATTTTCTAAAGAATCAATATCTCAGATACTGACTTAGGCATTGGAGTGGGATCTAGCCGGCACCCCGGCAAGCCCCTTTGTTCATGTCCTTTGTTCATGTTTATTGTTTTGCAGCTATCAAAGAAACTCTCAATGAAAGCACACGTCACCATACCGGAAACTGTACCAACAAAACTCAAACCCAGCTTAAGAATGAACCGCTCTCGCTCCAGCGCTGGGGCTGCTCCTTAGTCATTGGCCTCTTTTGCTTCTTGGCCTCCTTTGCTTCCACGTCTCCTTTCTCCATCTCTCAAAATGTCTTTCGATATGTATAAGAAGATTCCCATTCTACCGAAGAAACTAAAAAAATCGGTGGAATTCTCAGATCCTGGAAGTATGCAAACTGTGATGATCTCGCCTGTTCGTTGACACCTTAATTCAATGGTAAGTTTTTCATGCTTTTCTTTCTTTATTTCTTTTGTTTTTAATTTTTGTTTTTTAATTTAAAAAATGAATAAAATGCTTTATTATTATTATGATTAAAATTTATTTTTTCTGTTTTTTTTTTTGTTTTTTGTTTTCGTACAGTGCATTCGTGAATTTTTAGATTATTTGGGAGCGTTAAATGCAAATGAACAAAATCTATTCAATATATGGAACCTTGACCCTCACGGAAAACTAATTAGCTTTGGAGAGAGTGGAAGAAGAATGGTGAGGAGTATTGCCCATTATCTCCGTAGCCTCTTCATACTTCTTCCCTGTACCGCGGAGATGTGTTCCGTAGAGTTCACATTGAAACAAATTTCATGACGGTAACTTTCCCTTTCCAACCTGTGGACGACAGGACTAATATTTGACTAGGTATACAGAGGGATACAGAAGATTTTAGACACGTGGTGGCACAGCTTGTTGGCATTTGTGACTTGAATCAAGTCAAATTTGCTGCCTTGTAATCTTTCCAAGTTTGCTGCCTTGAAGTGGGTTGGTGGCTATTGCATCCTTTGATGACTTCTTACATGTGGGTTGGTGGCTATTGCATCCTTTGATGACTTCTAACATGTGGGTTGCTAGGCTATAAAATGGCCTTGGCCATTCAGTTGTTTGATATCAAGAGTTGAGAGAAAAGAAGTAGAGTAAGAGCAAGAGAAAGAAAGAGAGAAAGAGAGAGAGAGAAAAACTGATTCCTAAATCAATTTCTGGAACCTCCGTCCAGACTTGATCAACGGCTCCGATCAACGAGCGTTGGTGGTCCGATTGAGCTGAAAATTGGTGGGCATGTTCATGACACGTGAATCTTCATTGTGAACGGTGGAGATTGGATTCTGAGCATTCGGCACTGGTTTTCCAGAGCCCGGACAGCATCCTCTATTTTTTGGGTGAGATCTCTCCTTACTTCTTGTAGAAGTTGACAAGTTCCAATTATTTAGTTCCTCTTGTGTGTGAGAGTGAACTTGGGTGTAATTGGGGTCCTTCGGGTTTGAGTATTTTTCTCTGTAATGCTCTTTGTACTCCACTCTCTTTGATAGTGAATTTCTCCGGATCGTCTCCAACAGTGGATGTAGGCTTGTTAAGCTGAACCACTTAAATCTTGGTGTCGTGTGTAATCTTTTGATTTAATTTTTGCTTTCTTCTTATTAGTTGCATCTCACGGGTCTTGGAGGAAATAAGTAATATTTCCTAACACTTCTCACCCTCTTCTCCCCTGCTGTTTTCCTGGCTTTGCTCCTTTTATGGGGTTCCTGTGGATTGAGTTTTTTTTTTTTTCATGATGTGCAGGGGATTCATGGTTGTCATCAAAGTGGAGAGTTCAGTGGGAACAGTGATAAAATGTGGAGACAATTTTCAGTTTACTAGTTTTAATAGATTTGACAGAATTTGGTAAGTAGTTATTTTATTTTATTTTTTAATTTTATTTTGGAATTGTACTCAACTTGAATTTAAACTGGATCTTCTGGTTGTGAATTTGATGAAGGATTTGAGAAGATAATTACTAGTAATTGCGAGTTTGGTGAGATTCCAGGCTCTTAACACAAACGAGGCATACTTCATCTCGAAGTAATCAATAAGGTTTACAGAAGAATGTATGTGATTACAAGGTTTACGGAAGAATTTATTACTAATTCATCTCATAGTAATTGATGATGGAGTCTTGCAGGGAGAGCCACAAGCCATGAGGAGTCCGTTCATGCTTAACTAAAAGTCAATAATCTCGAAATCAAGATTGAGCGTTAGTGCACTTACCCTGCGAACAATCTCGCACAGCACCCAAGCGCAAATTGCTTGAACATTGTAGTTACTTACAAACCTAGCAAGCTAAGTAATAATTTGCTCGAGCATGCTTAAAGACTCAAAGGGCTCTAAGATAAGATTGAGTTTGGCTCATCTATTTCGTTAATACGTACCTTTAACATCCTCTTCCCTAACTGAGTCAAGCCTAGTATCTTGGTTTGTCTCAAGAGTCCTATTGTAGAAGTTTCTCCCTATAAATGTTCAATCTTAGTAATGTGCATGCTAACAGAAATCATTTTCCCTCAATAATGAGGATTAAATATCTATTTACTTATGCCGTGGCAAAAAATTTACCAAGAGAAACTCTGAATATACACCTTTTATTACAGACAATGGAAAGTTTTTTTGGAATGTCAGAGGAAGTTAAATAAAAATCAGATCATCTGATATCATCCTTTATGGTGATAATTTTGGTTGACAATACCCTAAGCAAATGGGGATTTAGACAAGGCTCCATGATTAAAAGGGTTTCACGTAGCCAAGGTATAAGGCTTTCTTGAGTTAAACTGAGAAGAATATCTGTCGTTGGTTGTTTGACAAATGGCATTAAGGAGGTCCTTTTCCTTTTTCTTTTTCTTTTTTTCCAATAGTAAAATAAGACAAAAGGTACACGTTGGTTTCCTTTTTAACAAAAATAAACAGAGAGAGAGAGAGAAGAGGGGATTTTTACGGACACAGTCCTTTACAAAAGAGTTTTGCTAAGCGTCCGTCTAGTGTCCGTTTTCAATGAAAAAAAAATAAAAAATAAAAAAGATTACTTTTTTTTTTTTATTAAAAAAAAAGTTTAAACTTATCCAATTTCTATTTTATTTTTCTTCAAAGTTATAAAATGTGAATGAAATAAGTCAGAAACTAATTTTTATTTAAAAAAATATTTTTTATTATTTTTTATCCCACTAAAAACAGACGCTAGGCGTCCGTCGCTAGCTCCATTCTTACTCAAATGCTTGGGATCTGGGTAATGCTACGGCTGATACCAATTCGATGGGCGCTGGCCATTTTGGATGCTTTGGCATTCAGAAGCAAGCACGAGTACCGCTATGGTACTGGCCGATCCAATGGGTTTAGGTGCTTAATCAGGAAGAATAAGGTCGGATTGAATTCAAATCCTGTTTCAATATATAAGAATGTAACTATGGCTTTTGATCAAAATATTTGTGGATTAAGAAAAGCAAGTGCATACCTTTACACTCAAACACAGACACATGTTTCAAAAAGTGTTGCTGATAGTGTGACTTTGATAGTCCTCAATTTGTGGAGTTTTGTTATTCTTTTCGCCTTTAATGGGGCTTTTCTTTGTATATATAATGTGTACTAAGATTACGCCCTTATGCTCTTTTATATGATATGAATTATTTATATATATAAAAAAGATAGTATGACTTTGATATATGTCATATTAGCAAGAAGCAACATGAACTCGTCAAGAATATGAAGCAGTTTGGTAAGAGCATCCAGTCTAGGTCTCTTAATCGTGTTTTGGGTAATCTTGATAGTTTTTCATGTGCCAACCATATGAAGTATTTGTGGAAGAAGAGCAGAAGAAATTGCATCATTAGTGTATTGTGAAGGGAATATGTCTTTCTTAAACTTCATCAAACTGTCGATTCTCTCCATTCTCATAATTCACACTAGTTTATAGGTCACAATTGTCAGCCGAAGTTATCCCAGTGGCGTAAGCTAACTGGAGAGAGAGGAAGCCTCAAAGAAGGTTAATGGCTAATTCTTTGGAGCAAGAAATGAAAGATAAGCTAAAATCTTCATTGAAGGTCTATGACTCTGCCTTGTTTCCTCTGTTGTTGTTGTTGTTATTATTTTTATTGGTATTATTTTGTTATTGATATTCTGTAATTATCAATATGGAATGTGCTGTCTACAAGTACCACTACTAGTGGTACTTAGTATACATGAGCACGTGAGTTTGTGTAATATTAATATCCTATGGATCCTTACTAATGTCTTATTGTTGTACCACCTCAAGAATTTTCTCTAGTGGTATTCATTTAAAAAAAAAAAAAAAAAAAAATCCTTAGTGGTATGATGTTTAACCTATCACTTTGTTGTTCAGGATGAGGATAATGAGAACCTTGAGAGCGTGCCTCCAGATCAGAAGGAAAACAGGTTGATAAGCAACGTACCTACACTGGAAGATGATTAAGAATCTATTTCTGGGATCCTTACAGAATCAAGATTTTGTTCCTAGCTCACCACAAAATCATGAGTGTGTTCCTAGCTCCTTACAGAATCACGAGTCTGTTCCGAACTCCTTTCAAAATCAAGAGTCTATTCTTAGCTCCCCACAGAGTCAAGAGTTTATTACTATTGGCTTCCCATCAAAATCAAGAGTCTATTACAACTTGCTCCCCACAAAGTCAGTCTTCGCAGCAGTTTTCTTCTCTTAGTGGTGGCCATGAGATCCATCATGTGGACATGGATTCCGAAAACGATCATATCATGTCAAAATAGATAACGCCACTGCTGATGAGTCCAAGTACTCGGGGAATTTGTTTGGGAGAAACCTTATCTAGAAGGAGAGAGGAGCATGCTGAATTCATAGCACATCATTTTGTAAAATTGTTTCACTTTTTTAAAATCGTAAACCATTTTCTGAGTTTGAACTTCTCCTTCTCAAATCGTCCGACCACCGCTGGAGTTTGTCGGAACTCTGCTGGACCACCATCGGAGCATTGTTGGAGTTTGCCAAAAGTTGTCGACCATTGTTGCTGTCGCTCATTTTTTCGTATGAGCCAAAAATTGAAAAATATTTCAGGAAAATCAATTTTTATTTTTGAAAAATTATTTCGTCAAAAATATTTTCCAACAAAAAACATTTTACGCCGAATGATAGTAAGAAAATATTAAAAGTGTAATGAGATATGATTCAAACATTAAAAGTGTGTTGAATGCAGCATAATTCAATTTGACCAACTTATTTATCAATCATCACATTTGGGAGGGCTAGGATCACACATCTTGCCAGCTACAAATTAGCCTAGCCATTAATTGCTGTTACTCCTTATTCAAAAGATAACCTTAAAAATTGATTTATGAGTGCTGGTCCTACAATTTTTATTATAAGATCCCGCTTTGTATGTGAATTAGAGCATGTTGGATTAATTTTTTAAAAAAAAATCCATAAAAATGTAAATTAGAATTGTAATATACGGATAGTTTAAAAAAATTGATTACAATATGAATTTATTCACTAGCGTATTGCACTATACCAAACAGTGGTTTTATATATTCTAGTGTTACAACCAAAAATAGTTATTTCATTCCAATTTTTTCAATTTCCAGTTCATTCCAATTTTTTCAGTTTCCAGTATTTCTTACTATGATTCTGGAGAAGTTGTTTGGCCAGATGTTAGCATGCCCCATTCTTGCTATGATTCTGCTGCAAGCCATGATTTCACATCTGCCAGTGGTTTGCCACTTGAACATTCACAAGTTGATGACAGCAACGTGTCCACTTGATTGATCGAGAATCTGACTCGCAAGTAGAGGAGTCTGGGAAAGAGTTTTTGCACAGACAATCGGGTGACTCTTCTTTTAGTTCTTATCCAAACCAAGTCCGAAATGAGTTACTTCACTCTCTCTTCAAGAACCAGGGGATGTTGTCCTACCATCAGGAGCAGAAAAAGACAGGTTTAGACTTTCAACCACCAGACAAGTTGTCGATGGAAAATGGTCAGGTTCCTGGGCATTACCAGGAGCAGCGACAGCAGTCACTGCCACTGGAGCAGGAGTAGAAGAGACAGAATGAGGTTTATATGCACCAAAACATTTCAGGGAACATGTACTCTGATGGAGTTAGATACTTGATCCCAAGGCAAGAACACTTGGCACCAGTCAATATGCAGGATTTGGCTGTCAATACCAATAAAAAATAATAATAATTGAAAAAATCGTAGTTAGTTGGCTTGTATTCGGTTGTATAGTTAGTTAGGTTTGAGTTACATTTTGAATCATGTGCAGTAGTTTTTTTTTTTTTTTTCTAATTGAAATCATGAGCAGTAGTTAGTTTGGCCTACCTCCAACCTCAACCAAGTCATTTCTCTCATCTTCCTTCCTTTCTTGCCTATATAATTTATATGAATGAATTGAACCTCGTTTCCAGCATAAGTAAATTATTTACCTGTAAGTATATAAATGTACTTAGGTACCTATAACTTCTATAAGGTCTTGGCTAACCAAGCTCTTTGTGCCCTCTAATGGGAGATCAGCAAGTCAGCTCGGACCAACTTAAGAAAAATAAACAAAAATACCAAATCACTACTAAAAAACACTCCATATTTTTCTGTTATTCTTTTGTTTATTTATTTATTTATTTATCTCTTCAGATTTCACTGATTCTGAAACACGCGCCTCTTTCTCTCTCTTTAGAAAAACCACCGCCATCTCATTCAGAAACACTCACGAGGAGAATATTTTAAAGGGAAGGTCTTTCTGGACTATTAAAGTAGCTTCAAATAGCTTTTGGGATTGGAAGAAGATCTTTCGGCTCAGAAAGATAACTAGACCTTTTCTATAATTTGCAATAGGGGATGGTGAAAAAATTTTCCTTTGTATGAGAAGTATTGGGCATCGGGTTGTGAATGATTCAGCTAGCTAGCCATGTGGAAGCTAAATTTTCTAGTGGTTAATAAACAATGGATTTGAAGTCTTCTAGATCAGAGGATTTGGTGAAAATTCAGAGCTTGCTTCCTTCGATTCAGCTAGGTGAATTAGATAAACCTATTTGGATTCCTTCTAAGTCAGGAATTTTCAATGTGTATTTTGCAGGAATACAATTGAGAGTAGAGACTATATTTATTTTGAATGTTGTTTTACTAAACGCTCTGAGGATTATACTAATGAGAAAGTGTATGTGATGTTTCTTTGAAGTAGGTTGGGAAAGAATTCTAGTTTGGGGAGTGAAAACTCTAAGAGAAAAAAGGCTAAGGTCTGTAATTTGTAAACTTGCATCGAGAGCTATTGTATATCATTTCAGATACAAAGGAATTGTAAGATATTCTGAGGGAAAGTTAGCTCAGAAGAGAATATACTCAAGATCATATCATGGAATGTGAAGACTATAGTATCTTTCAAGAATGGTTTTAAAAGTTAATGATTTAAAGAGGGCTCTTTGTTCCGTACGAAGAATTTCCAATTCAGTTATAAGCAAATGATCAGTATGTTGCTTTGTTGTAGTTGTTTGTTTGGTTAGGGGAGAGTAATTAGATTGTTATAAGGGTATTTGAATTTGCGTTTTTAAACTTCAGTGCTTTAATGGCAGAGCATCTTTAGCAAACTAGTTAAAGGGCTCATATTATTTAGAATTGGCTAATATAAGCCATTTTTCTCCTAACTAAAATAAAATTTGTACTTTTTTTTCATTAGATATTTTAGTTACTATTGTTGGAGATATTCTAAAGTGCCATTTATGCCATTTTGTTATCGTACGTCATAGTAGTCAAAGAACCTTCTACGTACGCTTTAATTTTACTTATCTCATGGAATTTGAGGTACCACTGACGGGAAGACTTGTTTGAATAGGGGTGGGCTTAGGCCGAGTATTTTGAATATCTGATACTTGATCCGAGATAATTAGGTTTTGTAGAGAGTTACTTGTAGGAGTGTACAAGCAGGACGGTTATTAACCACTTATTACCGAAAATAATCGAATTACCGGATAATCGGACAAACCAAAAAACTGAAAAGGATAACCGGATAACCGGTTTTTATATATATAATTATTAATTTTAGACAAATTAATTTTTTTTTTTCTTTTTTCTCTCTTTTTATTTTCTTCTTTTTCTTTCTCTCTCTCAATAAGAGTTCTGCTGCAGGGAGCTTGAGCAAGAAAAGAAAAAAAAAAAAGAGAAAAGAAACGAAAAAAATTTATATATATGAACTTGTCCAATTGTTTCATATAGAATATAAACAAATTTTTTTTATTCTTTTATTTCAAAAATAAATTTTTAATGAGAAGTGATTAAAAATAATTTTTTTTTGTATTCCATAACATTAAAACCGGTTACCGATTAATAACTGGTTTAAAAACCAGTTTATAACTGGTATTGAAACCGGTTATTAGCAACCGCAACCTTGTGGTTCTGGTTTTAAAAAAATAAATAACCAGAGACTCCGATTGCGGTTGCGATTGTCCAATAACCAAACCAGTTGTACACCCCAAATTACCTAATACCCAAAGTTACTAAATAGTAACGGACGGATATAGGGTATTGCGGGGTCAAGGCGGGTCGGGTATTACCCGATCACACAAAACCAATCGCATGTCCTTGGCCATCATCATCGTCGTCACGCCTCTTTTTTCCTGGTTTTGGTTTCTGGTTTCAAAATCATGCCCTTGGCCATCATTACCCGATCAAACAAAACCAAACGCATGCCCCTGGCCATCATCGTCGTCACTACCAACCCAACACCAAAACTAGAAAAGAAAAAAAAAACGAGAGAGAGAGAGAAAAAAGCAATAATCCAAAACCAAACCAAATCGATGCAGATCTGAGCTTGAAGTCGAATCAGAAACCAGAAAAAGAAACCAAAACCAGATCCTAGCTTGAGGCAGAGGCATATCTTGATGCGTGAGGCACAGGCGGATTGGTATCAGAGCTGGGCCGTGGGACGACATGGGCACGACCGCACTGGAGAGATGGTTTTATACCATCATTTAGGGTTTTCTAAAGAATAGTCGAGAGGGGCGAACCAAAATAAAAATAAATAAATAAATTAAAAAAAAAAAAAGGGTTTTCTATGAAAAAGATGCTTTTATACCTTCAATTTTCTACTCGGTTTTGGTCGGGTTATAACTTTATTTTCTAAATTTTATATCCGATAGTTGACCCGACTCAGACAGATTTCCAAGAGATAACCTATTAAAGAAAAAAACACAAAAATTCAGCTTTTGTGGGGCGGACGGGGCAGGTTTTGCCCACCCCTAGACTCGTCCATATATCGACTTCCTTAACCTACACACTAAATGTTCACTGCCCTCTTGCAAGAAGCCAAAAGGTTGGTCCATGTATACTTCCTCCTGTCGTCTTTACATTCATCTGGTGAAGTTCTACGCAAAAATGAGTTACCAAAGCCATAATTATCTTAAGTGAATCATTCTTAGAAACTGGAAATCATGAAAATATTAACCATTTCCTAATCATGAAATGGTCAATATTTTCGATTTGACCAAAAAATTTCTTTAATTTATGTAAAATTGTTTTACTTTTTTAAAATCGTAAACTATTTTTTGAGTTTGAACTTATCATTCTCAAATTGTCCAACTACTACTAAAGTTTGTTGGAACTCTGCTGGACCACCATCGGAGCACTTTTGGAGTTTGCCGAAAGTTGTTGACTGTTTTCGTTGTTGCTCATTTTTCATATGAGCCAAAATTTGAAAAATATTTCAGAAAAATCAATTTTTTTTTTTTTAAAAAAAAATATTTCATCACTAATATTTTTCAATGGAAAATATTTTACGCCAAAATAAACAAAGCATAATTAGAAAAGGAAATCCAAAAATTTGGGAGATTTGAAGGTCAGTCAATATGTATGCTAACTGTAGATTTCTGCAACGTATAGTCTACATATCATGTTATATAACAAATTAAATCATCTAGGATAAAATTCGTCTGTCTCTCTCTTTTAGAAAGACACTCTCCACCATCTCTCTAAGAGTAAGACTTCCCTACCTCTTTGTGAGGGTTTTTCTCCACCTCCGGTGGTTCTTCAAGGGAGGAGGGATGGATTTTTTTCTATCCCTCCTCCCTCTTTCTCTTTCTTTGTTTCTTCCTCTTAGTTTTTCTTATTTTCTTTGTTGTTTTCTTTTCGTCCAAGCATCACCTTTGCAGCGCAGCTAACGTCTCTGGTCCAGTTCTCACCACCATGTTGTTCATCGTCCACCTTTTGCTCTTCATAGCCGACCGGTTTTAGGATTTTGTTGAGGTTCATGGATCCGATTTTTTCAAGACTAGATCTGTGAATCTCTGTTAGATGCCCCCTCACACACACCCCTCCACCGTGATATTGGGCCACTCTGCTTCCTGCCGGTCTCTTCAACACCGTCATCCGCCATCTGCCCTCCACGCGCTTACGCATGGATCTCACTTGCCTGCAGGTGTCCTTCACACATCGGCACGTGGCCTCTCGGACGCTCCCCGCCACCGTTCTCCTCTGCTGCTGCTGCTTTTTGTTAGTGTTTTATTTTTTTCTTATGTATTTTTGCAGCTTGTTTTGTCTTTTCCTGCTTTTATGTTGTATGGGTTACTGTTTCCCTGATTTTCAGTTGTTTGTTGCCTTAATGGAGACTTTTATAACCAGATATGTGGTACCTCTCTCTTCTACACTCCCAATTTCGGACTCTAACAGTGCATCTATCGCTTAAGTCTCCTTTCGGGGGTTGTTGCCATTTTCAAGTGGGGGTTCAGATAGGTTCGCTTTAATTTGTTCCCCTTTTACTTTTGTTACCGCTTTATACAGCCATATTGAGAGGGCCATAACACTTGAATGTCCTATTTTCTACTATTTGTTTGTATTTTCATACTGTTGTTTGTTGTAAAAAATTATTTTGATGGTGCAAAAATTCTTGTTGACACTAAATAATATTAATCCAAAAATAAGAATAGAAATTAATAATAAGATAAATAGAATGCTATTAAAATTAAAACCATGAAAGATCTTACATTGCTATAGAATTACGTAAAAATGTTGTCCTTAAATGTTGATTTTGTGCCTCCCAAAGTATATAACTCGGTGCGATTGAATCTCTTGACACGCAACCTCCTAAGATTAGACTATAGCGTCTATCTTCATTAAGGATGCACTTCCAAATACGAAGGTGAAATATTGAACAACCAAAATGTATGGAATTTGATGAGCTGATTTTTTTTAGAATAAGACCAAGTAGAATAAGACGAAAGTGGAATAAGACATAAGAAAAACAATATAGACCTTCTCTTTTTATAGTGCATTTTGGGAAGCTATGAGAGTGACAAAAAAATCTTAAGAAATTAATACCAAAGGGTCAAGTGATTTATGTTTAAAGATCATGACCATGAGTTAAAGACCAACAATCTGAAACGTAAGAGATAAAACCAATTTATGTTTAAATATCATGACCATGCGTTAAAGATCAATGGTCTTAAACGTACGAGATAAAATCAACGGAAAAAAATATTCAATGGCTTGTAGAAGATTTTAATGTCTAACGGTGAAAAATCATTATTTGTAACATACACAAAAACATTGTTTTCTTTTTGGGTCTATTATTGGGGAGTCCACCCATTTTTCAGTTTTTTGTTATTTTTTCTTAGGATCTCCTACTTTTTCTTCCATTTGAATTAAGAGTGGTAAAGATCCTCCCTTGTAACCTTATCCTTATTCAATTAGAAAAAGAAAGAAAAAAAAAATCATCTAGGATAGAAGAATTAGTGCAAGGCTTTACAACAAGAGTGCACCATGCAAAGGGCTTAATCATTCTAAAATTTGCCAGTACAAACTTGTTTGCTCATACGGTACCTTTAACATTTTTATTGTTTTCTTTTTTTAACATTTTTATTGTTATTAACTGCTTTCCCACTTTTTGTAGAGTGACAAAATTAAAGAAAGCGAAACAACCTCTCGCTTTCTTTGTTATGAAAAATGTGCTTGAACTATTCCCTCTTGAACCTTTATGTAATTATGAAATTGTTCATATAGCTGTTGTTTTAAACTTTTGAGTTCATGCATACAGACCAGGGGTGGCTCAATCTTTAGGCGGATTAGGCGGCCGCCTAAGGCTCCAAATTAATAAATATTAATGAAATTTTTTTTCCAAAAAAAGAAAATTAAGCCTTAATTATAATAAATATTCTCTAATTAAGACATCCAATTAATAAATATTAATAAAGACTTATTACATAAAAAAATATTTTTGGTTCTAATTATAGTCAATATTCTCTAATTAAGGCTCTCAATTAATAAATATTGATGAAGTCTTATTCCATAATATATATATATATATATAATATATAATAATATATATAATATATATATATATATATATATATATTATATATGGCCTACTATAGTTAATATTCTTTAATTAAGACCCAAAATTATGGTAAAATGTAAATAAGTATTTAATAGTGGTTTTTGTCCACGCGTAATTAATTAATAATTATGGTAAATAAATAATTATAGTCAATATTCTCTGATTAGGCCCCAAATTATTATTGGAGCCCAACATTCACAATAAAATGGAAAGAAACAAAAATTAAATGTTAAGAATATAAAAAGTTTCTAAATATTTTATTCAATTACAAACTTCTCTCTTTATAAGTTTTAAGAAATTACAATTACTAGACGATGATAGTTTGCAAAAAAAAAGTCTTAAATCGTTTGAAGGTTTTCTAAAACATGATATCTATTATGATATTAATGGTTTAGATTTATTTTCAGAATTAAAAATTTTTAAAAAATTTTTACAAAAAGAAGAAAGTGCTCAAATTGACACATTAAATTATATAAAAAGAATTAATTCTTTTCCTAATGCATGTATCACTTATAGAATTTTATTGACAATACCTATTACAGTTGCTTCTGCAGAAAGAAGTTTTTCAAAATTAAAATTGATAAAATCCTACCTAAAATCAACAATGTTACAAGAAAAATTAAATGGATTAACCATAGTATCAATTGAAAAGGAAATGTTAAAAAAACATGAATATAAAACTTGAATATGTAATTTTGCATCACAAAAAGCAAGAAGAATGATTTTTAAAAATTTAATATTTAATTTTTAAAATTTTTTAAAAAATAAAAATAAAATAGTCTCATTTAAACTTTTCGCCTTAAGCCTCAAAATGTATCGAGCCGGCCCTGATACAGACTATTCTTACTTTCTTAGTTTAATATGTCCGTCTGAACTGAAGTTGTTTGCATTTATTTTATTTTTTGTCTTAGGAAAATAGAAGTTTATTTATCTATTCACCTATTTATTTATTTTACTATATGCTAGCTAGATAGTTGTTTGTATATCATTTGTGAATTTGAACACTATTTATTCTTTGGAAGTCAATATGTGGATATAGAAGAAGATAGATTTTCACTACAAATTAGGCTCTATTTGATAGATAATAAATGACGTGAGAAATTATTACTTCTTCAAAAGCTTGAGAAGAGAGGGCCAATTTAATTACTTTTTGTCTTTATTTTAACATTGTCCCTCGTGTGTAAACCTAACACGTGAAGTTCTTTTACTTAAATCTAAGATATAGAGGGGATGTAGAGATTTCAATCGAACCATATGGTCTAATAGTAATTAATATAAATTACCATCAATCGTAATAGTCTAAAATAATAAAAATTGACCGTTTTAATCTTTTGACAATAATTTATTTATTTTTTAAAAAAAATCAATAAAAAAAAAGAATTACAAAGGAGGATTCTTACCACTTTTAATTCGTAAGGACGAGAGGATAGGCGATTATTTGGGAATACTTCCAAAAACACGAATGGAAGCGGCTCATTTAGCTAAGAAATGTACCTTGAAATTGGCACTCCGAGAGATTTTCAAAGCCTTCTAGCTTTGAAAAGAATCTAAAACTAAGTTAGAGTCAGAAATTAAATTACAAAAATTCCAAAAGAAAAATAAAGAAGGATAATTCAAAGCAAGAATATCTAAATTAGAGTCTCCTTCAATAGAAATGTTGTCCAAGCCAGAAGAAAGAGCCAGCCGAGAGGCTAGGAGAGCAGCAACAACTTCTCCCATGAGGGCGTCAGTACCCAACAATTTAGAAGTAGAAGCAAAAATGATAGCACCTAAAGAATCACTAATGACAGCAGCTGCAACCGAAAAGGATTCCCTCACTGCTACATCAAAGTTTGCTTTAAAACACCTAGCAAGGGGAGGAGACCACAGAAAAGGGAGGGTAGCGTCCTTCCAAGCAGAGAAATGGCGAGAAATTAAAGAGGAGAATTGCAACTAGATCTTCTTCGGAGCTAGGATGATAGCTTCATGAACCAACTTGTTTCTGGAAAACCAAATGAGATCCATAGCAAGGACAGCAAAGAGCTGGAACTTCCTGACCTCATGCTTAGGAATAGAAAGCCAAGTCACAGGATCGAGAATGGCCAAAATCTAATCAGCAATAGGTCTTTCAACAAAATAGGAGGAGTTCGAGGGCCAAGAAGACATCCTCCAAAGAAACCTAGCAAGCTGACAATCAAGAAAAATATGATTGAGTGTTTCCAAGGAGCACTTGCAAAAAGGACAAAGCCAGGAATCAGGAGAAGTGGCTGCAACAAATCTACCAATATTACCATGAGAAGGAAGGATATTCCATGCAATTTTTCAGTGAACATGTTTTAGGCGAGTTTGCATTTTTAAACTCAACAGTTTATGCCACACTTCAACAGAAAAGGGAGAGATTCTGCCTGCAGGAAAAGTGGAGGCTTCATAAGCAGATTTAACAAAAAAGGTCCCTGAAGGAGAAATAGCCCAACTCCATTTATCAATTTAGGCAGGTGAATGCTCCTAATGCACTGCACTGTAACCAGATCAAAGAGGTCTTGGAGAAGCATTAAGTTCCAATCTCTAGAGCCAGGAAGAATAAGGTCTGACACACAAAAAGAAGGGAGACTGACCAAATTAGGATTAGGCACTGGTTTGAAAGAAGGCATCAAAGGAATCCACGGGGAATCCCAAATATCCACATTCATACCATTAGAGATAGAAATACAAGCACCTCTCTTAACAACTTCCTTATTTTTCAAAAGACTTTTTCAAATCCAAGAGAGAGGAGAATCCAAGGCCTATAAGAAGGAAATACCATTCGAGAGGTACTTAACTTTGAGCACATCCACCCAAAAGAGAGGAAGTAATCTTCTAACCCAAACTGGCTAGCAAGAAATTATTCATAAGCTGCATGGATCGAAGACTGAGACCTCCCCAAGCTTTGGGCAAACATATATTATCTCAAGCTAAGAAGGTGAGACAATGACATTTATCTTGCGGAAAATCCCACCAAAATTTACGTAAAGCAAAATCAATAGACGCACAAAAGGACTTAGAAAGTAGAAAAGTAGACATAGCATAAGAAGAAATAACATTAGCAACAACTTTTATCAAAGTGGTTCGAGCTGCTTGAGATAAGAGTTTAGCTCTCCATTAATAAATTTTTGCAAAAATTTTGTTCTTAATCTCCAAAAAAGAATCCTGCTTCCTCCTTCTTACACAGAAGGAATAGCATTAGCAACGGCTTTTGACAATAATTTGTTTGTTAATGTTTTTATTTGAAAACATAAAAGAAAAGGGAGAAGGAAAATGGTTTAAAAAATAAAGCTAGTACTCTTTCTCTTGTGTGAAAGATTGAGATTTGGGTTTTATATGAATTTTGAGCTTGATTGATTTTTTTTTTGGAACTTTCAGTTTGATGGAATTTTGGAATTCCATTTAGTTACTTCAACCGCGTAAATTCTTGCATTGTCGATGTGATTATTGTGCGTTATTTATTGTGATTGTGTTCTATTGCACAAAAATATCCAAATTATCTTTGAAGCTTGGGGTAATCTGGTTCCTGAAGTATTGACATAAGAAGACAAGCAGTTAAATTGATGTTCAAGTTCAACCTCTTCTGGGAAAAAGTAAATAAATAATAAAAAGGAAAAAATACAGTTTATTTCTCAAACTTTGACCACTTTATCAATTCAGTTTTTAAAGTTTAAAAATTGATAATGTATCTCATGAAGTTTCAAGAATTTTCAATGTGATTCTTCTGTTACTTTGATCCGTTTTCTTTAACGGAATTAGGGTCATGTGTGCAGCACATGCAGTTTTGAGAGTGAAAAAGTCTCAAATGTTCCCAATAATCTTTCACCAAAAAAGAAAAGAAAAGAAAATTGGGGTGGTCATAGACACCCCCATTTCGGCTAGATGAGGGTGATTCAGTCACCTCTTTGACCAACTAGGGCCCATGCAGGTGGTTTGACCACCCCTATTTGGACCTTTGAGGGTGGCCAAACCACTCCCATTTCGGCCATATAGGGGTGGCTCCGCCACCCTGTTGGCCAAATGGGGTGGCCGAGCCACCCCTTGGCATTTTTTTTTTTTAATATGATTACTCTTTTTATTTTTTTCAAAGATTATTATAGGCATTTTAAACTTTTCCACCACCTCCAAAAGCATATGTGCCGTCCACGTAACCCTAATTTCGTCAGAGAAGATGGATCAAAGTAACACAATGGTCATATTGAAAATGCTTAAAACTTCGTATGTATATATTATCAAATTTTAAACTTTAAGGGCTACATCGAAAAAATAGTCAAAGTTTGAGTGGATGAACTGTAGTTTTTCCATAATAAAAAGAAGAGTTGGACAGGAGAAAAGGAATGGAAGAAAAATGTGCTTTAATAGCCTTGCAGAGAGAAGAGAACTGCACAATAAAAGAGTCATTTAAAATAATAGGTTGCATTAACTGATACAAAATAAATTTGATAAAGGAACGTAGAGAGTATCATTACTCTATATTAACACCTTTTGGTAATGGGTACTACCCTTCTCTTCGTTTTTTTTTGACTGTATAATGATTTTGAAACTGAAAGCACACACCATCTTATTATTCAAAGGGGCACTACTCTCTGCTTTAGCCTTTAGAGTTGTTTTTGTTTTTTGCAATAACCTTAGAGTTGTTTTGAGCCTCGTGTACTGATCACAGGTTTACAACTCGATTAAGGAAAAGAAAATTCCCATTCAAAAAAGAGACAACCGTGCGGACCCACAGACACAGAGAGATGCAATTAAGCAAAATGCTAAAAGCATGTGGGCATTTTTGTCATTTATCGAATAAAGCTATAGTCGTAAATGGTGCTTGCTGAGTTGGGTTTTCACTTCAATCAACGGCTCTCCTTGTCTTTTTTCTATAGTTCTCACTTCTCCTCACGGCTAAGAAATGGCCCAGCCAGTCTCTATCATCACCCTTTTCTGGTATTCGTGAGTGGTGACCCATAAAGAATCTGCCTAACCACCCACGTATACCAGAAGCAAACCAATGGAATAGAGCCACGTGTCCATCACTTCATCTGCTTTTTCCTCTTTTTTTTTTTGCCCTTTACTTTCACGTTCATATCTTTCCTTTTTTTCTTTTCTTAGCCCCCACTCTTCCATGGACTATGTTATACAAATACAATTACAAACAAAATAGCCACAATCTTAACACTTTCCGAGGAAGATGACACCAATAATAAAGATTAAAAGGGCATCCCTCATCGACGCTATAAAAGCCCTTGCACCCACTCCGAAGTCTTTCATGCCAAATCCACTACTTTTTTTATTTTTTATTTTTGCTGTTACCAATTAGTACAAAATCAGTAGAAGAAGCAAGCCTCGCTAGTACACCTTCTTATTGTGTTCAGGTAGTCCTCCTTGAATTAATTAAGCTAAAGATGAAGAACAAAGCAGCTGCAATATTGAAGCAGATAATAGCAACGTTGAGCTCAATGGCCAAGGCTAAAAGCCTGGCTCTGAAGAGCAAAACAAGGGCCATCAAGACTCGCCTGATTATATTGTCGTTGCTTAGCAAGAAGAAGTTCCTGATGAGCTCCCTCTCTCACAGTATTCAGCAAAAAAAGAGCTCCATCTCTCACAAGCTCAATACTTTGCTTGGCCATCATCATCATCATCATGACAACATTGACAAGCATTACTACGACGATGAAAACGATGTGGGATCTGGCCAAAGCAAGGCCATTGTACTAGTGTACCAAGGTAATAACATTAATGCCATGACCCGCGAGGACCAAACTCGTACAGATGATCAGTACTTGTTGGAGGAAGCAGCTGATGACAAGTACCCGGATCTCACCCACTCGCTGTTCGACTCAGAGGATCTGGACTTTGAAGATCCGGGAGGTTCCGTCATAGACCTGTTGAAGACTTCAAAGGAAGGGGCAGGGGAGGAATTCAGCCTAGAAGACGAGATAGACCACGTGGCAGACCTCTTCATAAAGAGGTTCCATAGACAGATGCGGATGCAGAAGCAGCTGTCCTTGAACAGGTACCAGCCGGAGATGCTGCAGAGGAGTGCCTAACCTTTTTTTTTTTTTAATCCCAGCTGTTCTTGAAGAGTTAGAGGAGACTCATGACTATATATGTTCCATTTCCATTTCCATTTTCATTTCTCTGTCGAGAACAGAGCAGCTAGCCCATGGAAGGCCAGGCTTAATGTCGCGGCCGATTTATGGACATATTATTAACTCAAAAAAAAAAAGGTAATAGTATGGGCTAGGGCTTCTCTATAATTATGTAACTTTTACTTCTCGTGGTGGGAGAACTGAGAGGACTGTATACAGGTAATGCTGTTACAGAGGTCAGTATATAGCCAAAAACTACTTTGACTTGCAGTCGCTGATGTGAAATGAGAGAGATTGTTACAGTTTGAGCGAGCCGAGTGCATACTGGAGGAAGTTATCTACCAAGTTGATGCAAGTCCCTTTGTGCAATTGCAAATATTTCTTTCAAGTAAAATAGGCTTGGGCGAGTTCCCCCCTTCTTTGTTCTTGTTTTCTCTTTTAATGTACTTACAAAAATAAATAAATAAATTGCTTATATTGTAAAGCATTAGATATGCAAATGTCAAAGTGAGTTTCACACTGTCTAGAGCATAGCATGTGAGGAGCAATGTAAGTGCTTTTTGAGATGAATAAATATTTTTTTTTTTTAAGGAAATAGGCTCCTATCAAATAAAAAAATTGCTATTATTTTATTGTAAGAGTTTATTTTGTAAACCAAACAAGTTTTAAGAATATCATTGAATATGATTTTTAAAAAATAAAAATAATATTAAGAAAATTAAATAAGTGTTTTCGATTAAATTGAAATATTATTTTCGGTCGCATCAAATATAAAAAGATACAAAAAAATATTTTTTAAAATCATTTATCCCGAAACAAACTAAGCATTAATCTGAAAATTTCTGGATAGTCGGGAAATTGAAATCAAAATTCAAACATATTATGAATTGCGACCCCAATTTATAAAGAATTTTTGAAAAAAGTTGTATCACCTGTTGATATTATTTCATGAAATTTAAGTTTCCCTCCAATTTAATATATTTCAATTATCTTTTCGTTTGTGTTTATCTATTTCTTTGTCCCACATTGAAAAAGATATGAGATTTATATGTGCTTTATAAGAGATTGTATTTCTCTTATATTAGAATGAATTTTGAGTAGACACGTGTTATTGATGTCACTCTCTAGACGCGCACGCTTCGCATTACGCATTGACGCTTTAGACGCACTTCGCACGTTCGCATCGTCGCACATTTAGATGTGTATTTTTCTGATATGTTCAAATGCAGTTTAATAATAGTTTTTATTTTATTATTTAAAATTAAGATTCTAACTGTTTATTAAACTGCTATTTTAACAGTCTTATTTAAACCGTCTTTAACTGTTTATCCAACAGTTATAATTAAACTGCTGTAAACTGTTTTGAAAACTGTTTTAAACTGCTCTGTTGATTAAAAAAAATAATGTTCTTCATATTTTTTAATTATCTTCTGATATTCTCTTCTTCTATTCTTCTGTTCTGCTGTTACATAATTTCTTGTTTTTGAGTAGTGTTCAGAATTTGCAATCTACACACTACATTCGGACAGTATTGTATCCTGAGAACAGAATTGCTGTATTCCCTTTTGCAAAACTTATTATACAAGTGGGAGGCAATATTTGTTTAAGAGACAGATTCATATTTGCCTTACTGTCCATGAATTCAGTCACTCCCATACAGTTTTTCTACTTTCTTTAAATTCTGTAATGCCCACAGTATCATTTCTAACAATTCTTAAACAAATATTTTTCACTTTTTTCTATGGCACTTCCAAACATGAATTCTGCAATTACTTCTCTGAATGTGATGCCCCAAGACCTTTCCAAACTGGATCGTTTTGATGGCAACAATTACAAACGTTGGAAGGAGAAAGTGGAGTTTCTGCTTACAACATTGAAGGTTCGTTATGTACTTGACACACCATGTCCTGTCGTGCCTGAAGAAGGAGCCACTGATGAACACACTGATTTGATTATCAAATGGGAGGAAGACAACTACACATGCTGTGGGAATATTCTCAACACCCTCACTGATCCCCTGTTCGATATGTATGCACCAAAGAAGTTTGCAAAAGAGATCTGGGAGGCGCTGGAGAACAAGTACAAAACTGAAGATTCTGGAAACAAAAGTTATCTGGTAAGTAATTATTTTGATTTTAAAATGGTGGACAATAAGCCTATTTTGAATCAGGTTCATGAGATTCAAATTATTGTCCAACAATTGAATTCTGAGGGCATTCTGATTGATGAGAAACTTCAAGTGGGTGCTATTATTGCCAAACTCCCACCGACTTGGAAGGACTACCGCAAGTCATTGAAGAGGAAGGCTGATGATCTGACTCTTGAAGGTCTTCAAAGACAACTTCGAATTGAAGAAGAGTCAAGGCTTCGAGATAAACTCGAAGAGAATGCTGAAATGAACAAATTTGCCCATGTTGTTGAAATAGACAACAAAAAATGGAAGAAGCCCAAATTTGATGTTGCTTGTCCAAGCAAAACTGGTCCTAAAAAGAAGAGCAACTTTAAGAAAAAGGGATTTGTCATTACTATAAGAAGCCTGGCCACTTCATCAAGGACTGCAGGATTCTTAAAAAGAAAGAACAAGCCAACAATGTTGTAGACAACCTTGTTGCTGTGATTTCTGAAGTGAACATGGTAGCCAATACTTCTGGATGGTGGGTAGACACTGGTGCAACTCGTCACATCTGTGGTGATAAGTCTCTTTTCAAAAAATATGAGAAGGTTGGTGATGAGATTGAACTCTATATGGGTAATTCAACTACCACCAAAGTAGTTGGAAAAGGCACCGTGGAGTTGAAGTTTACTTCTGGCAAAATAGTTACTTTACTTGATGTATTTCATGCACCAGAAATTCGAAAGAATCTGGTTTCTGGCGGTCTTTTGTCCAAACATGGCTATAAGCTTGTATTTGAGTCTGACAAATTTGTCTTGACAAAAAATGGCATGTTTGTGGGCAAAGGATACGCTGAAAATGGAATGTTTATTCTGAATTTAATAAAGGAGAATGCTTTTGTTTATATTGTTGACTCTTTTTCATTGTGGCATGCTAGATTAGGTCATGTGAATTATGATTCTGTTAATCGTATGGTTAAATTAGGCTTGCTGCCTTCTAATTTGCATGATGATAGAAACAAATGTGAAACTTGTGTTAAAACAAAATTGACTAGAAAACCATTTCCTGGTGTTAATAGATCTTCTTCGAATTTACTTGAATTGATTCATTCTGATGTATATGATTTAAGTGGTAAAATTACTAGAGGTGGTAAAAGATATTTTATCACTTTTATAAATGATTTGTCTAAATATGCTTATATCTTTTTACTTAGAACAAAAGATGAAGCTTTGGATAAGTTTAAAATTTATAAGGCAGAAGTTGAAAATTTTCTTGATTGCAAGATTAAATCACTAAGGAGTGATAGAGGTGGAGAATTTTTTAATAATGACTTTGACTGTTTTTGTGAGAATAATGGTATTATTCATGAACGAACAGCACCTTATACACCTCAACAGAACGGTGTAGCAGAAAGAAAAAATAGAACACTCATGGATATGATTAATGCTATGCTTGACCATTCTGGTTTGTCTGAAAATCTTTGGGGTGAAGCTATTTTTTCTGCAATTCACATATTAAATAGAGTGCCTTCTAAAAAGAATCATATGTCTCCCTATGAGTTATGGTTTAAACGTAAACCTAACTTAAATTATTTTAAATTGTGGGGGTGCCTAGCTTATGTTAGGCTGCCTGATTTTAAAAGATCTAAATTGGGACCAAGAACTTCTAAATGTGTTTTTGTTGGTTATGCTTCACATAGCAAAGCTTATCGTTTTCTTGAATTGGATTCTAATGTAATTATTGAATCAAGAGATGCAGAATTTTTTGAATCCAATACTACTAAAAACTCCAAGTTTTCTGAAGCAAGTATTTCTAATAATGAAAATATTTTTGAAAATATTGTTTCAGAAAATGAAGAGAATTTTGAAATAAGAAAATCCAAAAGAATTAGAAAAGAAAAGAATTTTGGTCCTGATTTTTTGACATACTTTATAGAAGGCAACTCTCAAAATATTGTGAATGAAGTTGGTGTGTGTTTTAATCTGGATAATGAACCTTCTAACATGGAAGAAGCTATGAAATCTAGGGATGCCACATTCTGGAAGGAAGCAATTAATAATGAAATGGAATCCATTATGTTTAATAACACATGGATTCTTGTAGATTTACCTTCTGGTTCTAAACCCATCGGATGTAAATGGATCTTTAAGAAAAAGATGAAACCTGATGGATCCATTGATAAGTACAAGGCTAGATTAGTAGCCAAAGGGTTTAGGCAATCTAAGGGCATTGATTATTTTGATACATATGCTC